>CAJZBX010000049.1:1200000-1800000 GCA_914767735.1 Anoplius nigerrimus | reverse complement strand
CATACGACGAATAGAAGCGGAGTTATCGATGTTTATATCTGTGAGGCCATGAATCACCATTGACGACCGTATTGCTTACCACTCGAAACGCTTGACGTTTGACGAAACTATACAAGTACGTCGCAGATCGGCATGAGGTGGGTCGATGTGACGTGTTTTAAGCTACAAATTGCTATTTCGCAGATTTGCATACGACGTATAGAAGCGGAGTTATTGTTGTTTATATCTGTGAGGCCATGAATCACCATTGACGGCCGGATTGCTTTCCACTCGAAACGATCGATGTTTGACAAAACTATGCAAGTTCGTCGCAGATCGGTATAAGGTGGTTCGTTTGGGCGTGTTTTAAGCTACAAATTGCTTGGTCGCAGATTTGCATTCGACGAATAGAAGCGGAGTGATAGTTGTTTATATCTGTGAGGCCATCAATCACCATTGACGGCCGGATTGCTTACCACTCGAAACGATCGATGTTTGACAAAACTATGCAAGTTCGTCGCAGATCGGCATGAGGTGGGTCGATGTGTCGTGTTTTAAGCTACAAACTGCTATGTCGCAGCTTTGCATACGACGTATAGAAGCGGAGTTATTGTTGTTTGTATCTGTGAGGCAATGAATCACCATTGACGGCCGGATTGCTTTCCACTAGAAACGATCGATGTTTGACGAAACTATGCAAGTTCGTCGCAGATCGGTATAAGGTGGATCATTGGGCCGTGTTTTACGCTACATATTGCTATGTCGCAGATTTGCAAACGACGAATAGAAGCGGACTTATTGTTGTTTATATCTGTGAGGCCATGAATCACCATTGACGGCCGGATTGCCTACCACTCGAAACGATCGATGTTTGACGAAACAATGCAAGTTCGTCGCAGATCGGCACAAGGTGGGTCGATGTGTCGTGTTTTAAGCTACAAATTGCTATGTCGGATATTGGCATACGACGAATAGAAGCGGAGTTATTGTTGTTTATATCTGTGAGGCCATGAATCACCATTGACGGCCGGATTGCTTTCCACTCGAAACGATCGATGTTTGACGAAACTATGCAAGTTCGTCGCAGATCGGCACAAGGTGGGTCGATGTGACGTGTTTTAAGCTAGAAATTGCTACGTCGCAGATTCGTATACGACGAATAGAAGCGGAGTTATTGTTGTTTATATCTGTGAGGCCATGAATCACCATTGACAGCCGGATTGCCTACCACTCGAAACGATCGATGTTTGTCTAAACTATAAAAGTACGTCGCAGATTGGCACAAGGTGGGTCGATGTGACGTGTTTTAAGCTACAAATTGCTATGTCGCAGATTCGCATACGATGAATAAGAGCGGAGTTATAGTTGTTTATATCTGTCAGGCCATGAATCACCATTGACTGCCGGATTGCTTTCCACTCAAAACGATCGATGTTTGACAAAACTATGCAATTTCGTCGCAGATCGGTATAAGGTGGTTCGTTGGGGCGTGTTTTAAGCTACAAATCGCTATGTCGCAGATTCGCATACGACGAATAGAAGCGGAGTTATAGTTGTTTATATCTGTCAGGCCATGAATCACCATTGACTGCCGGATTGCTTTCCACTCAAAACGATCGATGTTTGACAAAACTATGCAATTTCGTCGCAGATCGGTATAAGGTGGTTCGTTGGGGCGTGTTTTAAACTACAAATCGCTATGTCGCAAATTGGCATTCAACGAATAGAAGCTGAGTTATAGTTGTTTATATCTGTGAGGCCATGAAACACCATTGACGGCCGGATTGCTTACCACTCGAAACGATCGACGTTTGACGAATCTATGCAAGTTCGTCGCAGATCGGTAAAAGGTGGGTCGTTGGGCCGTGTTTTATGCTACAAATTGCTATGTCGCAGATTTGCATACGACGAATAGAAGCGGACTTATTGTTGTTTATATCTGTGAGGCCATGAATCACCATTGACGGCCGGATTGCCTACCACTCGAAACGATCGATGTTTGACGAAACTATGCAAGTTCGTCGCAGATCGGCACAAGGTGGATCGATGTGTCGTGTTTTAAGCTACAAATTGCTATGTCGCAGATTTGCATTCGTCGAATAGAAGCGGAGTTATAGTTGTTTATATCTGTGAGGCCATGAATCACCAATGACGGCCGGATTGCTTACCACTCGAAACGATCGATGTTTGACAAAACTATGCAAGTTCGTCGCAGATCGGTATAAGGTGGTTCGTTTGGGCGTGTTTTAAGCTACAAATTGCTATGTCGCAGATTCGCATACGACGAATAGAAGCTGAGTTATAGTTGTTTATATCTGTGAGGCCATGAATCACCATTGACGGTCGGATTCCCTACCACTCGAAACGATCGACGTTTGACGAAACCATGCAAGTTCGTCGCAGATCGGCACAAGGTGGGTCGATGTGACGTGTTTTAAGCTACAAATTGCTATGGCGCAGATTCGCATACGATGCATAAGGGCGGAGTTATAGTTGTTTATATCTGTCAGGCCATGAATCACCATTGACGACCGGATTGCTTTCCACTCAAAACGATCGATGTTTGACAAAACTATGCAAGTTCGTCGCAGACCGGTATAAGGTGGTTCGTTGGGGCGTGTTTTAAGCTACTAATTGCTACGTCGTAGATTCGCATACGACGAATAGAAGCGGAGTTATTGTTGTTTATATCTGTGAGGCCATGAATCGCCATTGGCGACCAGATTGCCTACCACTCGAAACGATCGACGTTTGACGAAACTATACAAGTACGTCGCATATCGGCCTGAGGTGGATCGATGTGTCGTGTTTTAAGCTACAAATCGCTATGTCGCAGATTTGCATTCGACGAATAGAAGCTGAGTTATAGTTGTTTATATCTGTCAGGCCATGAATCACCATTGACGGGCGGATTGCTTTCCACTCGAAACGATCGATGTTTGCCAAAACTATGCAAGATCGTCGCAGATCGGTATAAGGTGGTTCTTTGGGGCGTGTTTTATGCTACAAACTGCTATGTCACAGATTTGCATACGACCAATAGAAGCGGAGTTATTGTTGTTTATATCTGTGAGGCCATGAATCACCATTGACGGCCGGATTGCCTACCACTCGAAACGATCGATGTTTGACGAAACTATACAAGTTCGTCGCAGATCGGCACAAGGTGGGTCGATGTGACGTGTTTTTAGCTACAAATTGCTATGTCGCAGATTTGCATTCGACGAATAGAAGCGGAGTTATAGTTGTTTATATCTGTCAGGCCATGAATCACCATTGACTGCCGGATTGCTTTCCACTCAAAACGATCGATGATTGACAAAACTATGCAATTTCGTCGCAGATCGGTATAAGGTGGTTCGTTGGGGCGTGTTTTAAGCTACAAATCGCTATGTCGCAAATTTGCATTCGACGAATAGAAGCTGAGTTATAGTTGTTTATATCTGTGAGGCCATGAATCACCATTGACGGCCGGATTGCTTACCACTCGAAACGATCGACGTTTGACGAATCTATGCAAGTTCGTCGCAGATCGGTAAAAGGTGGGTCGTTGGGCCGTGTTTTATGCTACAAATTGCTATGTCGCAGATTTGCATACGACGAATAGAAGCGGACTTATTGTTGTTTATATCTGTGAGGCCATGAATCACCATTGACGGCCGGATTGCTTTCCACTCGAAACGATCGATGTTTGACGAAACTATGCAAGTTCGTCGCAGATCGGCACAAGGTGGGTCGATGTGACGTGTTTTAAGCTAGAAATTTCTATGTCGCAGATTTGCATTCGACGAATAGAAGCGGAGTTATAGTTGTTTATATCTGGCAGGCCATGAATCACCATTGACGGCCGGATTGCTTTCCACTCGAAACGATCAATGTTTGACAAAACTATGCAAGTTCGTCGCACATCGGTATAAGGTGGTTCGTTGGGGCTTGTTTTAAGCTACAAAGTGCTATGTCGCAGATTCGCATACGACGAATAGAAGCGGAGTTATTGTTGTGTATACCTGTGAGGCCATGAATCACCATTGACAGCCGGATTGCCTACCACTCGAAACGATCGATGTTTGACGAAACTATAAAAGTACGTCGCAGATTGGCACAAGGTGGGTCGATGTGACGTGTTTTAAGCTACAAATTGCTATGTCGCAGATTCGCATACGACGAATAGGAGCGGAGTTATAGTTGTTTATATCTGTCAGGCAATGAATCACCATTGACTGCCGGATTGCTTTCCACTCAAAACGATCGATGTTTGACAAAACTATGCAAGTTCGTCGCAGACCGGTATAAAGTGGTTCGTTGGGCCGTGTTTTAAGCTACAAATCGCTATGTCGCAAATTGGCATTCGACGAATAGAAGCTGAGTTATAGTTGTTTATATCTGTGAGGCCATGAATCACCATTGACGGCCGGATTGCTTACCACTCGAAACGATCGACGTTTGACGAATCTATGCAAGTTCGTCGCAGATCGGTAAAAGGTGGGTCGTTGGGCCGTGTTTTATGCTACAAATTGCTATGTCGCAGATTTGCATACGACGAATAGAAGCGGAGTTATAGTTGTTTATATCTGTCAGGCCATGAATCACCATTGACTGCCGGATTGCTTTCCACTCAAAACGATCGATGTTTGACAAAACTATGCAATTTTGTCGCAGATCGGTATAAGGTGGTTCGTTGGGGCGTGTTTTAAGCTACAAATCGCTATGTCGCAAATTTGCATTCGACGAATAGAAGCTGAGTTATAGTTGTTTATATCTGTGAGGCCATGAATCACCATTGACGGCCGGATTGCTTACCACTCGAAACGATCGACGTTTGACGAATCTATGCAAGTTCGTCGCAGATCGGTAAAAGGTGGGTCGTTGGGCCGTGTTTTATGCTACAAATTGCTATGTCGCAGATTTGCATACGACGAATAGGAGCGGACTTATTGTTGTTTATATCTGTGAGGCCATGAATCACCATTGACGGCCGGATTGCTTTCCACTCGAAACGATCGATGTTTGACGAAACTATGCAAGTTCGTCGCAGATCGGCACAAGGTGGGTCGATGTGACGTGTTTTAAGCTAGAAATTTCTATGTCGCAGATTTGCATTCGACGAATAGAAGCGGAGTTATAGTTGTTTATATCTGGCAGGCCATGAATCACCATTGACGGCCGGATTGCTTTCCACTCGAAACGATCAATGTTTGACAAAACTATGCAAGTCCGTCGCACATCGGTATAAGGTGGTTCGTTGGGGCTTGTTTTAAGCTACAAAGTGCTATGTCGCAGATTCGCATACGACGAATAGAAGCGGAGTTATTGTTGTTTATACCTGTGAGGCCATGAATCACCATTGACAGCCGGATTGCCTACCACTCGAAACGATCGATGTTTGACGAAACTATAAAAGTACGTCGCAGATTGGCACAAGGTGGGTCGATGTGACGTGTTTTAAGCTACAAATTGCTATGTCGCAGATTCGCATACGATGAATAGGAGCGGAGTTATAGTTGTTTATATCTGTCAGGCCATGAATCACCATTGACTGCCGGATTGCTTTCCACTCAAAACGATCGATGTTTGACAAAACTATGCAAGTTCGTCGCAGACCGGTATAAGGTGGTTCGTTGGGGCGTGTTTTAAGCTACAAATCGCTATGTCGCAAATTGGCATTCGACGAATAGAAGCTAAGTTATAGTTGTTTATATCTGTCAGGCCATGAATCACCATTGACGGCCGGATTGCTTACCACTCGAAACGATCGACGTTTGACGAATCTATGCAAGTTCGTCGCAGATCGGTAAAAGGTGGGTCGTTGGGCCGTGTTTTATGCTACAAATTGCTATGTCGCAGATTTGCATACGACGAATAGGAGCGGAGTTATAGTTGTTTATATCTGTCAGGCCATGAATCACCATTGACGACCGGATTGCTTTCCACTCAAAACGATCGATGTTTGACAAAACTATGCAAGTTCGTCGCAGACCGGTATAAGGTGGTTCGTTGGGGCGTGTTTTAAGCTACTAATTGCTACGTCGTAGATTCGCATACGACGAATAGAAGCGGAGTTATTGTTGTTTATATCTGTGAGGCCATGAATCACCATTGACGGCCGGATTGCCTACCACTCGAAACGATCGATGTTTGACGAAACTATACAAGTTCGTCGCAGATCGGCACAAGGTGGGTCGATGTGACGTGTTTTTAGCTACAAATTGCTATGTCGCAGATTTGCATTCGACGAATAGAAGCGGAGTTATAGTTGTTTATATCTGTCAGGCCATGAATCACCATTGACTGCCGGATTGCTTTCCACTCGAAACGATCGATGTTTGACAAAACTATGCAATTTCGTCGCAGATCGGTATAAGGTGGTTCGTTGGGGCGTGTTTTAAACTACAAATCGCTATGTCGCAAATTGGCATTCAACGAATAGAAGCTGAGTTATAGTTGTTTATATCTGTGAGGCCATGAAACACCATTGACGGCCGGATTGCTTACCACTCGAAACGATCGACGTTTGACGAATCTATGCAAGTTCGTCGCAGATCGGTAAAAGGTGGGTCGTTGGGCCGTGTTTTATGCTACAAATTGCTATGTCGCAGATTTGCATACGACGAATAGAAGCGGACTTATTGTTGTTTATATCTGTGAGGCCATGAATCACCATTGACGGCCGGATTGCCTACCACTCGAAACGATCGATGTTTGACGAAACTATGCAAGTTCGTCGCAGATCGGCACAAGGTGGATCGATGTGTCGTGTTTTAAGCTACAAATTGCTATGTCGCAGATTTGCATTCGTCGAATAGAAGCGGAGTTATAGTTGTTTATATCTGTGAGGCCATGAATCACCAATGACGGCCGGATTGCTTACCACTCGAAACGATCGATGTTTGACAAAACTATGCAAGTTCGTCGCAGATCGGTATAAGGTGGTTCGTTTGGGCGTGTTTTAAGCTACAAATTGCTATGTCGCAGATTCGCATACGACGAATAGAAGCTGAGTTATAGTTGTTTATATCTGTGAGGCCATGAATCACCATTGACGGTCGGATTCCCTACCACTCGAAACGATCGACGTTTGACGAAACCATGCAAGTTCGTCGCAGATCGGCACAAGGTGGGTCGATGTGACGTGTTTTAAGCTACAAATTGCTATGGCGCAGATTCGCATACGATGCATAAGGGCGGAGTTATAGTTGTTTATATCTGTCAGGCCATGAATCACCATTGACGACCGGATTGCTTTCCACTCAAAACGATCGATGTTTGACAAAACTATGCAAGTTCGTCGCAGACCGGTATAAGGTGGTTCGTTGGGGCGTGTTTTAAGCTACTAATTGCTACGTCGCAGATTCGCATACGACGAATATAAGCGGAGTTATTGTTGTTTATATCTGTGAGGCCATGAATCGCCATTGACGACCGGATTGCCTACCACTCGAAACGATCGACGTTTGACGAAACTATGCAAGTACGTCGCAGATCGGCATGAGGTGGGTCGATGTGTCGTGTTTTAAGCTACAAATCGCTATGTCGCAAATTTGCATTCGACGAATAGAAGCTGAGTTATAGTTGTTTATATCTGTGAGGCCTATGAATCACCATTGACGGCCGGATTCCCTACCACTCGAAACGATCGTCGTTTGACGAAACCATGCAAGTTCGTCGCAGATCGGCATGAGATGGGTCGATGTGACGTGTTTTAAGCTACAAATTGCTATGTCGCATATTCGCCTACGACAATAGAAGCGGAGATATTGTTGTTTATATCTGTGAGGCCATGAATCACCATTGACGGCCGGATTGCCTACCACTCGAAACGATCGATGTTTGACGAAACTATACAAGTTCGTCGCAGATCGGCACAAGGTGGGTCGATGTGACGTGTTTTTAGCTACAAATTGCTGTGTCGCAGATTTGCATTCGACGAATAGAAGCGGAGTTATAGTTGTTTATATCTGTCAGGCCATGAATCACCATTGACTGCCGGATTGCTTTCCACTCGAAACGATCGATGTTTGACAAAACTATGCAAGTTCGTCGCAGATCGGTATAAGGTGGTTCGTTGGGCCATGTTTTAAGCTACAAATTGCTTTGTCGCAGATTCGCATACGACGAATAGAAGCTGAGTTATAGTTGTTTATATCTGTCAGGCCATGAATCACCATTGACTGCCGGATTGATTTCCACTCAAAACGATCGATGTTTGACAAAACTATGCAATTTCGTCGCAGATCGGTAAAAGGTAAGTCGTTGGGCCGTGTTTTATGCTACAAATTGCTATGTCGCAGATTTGCATACGACGAATAGAAGCGGAGTTATAGTTGGTTATATCTGTCAGGCCATGAATCACCATTGACTGCCGGATTGCTTTCCACTCAAAACGATCGATGATTGACAAAACTATGCAATTTCGTCGCAGATCGGTATAAGGTGGTTCGTTGGGGCGTGTTTTAAGCTACAAATCGCTATGTCGCAATTTTGCATTCGACGAATAGAAGCTGAGTTATAGTTGTTTATATCTGTGAGGCCATGAATCACCATTGACGGCCGGATTGCTTACCACTCGAAACGATCAGACGTTTGACGAATCTATGCAAGTTCGTCGCAGATCGGTAAAAGGTGGGTCGTTGGGCCGTGTTTTATGCTACAAATTGCTATGTCGCAGATTTGCATACGACGAATAGAAGCGGACTTATTGTTGTTTATATCTGTGAGGCCATGAATCACCATTGACGGCCGGATTGCTTTCCACTCGAAACGATCGATGTTTGACGAAACTATGCAAGTTCGTCGCAGATCGGCACAAGGTGGGTCGATGTGACGTGTTTTAAGCTAGAAATTTCTATGTCGCAGATTTGCATTCGACGAATAGAAGCGGAGTTATAGTTGTTTATATCTGGCAGGCCATGAATCACCATTGACGGCCGGATTGCTTTCCACTCGAAACGATCAATGTTTGACAAAACTATGCAAGTTCGTCGCACATCGGTATAAGGTGGTTCGTTGGGGCTTGTTTTAAGCTACAAAGTGCTATGTCGCAGATTCGCATACGACGAATAGAAGCGGAGTTATTGTTGTTTATACCTGTGAGGCCATGAATCACCATTGACAGCCGGATTGCCTACCACTCGAAACGATCGATGTTTGACGAAACTATAAAAGTACGTCGCAGATTGGCACAAGGTAGGTCGATGTGACGTGTTTTAAGCTACAAATTGCTATGTCGCAGATTCGCATACGATGAATAGGAGCGGAGTTATAGTTGTTTATATCTGTCAGGCCATGAATCACCATTGACTGCCGGATTGCTTTCCACTCAAAACGATCGATGTTTGACAAAACTATGCAAGTTCGTCGCAGACCGGTATAAGGTGGTTCGTTGGGGCGTGTTTTAAGCTACAAATCGCTATGTCGCAAATTGGCATTCGACGAATAGAAGCTGAGTTATAGTTGTTTATATCTGTGAGGCCATGAATCACCATTGACGGCCGGATTGCTTACCACTCGAAACGATCGACGTTTGACGAATCTATGCAAGTTCGTCGCAGATCGGTAAAAGGTGGGTCGTTGGGCCGTGTTTTATGCTACAAATTGCTATGTCGCAGATTTGCATACGACGAATAGAAGCGGAGTTATAGTTGTTTATATCTGTCAGGCCATGAATCACCATTGACTGCCGGATTGCTTTCCACTCAAAACGATCGATGTTTGACAAAACTATGCAATTTTGTCGCAGATCGGTATAAGGTGGTTCGTTGGGGCGTGTTTTAAGCTACAAATCGCTATGTCGCAAATTTGCATTCGACGAATAGAAGCTGAGTTATAGTTGTTTATATCTGTGAGGCCATGAATCACCATTGACGGCCGGATTGCTTACCACTCGAAACGATCGACGTTTGACGAATCTATGCAAGTTCGTCGCAGATCGGTAAAAGGTGGGTCGTTGGGCCGTGTTTTATGCTACAAATTGCTATGTCGCAGATTTGCATACGACGAATAGGAGCGGAGTTATAGTTGTTTATATCTGTCAGGCCATGAATCACCATTGACGACCGGATTGCTTTCCACTCAAAACGATCGATGTTTGACAAAACTATGCAAGTTCGTCGCAGACCGGTATAAGGTGGTTCGTTGGGGCGTGTTTTAAGCTACTAATTGCTACGTCGTAGATTCGCATACGACGAATAGAAGCGGAGTTATTGTTGTTTATATCTGTGAGGCCATGAATCGCCATTGGCGACCGGATTGCCTACCACTCGAAACGATCGACGTTTGCCGAAACTATACAAGTACGTCGCAGATCGGCCTGAGGTGGATCGATGTGTCGTGTTTTAAGCTACAAATCGCTATGTCGCAGATTTGCATTCGACGAATAGAAGCTGAGTTATAGTTGTTTATATCTGTCAGGCCATGAATCACCATTGACGGCCGGATTGCTTTCCACTCGAAACGATCGATGTTTGACAAAACTATGCAAGTTCGTCGCAGATCGGTATAAGGTGGTTCTTTGGGGCGTGTTTTATGCTACAAACTGCTATGTCGCAAATTGGCATTCAACGAATAGAAGCTGAGTTATAGTTGTTTATATCTGTGAGGCCATGAAACACCATTGACGGCCGGATTGCTTACCACTCGAAACGATCGACGTTTGACGAATCTATGCAAGTTCGTCGCAGATCGGTAAAAGGTGGGTCGTTGGGCCGTGTTTTATGCTACAAATTGCTATGTCGCAGATTTGCATACGACGAATAGAAGCGGACTTATTGTTGTTTATATCTGTGAGGCCATGAATCACCATTGACGGCCGGATTGCCTACCACTCGAAACGATCGATGTTTGACGAAACTATGCAAGTTCGTCGCAGATCGGCACAAGGTGGATCGATGTGTCGTGTTTTAAGCTACAAATCGCTATGTCGCAGATTTGCATTCGACGAATAGAAGCTGAGTTATAGTTGTTTATATCTGTCAGGCCATGAATCACCATTGACGGCCGGATTGCTTTCCACTCGAAACGATCGATGTTTGACGAAACTATGCAAGTTCGTCGCAGATCGGCACAAGGTGGGTCGATGTGACGTGTTTTTAGCTACAAATTGCTATGTCGCAGATTTGAATTCGACGAATAGAAGCGGAGTTATAGTTGTTTATATCTGTCAGGCCATGAATCACCATTGACTGTCGGATTGCTTTCCACTCGAAACGATCGATGTTTGACAAAACAATGCAAGTTCGTCGCAGATCGGTGTAAGGTGGTTCGTTGGGGCGTGTTTTAAGCTACACATTGCTACGTCGCAGATTCGCATACGACGAATAGAAGCGGAGTTATTGTTGTTTATATCTGTGAGGCCATGAATCACCATTGACTGCCGGATTGCTTTCCACTCGAAACGATCGATGATTGACAAAACTATGCAAGTTCGTCGCAGATCGGTGTAAGGTGGTTCGTTGGGACGTGTTTTAAGCTACACATTGCTACGTCGCAGATTCGCATACGACGAATAGAAGCGGAGTTATTGTTGTTTATATCTGTGAGGCCATGAATCACTATTGACGTCCGGATTCCCTACCAATCGAAACGATCGACGTTTGACGAAACTATGCAAGTACGTCGCAGATCGGCATGAGGTGGGTCGATGTGTCGTGTTTTAAGCTACAAATCGCTATGTCGCAAATTTGCATTCGACGAATAGAAGCTGAGTTATAGTTGTTTATATCTGTGAGGCCTATGAATCACCATTGACGGCCGGATTCCCTACCACTCAAAACGATCGTCGTTTGACGAAACCATGCAAGTTCGTCGCAGATCGGCATGAGATGGGTCGATGTGACGTGTTTTAAGCTACACATTGCTATGTCGCATATTCGCCTACGACAATAGAAGCGGAGATATTGTTGTTTATATCTGTGAGGCCATGAATCACCATTGACGGCCGGATTGCTTACCACTCGAAACGATCGACGTTTGACGAAACTATACAAGTACGTCGCAGATCGGCATGAGGTGGGTCGATGTGACGTGTTTTAAGCTACAAATTGCTATTTCGCAGATTTGCATACGACGTATAGAAGCGGAGTTATTGTTGTTTATATCTGTGAGGCCATGAATCACCATTGACGGCCGGATTGCTTTCCACTCGAAACGATCGATGTTTGACAAAACTATGCAAGTTCGTCGCAGATCGGTATAAGGTGGTTCGTTGGGGCGTGTTTTAAGCTACAAATTGCTTGGTCGCAGATTTGCATTCGACGAATAGAAGCGGAGTGATAGTTGTTTATATCTGTGAGGCCATCAATCACCATTGACGGCCGGATTGCTTACCACTCGAAACGATCGATGTTTGACAAAACTATGCAAGTTCGTCGCAGATCGGCATGAGGTGGGTCGATGTGTCGTGTTTTAAGCTACAAATTGCTATGTCGCAGCTTTGCATACGACGTATAGAAGCGGAGTTATTGTTGTTTATATCTGTGAGGCAATGAATCACCATTGACGGCCGGATTGCTTTCCACTAGAAACGATCGATGTTTGACGAAACTATGCAAGTTCGTCGCAGATCGGTATAAGGTGGATCATTGGGCCGTGTTTTACGCTACATATTGCTATGTCGCAGATTTGCAAACGACGAATAGAAGCGGACTTATTGTTGTTTATATCTGTGAGGCCATGAATCACCATTGACGGCCGGATTGCCTACCACTCGAAACGATCGATGTTTGACGAAACAATGCAAGTTCGTCGCAGATCGGCACAAGGTGGGTCGATGTGTCGTGTTTTAAGCTACAAATTGCTATGTCGGATATTGGCATACGACGAATAGAAGCGGAGTTATTGTTGTTTATATCTGTGAGGCCATGAATCACCATTGACGGCCGGATTGCTTTCCACTCGAAACGATCGATGTTTGACGAAACTATGCAAGTTCGTCGCAGATCGGTATAAGGTGGTTCTTTGGGGCGTGTTTTATGCTACAAATTGCAATGTCGCAGATTTGCATACGACGAATAGAAGCGGAGTTATTATTGTTTATATCTGTGAGGCCATGAATCACCATTGACTGCCGGATTGCTTTCCACTCAAAACGATCGATGTTTGACAAAACTATGCAATTTCGTCGCAGATCGGTATAAGGTGGTTCGTTGGGGCGTGTTTTAAACTACAAATCGCTATGTCGCAAATTGGCATTCAACGAATAGAAGCTGAGTTATAGTTGTTTATATCTGTGAGGCCATGAAACACCATTGACGGCCGGATTGCTTACCACTCGAAACGATCGACGTTTGACGATTCTATGCAAGTTCGTCGCAGATCGGTAAAAGGTAAGTCGTTGGGCCGTGTTTTATGCTACAAATTGCTATGTCGCAGATTTGCATACGACGAATAGAAGCGGAGTTATAGTTGGTTATATCTGTCAGGCCATGAATCACCATTGACTGCCGGATTGCTTTCCACTCAAAACGATCGATGATTGACAAAACTATGCAATTTCGTCGCAGATCGGTATAAGGTGGTTCGTTGGGGCGTGTTTTAAGCTACAAATCGCTATGTCGCAAATTTGCATTCGACGAATAGAAGCTGAGTTATAGTTGTTTATATCTGTGAGGCCATGAATCACCATTGACGGCCGGATTGCTTACCACTCGAAACGATCAGACGTTTGACGAATCTATGCAAGTTCGTCGCAGATCGGTAAAAGGTGGGTCGTTGGGCCGTGTTTTATGCTACAAATTGCTATGTCGCAGATTTGCATACGACGAATAGAAGCGGACTTATTGTTGTTTATATCTGTGAGGCCATGAATCACCATTGACGGCCGGATTGCTTTCCACTCGAAACGATCGATGTTTGACGAAACTATGCAAGTTCGTCGCAGATCGGCACAAGGTGGGTCGATGTGACGTGTTTTAAGCTAGAAATTTCTATGTCGCAGATTTGCATTCGACGAATAGAAGCGGAGTTATAGTTGTTTATATCTGGCAGGCCATGAATCACCATTGACGGCCGGATTGCTTTCCACTCGAAACGATCAATGTTTGACAAAACTATGCAAGTTCGTCGCACATCGGTATAAGGTGGTTCGTTGGGGCTTGTTTTAAGCTACAAAGTGCTATGTCGCAGATTCGCATACGACGAATAGAAGCGGAGTTATTGTTGTTTATACCTGTGAGGCCATGAATCACCATTGACAGCCGGATTGCCTACCACTCGAAACGATCGATGTTTGACGAAACTATAAAAGTACGTCGCAGATTGGCACAAGGTAGGTCGATGTGACGTGTTTTAAGCTACAAATTGCTATGTCGCAGATTCGCATACGATGAATAGGAGCGGAGTTATAGTTGTTTATATCTGTCAGGCCATGAATCACCATTGACTGCCGGATTGCTTTCCACTCAAAACGATCGATATTTGACAAAACTATGCAAGTTCGTCGCAGACCGGTATAAGGTGGTTCGTTGGGGCGTGTTTTAAGCTACAAATCGCTATGTCGCAAATTGGCATTCGACGAATAGAAGCTGAGTTATAGTTGTTTATATCTGTGAGGCCATGAATCACCATTGACGGCCGGATTGCTTACCACTCGAAACGATCGACGTTTGACGAATCTATGCAAGTTCGTCGCAGATCGGTAAAAGGTGGGTCGTTGGGCCGTGTTTTATGCTACAAATTGCTATGTCGCAGATTTGCATACGACGAATAGAAGCGGAGTTATAGTTGTTTATATCTGTCAGGCCATGAATCACCATTGACTGCCGGATTGCTTTCCACTCAAAACGATCGATGTTTGACAAAACTATGCAATTTTGTCGCAGATCGGTATAAGGTGGTTCGTTGGGGCGTGTTTTAAGCTACAAATCGCTATGTCGCAAATTTGCATTCGACGAATAGAAGCTGAGTTATAGTTGTTTATATCTGTGAGGCCATGAATCACCATTGACGGCCGGATTGCTTACCACTCGAAACGATCGACGTTTGACGAATCTATGCAAGTTCGTCGCAGATCGGTAAAAGGTGGGTCGTTGGGCCGTGTTTTATGCTACAAATTGCTATGTCGCAGATTTGCATACGACGAATAGGAGCGGAGTTATAGTTGTTTATATCTGTCAGGCCATGAATCACCATTGACGACCGGATTGCTTTCCACTCAAAACGATCGATGTTTGACAAAACTATGCAAGTTCGTCGCAGACCGGTATAAGGTGGTTCGTTGGGGCGTGTTTTAAGCTACTAATTGCTACGTCGTAGATTCGCATACGACGAATAGAAGCGGAGTTATTGTTGTTTATATCTGTGAGGCCATGAATCGCCATTGGCGACCGGATTGCCTACCACTCGAAACGATCGACGTTTGACGAAACTATACAAGTACGTCGCAGATCGGCCTGAGGTGGATCGATGTGTCGTGTTTTAAGCTACAAATCGCTATGTCGCAGATTTGCATTCGACGAATAGAAGCTGAGTTATAGTTGTTTATATCTGTCAGGCCATGAATCACCATTGACGGCCGGATTGCTTTCCACTCGAAACGATCGATGTTTGACAAAACTATGCAAGTTCGTCGCAGATCGGTATAAGGTGGTTCTTTGGGGCGTGTTTTATGCTACAAACTGCTATGTCACAGATTTGCATACGACGAATAGAAGCGGAGTTATTGTTGTTTATATCTGTGAGGCCATGAATCACCATTGACGGCCGGATTGCCTACCACTCGAAACGATCGATGTTTGACGAAACTATACAAGTTCGTCGCAGATCGGCACAAGGTGGGTCGATGTGACGTGTTTTTAGCTACAAATTGCTATGTCGCAGATTTGCATTCGACGAATAGAAGCGGAGTTATAGTTGTTTATATCTGTCAGGCCATGAATCACCATTGACTGCCGGATTGCTTTCCACTCGAAACGATCGATGTTTGACAAAACTATGCAAGTTCGTCGCAGATCGGTATAAGGTGGTTCGTTGGGCCATGTTTTAAGCTACAAATTGCTTTGTCGCAGATTCGCATACGACGAATAGAAGCGGTGTTATAGTTGTTTATATCTGTCAGGCCATGAATCACCATTGACTGCCGGATTGCTTTCCACTCAAAACGATCGATGTTTGACAAAACTATGCAATTTCGTCGCAGATCGGTATAAGGTGGTTCGTTGGGGCGTGTTTTAAACTACAAATCGCTATGTCGCAAATTGGCATTCAACGAATAGAAGCTGAGTTATAGTTGTTTATATCTGTGAGGCCATGAAACACCATTGACGGCCGGATTGCTTACCACTCGAAACGATCGACGTTTGACGAATCTATGCAAGTTCGCCGCAGATCGGTAAAAGGTGGGTCGTTGGGCCGTGTTTTATGCTACAAATTGCTGTGTCGCAGATTTGCATACGACGAATAGAAGCGGACTTATTGTTGTTTATATCTGTGAGGCCATGAATCACCATTGACGGCCGGATTGCCTACCACTCGAAACGATCGATGTTTGACGAAACTATGCAAGTACGTCGCAGATCGGCATGAGGTGGGTCGATGTGTCGTGTTTTAAGCTACAAATCGCTATGTCGCAAATTTGCATTCGACGAATAGAAGCTGAGTTATAGTTGTTTATATCTGTGAGGCCTATGAATCACCATTGACGGCCGGATTCCCTACCACTCAAAACGATCGTCGTTTGACGAAACCATGCAAGTTCGTCGCAGATCGGCATGAGATGGGTCGATGTGACGTGTTTTAAGCTACACATTGCTATGTCGCATATTCGCCTACGACAATAGAAGCGGAGATATTGTTGTTTATATCTGTGAGGCCATGAATCACCATTGACGGCCGGATTGCTTACCACTCGAAACGATCGACGTTTGACGAAACTATACAAGTACGTCGCAGATCGGCATGAGGTGGGTCGATGTGACGTGTTTTAAGCTACAAATTGCTATTTCGCAGATTTGCATACGACGTATAGAAGCGGAGTTATTGTTGTTTATATCTGTGAGGCCATGAATCACCATTGACGGCCGGATTGCTTTCCACTCGAAACGATCGATGTTTGACAAAACTATGCAAGTTCGTCGCAGATCGGTATAAGGTGGTTCGTTTGGGCGTGTTTTAAGCTACAAATTGCTTGGTCGCAGATTTGCATTCGACGAATAGAAGCGGAGTGATAGTTGTTTATATCTGTGAGGCCATCAATCACCATTGACGGCCGGATTGCTTACCACTCGAAACGATCGATGTTTGACAAAACTATGCAAGTTCGTCGCAGATCGGCATGAGGTGGGTCGATGTGTCGTGTTTTAAGCTACAAATTGCTATGTCGCAGCTTTGCATACGACGTATAGAAGCGGAGTTATTGTTGTTTATATCTGTGAGGCAATGAATCACCATTGACGGCCGGATTGCTTTCCACTAGAAACGATCGATGTTTGACGAAACTATGCAAGTTCGTCGCAGATCGGTATAAGGTGGATCATTGGGCCGTGTTTTACGCTACATATTGCTATGTCGCAGATTTGCAAACGACGAATAGAAGCGGACTTATTGTTGTTTATATCTGTGAGGCCATGAATCACCATTGACGGCCGGATTGCCTACCACTCGAAACGATCGATGTTTGACAAAACTATGCAATTTCGTCGCAGATCGGTATAAGGTGGTTCGTTGGGGCGTGTTTTAAGCTACAAATCGCTATGTCGCAGATTCGCATACGACGAATAGAAGCGGTGTTATCGATGTTTATATCTGTGAGGCCATGAATCACCATTGACGACCGGATTGCTTACCACTCGAAACGCTTGACGTTTGACGAAACTATACAAGTACGTCGCAGATCGGCATGAGGTGGGTCGATGTGACGTGTTTTAAGCTACAAATTGCTATGTCGCAGATTCGCATACGATGAATAGGAGCGGAGTTATAGTTGTTTATATCTGTCAGGCCATGAATTACCATTGACGACCGGATTGCTTTCCACTCAAAACGATCGATGTTTGACAAAACTATGCAAGTTCGTCGCAGACCGGTATAAGGTGGTTCGTTGGGGCGTGTTTTAAGGTACTAATTGCTACGTCGCAGATTCGCATACGACGAATATAAGCGGAGTTATTGTTGTTTATATCTGTGAGGCCATGAATCGCCATTGACGACCGGATTGCCTACCACTCGAAACGATCGACGTTTGACGAAACTATACAAGTATGTCGCAGATCGGCATGGGGTGGGTCGATGTGTCGTGTTTTAAGCTACAAATTGCTATGTCGCAGATTTGCATACGACGTATAGAAGCGGAGTTATTGTTGTTTATATCTGTGAGGCCATGAATCACCATTGACGGCCGGATTGCTTTCCACTAGAAACGATCGATGTTTGACGAAACTATGCAAGTTCGTCGCAGATCGGTATAAGGTGGATCATTGGGCCGTGTTTTATGCTACATATTGCTATGTCGCAGATTTGCAAATGACGAATAGAAGCGGATTTATTGTTGTTTATATCTGTGAGGCCATGAATCACCATTGACGGCCGGATTGCCTACCACTCGAAACGATCGATGTTTGACGAAACAATGCAAGTTCGTCGCAGATCGGCACAAGGTGGGTCGATGTGTCGTGTTTTAAGCTACAAATTGCTATGTCGCAGATTTGCATTCGACGAATAGATGCGGAGTTATAGTTGTTTATATCTGTGAGGCCATGAATCACCATTGACGACCGGATTGCCTTCCACTCGAAACGATCGACGTTTGACGAAACTATACAAGTACGTCGCAGATCGGCATGAGGTGGGTCGATGTGTCGTGTTTAAGCTACAAATCGCTATGTCGCAGATTCGCATACGACGAATAGAAGCGGAGTTATCGATGTTTATATCTGTGAGGCCATGAATCACCATTGACGACCGGATTGCTTACCACTCGAAACGCTTGACGTTTGACGAAACTATACAAGTACGTCGCAGATCGGCATGAGGTGGGTCGATGTGTCGTGTTTTAAGCTACAAATTTCTATGTCGCAAATTTGCATTTGACGAATAGAAGCTGAGTTATAGTTGTTTATATCTGTCAGGCCATGAATCACCATTGACGGCCGGATTGCTTTCCACTCGAAACGATCGATGTTTGACGAAACTATGCAAGTTCGTCGCAGATCGGCACAAGGTGGGTCGATGTGACGTGTTTTAAGCTAGAAATTTCTATGTCGCAGATTTGCATTCGACGAATAGAAGCGGAGTTATAGTTGTTTATATCTGGCAGGCCATGAATCACCATTGACGGCCGGATTGCTTTCCACTCGAAACGATCAATGTTTGACAAAACTATGCAAGTTCGTCGCACATCGGTATAAGGTGGTTCGTTGGGGCTTGTTTTAAGCTACAAAGTGCTATGTCGCAGATTCGCATACGACGAATAGAAGCGGAGTTATTGTTGTTTATACCTGTGAGGCCATGAATCACCATTGACGGCCGGATTGCTTACCACTCGAAACGATCGATGTTTGACAAAACTATGCAAGTTCGTCGCAGATCGGCATGAGGTGGGTCGATGTGTCGTGTTTTAAGCTACAAATTGCTATGTCGCAGCTTTGCATACGACGTATAGAAGCGGAGTTATTGTTGTTTATATCTGTGAGGCAATGAATCACCATTGACGGCCGGATTGCTTTCCACTAGAAACGATCGATGTTTGACGAAACTATGCAAGTTCGTCGCAGATCGGTATAAGGTGGATCATTGGGCCGTGTTTTACGCTACATATTGCTATGTCGCAGATTTGCAAACGACGAATAGAAGCGGACTTATTGTTGTTTATATCTGTGAGGCCATGAATCACCATTGACGGCCGGATTGCCTACCACTCGAAACGATCGATGTTTGACGAAACAATGCAAGTTCGTCGCAGATCGGCACAAGGTGGGTCGATGTGTCGTGTTTTAAGCTACAAATTGCTATGTCGGATATTGGCATACGACGAATAGAAGCGGAGTTATTGTTGTTTATATCTGTGAGGCCATGAATCACCATTGACGGCCGGGTTGCTTTCCACTCGAAACGATCGATGTTTGACGAAACTATGCAAGTTCGTCGCAGATCGGCACAAGGTGGGTCGATGTGACGTGTTTTAAGCTAGAAATTGCTACGTCGCAGATTCGTATACGACGAATAGAAGCGGAGTTATTGTTGTTTATATCTGTGAGGCCATGAATCACCATTGACAGCCGGATTGCCTACCACTCGAAACGATCGATGTTTGTCTAAACTATAAAAGTACGTCGCAGATTGGCACAAGGTGGGTCGATGTGACGTGTTTTAAGCTACAAATTGCTATGTCGCAGATTCGCATACGATGAATAGGAGCGGAGTTATATTTGTTTATATCTGTCAGGCCATGAATCACCATTGACTGCCGGATTGCTTTCCACTCAAAACGATCGATGTTTGACAAAACTATGCAATTTCGTCGCAGATCGGTATAAGGTGGTTCGTTGGGGCGTGTTTTAAGCTACAAATCGCTATGTCGCAGATTCGCATACGACGAATAGAAGCGGTGTTATCGATGTTTATATCTGTGAGGCCATGAATCACCATTGACGACCGGATTGCTTACCACTCGAAACGATCGACGTTTGACGAAACTATACAAGTACGTCGCAGATCGGCATGAGGTGGGTCGATGTGACGTGTTTTAAGCTACAAATTGCTATGTCGCAGATTCGCATACGATGAATAGGAGCGGAGTTATAGTTGTTTATATCTGTCAGGCCATGAATTACCATTGACGACCGGATTGCTTTCCACTCAAAACGATCGATGTTTGACAAAACTATGCAAGTTCGTCGCAGACCGGTATAAGGTGGTTCGTTGGGGCGTGTTTTAAGGTACTAATTGCTACGTCGCAGATTCGCATACGACGAATATAAGCGGAGTTATTGTTGTTTATATCTGTGAGGCCATGAATCGCCATTGACGACCGGATTGCCTACCACTCGAAACGATCGACGTTTGACGAAACTATACAAGTATGTCGCAGATCGGCATGGGGTGGGTCGATGTGTCGTGTTTTAAGCTACAAATTGCTATGTCGCAGATTTGCATACGACGTATAGAAGCGGAGTTATTGTTGTTTATATCTGTGAGGCCATGAATCACCATTGACGGCCGGATTGCTTTCCACTAGAAACGATCGATGTTTGACGAAACTATGCAAGTTCGTCGCAGATCGGTATAAGGTGGATCATTGGGCCGTGTTTTATGCTACATATTGCTATGTCGCAGATTTGCAAATGACGAATAGAAGCGGATTTATTGTTGTTTATATCTGTGAGGCCATGAATCACCATTGACGGCCGGATTGCCTACCACTCGAAACGATCGATGTTTGACGAAACAATGCAAGTTCGTCGCAGATCGGCACAAGGTGGGTCGATGTGTCGTGTTTTAAGCTACAAATTGCTATGTCGCAGATTTGCATTCGACGAATAGATGCGGAGTTATAGTTGTTTATATCTGTGAGGCCATGAATCACCATTGACGACCGGATTGCCTTCCACTCGAAACGATCGACGTTTGACGAAACTATACAAGTACGTCGCAGATCGGCATGAGGTGGGTCGATGTGTCGTGTTTAAGCTACAAATCGCTATGTCGCAGATTCGCATACGACGAATAGAAGCGGAGTTATCGATGTTTATATCTGTGAGGCCATGAATCACCATTGACGACCGGATTGCTTACCACTCGAAACGCTTGACGTTTGACGAAACTATACAAGTACGTCGCAGATCGGCATGAGGTGGGTCGATGTGTCGTGTTTTAAGCTACAAATTTCTATGTCGCAAATTTGCATTTGACGAATAGAAGCTGAGTTATAGTTGTTTATATCTGTCAGGCCATGAATCACCATTGACGGCCGGATTGCTTTCCACTCGAAACGATCGATGTTTGACGAAACTATGCAAGTTCGTCGCAGATCGGCACAAGGTGGGTCGATGTGACGTGTTTTAAGCTAGAAATTTCTATGTCGCAGATTTGCATTCGACGAATAGAAGCGGAGTTATAGTTGTTTATATCTGGCAGGCCATGAATCACCATTGACGGCCGGATTGCTTTCCACTCGAAACGATCAATGTTTGACAAAACTATGCAAGTTCGTCGCACATCGGTATAAGGTGGTTCGTTGGGGCTTGTTTTAAGCTACAAAGTGCTATGTCGCAGATTCGCATACGACGAATAGAAGCGGAGTTATTGTTGTTTATACCTGTGAGGCCATGAATCACCATTGACAGCCGGATTGCTTACCACTCGAAACGATCGATGTTTGACAAAACTATGCAAGTTCGTCGCAGATCGGCATGAGGTGGGTCGATGTGTCGTGTTTTAAGCTACAAATTGCTATGTCGCAGCTTTGCATACGACGTATAGAAGCGGAGTTATTGTTGTTTATATCTGTGAGGCAATGAATCACCATTGACGGCCGGATTGCTTTCCACTAGAAACGATCGATGTTTGACGAAACTATGCAAGTTCGTCGCAGATCGGTATAAGGTGGATCATTGGGCCGTGTTTTACGCTACATATTGCTATGTCGCAGATTTGCAAACGACGAATAGAAGCGGACTTATTGTTGTTTATATCTGTGAGGCCATGAATCACCATTGACGGCCGGATTGCCTACCACTCGAAACGATCGATGTTTGACGAAACAATGCAAGTTCGTCGCAGATCGGCACAAGGTGGGTCGATGTGTCGTGTTTTAAGCTACAAATTGCTATGTCGGATATTGGCATACGACGAATAGAAGCGGAGTTATTGTTGTTTATATCTGTGAGGCCATGAATCACCATTGACGGCCGGGTTGCTTTCCACTCGAAACGATCGATGTTTGACGAAACTATGCAAGTTCGTCGCAGATCGGCACAAGGTGGGTCGATGTGACGTGTTTTAAGCTAGAAATTGCTACGACGCAGATTCGTATACGACGAATAGAAGCGGAGTTATTGTTGTTTATATCTGTGAGGCCATGAATCACCATTGACAGCCGGATTGCCTACCACTCGAAACGATCGATGTTTGTCTAAACTATAAAAGTACGTCGCAGATTGGCACAAGGTGGGTCGATGTGACGTGTTTTAAGCTACAAATTGCTATGTCGCAGATTCGCATACGATGAATAGGAGCGGAGTTATATTTGTTTATATCTGTCAGGCCATGAATCACCATTGACTGCCGGATTGCTTTCCACTCAAAACGATCGATGTTTGACAAAACTATGCAATTTCGTCGCAGATCGGTATAAGGTGGTTCGTTGGGGCGTGTTTTAAGCTACAAATCGCTATGTCGCAGATTCGCATACGACGAATAGAAGCGGTGTTATCGATGTTTATATCTGTGAGGCCATGAATCACCATTGACGACCGGATTGCTTACCACTCGAAACGCTTGACGTTTGACGAAACTATACAAGTACGTCGCAGATCGGCATGAGGTGGGTCGATGTGACGTGTTTTAAGCTACAAATTGCTATGTCGCAGATTCGCATACGATGAATAGGAGCGGAGTTATAGTTGTTTATATCTGTCAGGCCATGAATTACCATTGACGACCGGATTGCTTTCCACTCAAAACGATCGATGTTTGACAAAACTATGCAAGTTCGTCGCAGACCGGTATAAGGTGGTTTGTTGGGGCGTGTTTTAAGGTACTAATTGCTACGTCGCAGATTCGCATACGACGAATATAAGCGGAGTTATTGTTGTTTATATCTGTGAGGCCATGAATCGCCATTGACGACCGGATTGCCTACCACTCGAAACGATCGACGTTTGACGAAACTATACAAGTATGTCGCAGATCGGCATGGGGTGGGTCGATGTGTCGTGTTTTAAGCTACAAATTGCTATGTCGCAGATTTGCATACGACGTATAGAAGCGGAGTTATTGTTGTTTATATCTGTGAGGCCATGAATCACCATTGACGGCCGGATTGCTTTCCACTAGAAACGATCGATGTTTGACGAAACTATGCAAGTTCGTCGCAGATCGGTATAAGGTGGATCATTGGGCCGTGTTTTATGCTACATATTGCTATGTCGCAGATTTGCAAATGACGAATAGAAGCGGATTTATTGTTGTTTATATCTGTGAGGCCATGAATCACCATTGACGGTCGGATTGCCTACCACTCGAAACGATCGATGTTTGACGAAACAATGCAAGTTCGTCGCAGATCGGCACAAGGTGGGTCGATGTGTCGTGTTTTAAGCTACAAATTGCTATGTCGCAGATTTGCATTCGACGAATAGATGCGGAGTTATAGTTGTTTATATCTGTGAGGCCATGAATCACCATTGACGACCGGATTGCCTTCCACTCGAAACGATCGACGTTTGACGAAACTATACAAGTACGTCGCAGATCGGCATGAGGTGGGTCGATGTGTCGTGTTTAAGCTACAAATCGCTATGTCGCAGATTCGCATACGACGAATAGAAGCGGAGTTATCGATGTTTATATCTGTGAGGCCATGAATCACCATTGACGACCGGATTGCCTACCACTCGAAACGCTTGACGTTTGACGAAACTATACAAGTACGTCGCAGATCGGCATGAGGTGGGTCGATGTGTCGTGTTTTAAGCTACAAATTTCTATGTCGCAAATTTGCATTTGACGAATAGAAGCTGAGTTATAGTTGTTTATATCTGTCAGGCCATGAATCACCATTGACGGCCGGATTGCTTTCCACTCGAAACGATCGATGTTTGACGAAACTATGCAAGTTCGTCGCAGATCGGCACAAGGTGGGTCGATGTGACGTGTTTTAAGCTAGAAATTTCTATGTCGCAGATTTGCATTCGACGAATAGAAGCGGAGTTATAGTTGTTTATATCTGGCAGGCCATGAATCACCATTGACGGCCGGATTGCTTTCCACTCGAAACGATCAATGTTTGACAAAACTATGCAAGTTCGTCGCACATCGGTATAAGGTGGTTCGTTGGGGCTTGTTTTAAGCTACAAAGTGCTATGTCGCAGATTCGCATACGACGAATAGAAGCGGAGTTATTGTTGTTTATACCTGTGAGGCCATGAATCACCATTGACAGCCGGATTGCCTACCACTCGAAACGATCGATGTTTGACGAAACTATAAAAGTACGTCGCAGATTGGCACAAGGTGGGTCGATGTGACGTGTTTTAAGCTACAAATTGCTATGTCGCAGATTCGCATACGATGAATAGGAGCGGAGTTATAGTTGTTTATATCTGTCAGGCCATGAATCACCATTGACTGCCGGATTGCTTTCCACTCAAAACGATCGATTTTTGACAAAACTATGCAAGTTCGTCGCAGATCGGTATAAGGTGGTTCGTTGGGGCGTGTTTTAAGCTACAAATCGCTATGTCGCAAATTGGCATTCGACGAATAGAAGCTGAGTTATAGTTGTTTATATCTGTGAGGCCATGAATCACCATTGACGGCCGGATTGCTTACCACTCGAAAAGATCGACGTTTGACGAATCTATGCAAGTTCGTCGCAGATCGGTAAAAGGTGGGTCGTTGGGCCGTGTTTTATGCTACAAATTGCTATGTCGCAGATTCGCATACGACGAATAGAAGCGGAGTTATTGTTGTTTATATCTGTGAGGCCATGAATCGCCATTGGCGACCGGATTGCCTACCACTCGAAACGATCGACGTTTGACGAAACTATACAAGTACGTCGCAGATCGGCCTGAGGTGGATCGATGTGTCGTGTTTTAAGCTACAAATCGCTATGTCGCAGATTTGCATTCGACGAATAGAAGCTGAGTTATAGTTGTTTATATCTGTCAGGCCATGAATCACCATTGACGGCCGGATTGCTTTCCACTCGAAACGATCGATGTTTGCCAAAACTATGCAAGATCGTCGCAGATCGGTATAAGGTGGTTCTTTGGGGCGTGTTTTATGCTACAAACTGCTATGTCACAGATTTGCATACGACCAATAGAAGCGGAGTTATTGTTGTTTATATCTGTGAGGCCATGAATCACCATTGACGGCCGGATTGCCTACCACTCGAAACGATCGATGTTTGACGAAACTATACAAGTTCGTCGCAGATCGGCACAAGGTGGGTCGATGTGACGTGTTTTAAGCTACAAATTGCTATGTCGCAGATTTGCATTCGACGAATAGAAGCGGAGTTATAGTTGTTTATATCTGTGAGGCCATGAAACACCATTGACGGCCGGATTGCTTACCACTCGAAACGATCGACGTTTGACGAATCTATGCAAGTTCGTCGCAGATCGGTAAAAGGTGGGTCGTTGGGCCGTGTTTTATGCTACAAATTGCTATGTCGCAGATTTGCATACGACGAATAGAAGCGGAGTTATAGTTGTTTATATCTGTCAGGCCATGAATCACCATTGACTGCCGGATTGCTTTCCACTCAAAACGATCGATGATTGACAAAACTATGCAATTTCGTCGCAGATCGGTATAAGGTGGTTCGTTGGGGCGTGTTTTAAGCTACAAATCGCTATGTCGCAAATTTGCATTCGACGAATAGAAGCTGAGTTATAGTTGTTTATATCTGTGAGGCCATGAATCACCATTGACGGCCGGATTGCTTACCACTCGAAACGATCGACGTTTGACGAATCTATGCAAGTTCGTCGCAGATCGGTAAAAGGTGGGTCGTTGGGCCGTGTTTTATGCTACAAATTGCTATGTCGCAGATTTGCATACGACGAATAGAAGCGGACTTATTGTTGTTTATATCTGTGAGGCCATGAATCACCATTGACGGCCGGATTGCTTTCCACTCGAAACGATCGATGTTTGACGAAACTATGCAAGTTCGTCGCAGATCGGCACAAGGTGGGTCGATGTGACGTGTTTTAAGCTAGAAATTTCTATGTCGCAGATTTGCATTCGACGAATAGAAGCGGAGTTATAGTTGTTTATATCTGGGAGGCCATGAATCACCATTGACGGCCGGATTGCTTTCCACTCGAAACGATCAATGTTTGACAAAACTATGCAAGTTCGTCGCACATCGGTATAAGGTGGTTCGTTGGGGCTTGTTTTAAGCTACAAAGTGCTATGTCGCAGATTCGCATACAACGAATAGAAGCGGAGTTATTGTTGTGTATACCTGTGAGGCCATGAATCACCATTGACAGCCGGATTGCCTACCACTCGAAACGATCGATGTTTGACGAAACTATAAAAGTACGTCGCAGATTGGCACAAGGTGGGTCGATGTGACGTGTTTTAAGCTACAAATTGCTATGTCGCAGATTCGCATACGATGAATAGGAGCGGAGTTATAGTTGTTTATATCTGTCAGGCAATGAATCACCATTGACTGCCGGATTGCTTTCCACTCAAAACGATCGATGTTTGACAAAACTATGCAAGTTCGTCGCAGACCGGTATAAGGTGGTTCGTTGGGCCGTGTTTTAAGCTACAAATCGCTATGTCGCAAATTGGCATTCGACGAATAGAAGCTGAGTTATAGTTGTTTATATCTGTGAGGCCATGAATCACCATTGACGGCCGGATTGCTTACCACTCGAAACGATCGACGTTTGACGAATCTATGCAAGTTCGTCGCAGATCGGTAAAAGGTGGGTCGTTGGGCCGTGTTTTATGCTACAAATTGCTATGTCGCAGATTTGCATACGACGAATAGAAGCGGAGTTATAGTTGTTTATATCTGTCAGGCCATGAATCACCAGTGACTGCCGGATTGCTTTCCACTCAAAACGATCGATGTTTGACAAAACTATGCAATTTTGTTGCAGATCGGTATAAGGTGGTTCGTTGGGGCGTGTTTTAAGCTACAAATCGCTATGTCGCAAATTTGCATTCGACGAATAGAAGCTGAGTTATAGTTGTTTATATCTGTGAGGCCATGAATCACCATTGACGGCCGGATTGCTTAACACTCGAAACGATCGACGTTTGACGAATCTATGCAAGTTCGTCGCAGATCGGTAAAAGGTGGGTCGTTGGGCCGTGTTTTATGCTACAAATTGCTATGTCGCAGATTTGCATACGACGAATAGGAGCGGAGTTATAGTTGTTTATATCTGTCAGGCCATGAATCACCATTGACGACCGGATTGCTTTCCACTCAAAACGATCGATGTTTGACAAAACTATGCAAGTTCGTCGCAGACCGGTATAAGGTGGTTCGTTGGGGCGTGTTTTAAGCTACTAATTGCTACGTCGTAGATTCGCATACGACGAATAGAAGCGGAGTTATTGTTGTTTATATCTGTGAGGCCATGAATCACCATTGACGGCCGGATTGCCTACCACTCGAAACGATCGATGTTTGACGAAACTATACAAGTTCGTCGCAGATCGGCACAAGGTGGGTCGATGTGACGTGTTTTTAGCTACAAATTGCTATGTCGCAGATTTGCATTCGACGAATAGAAGCGGAGTTATAGTTGTTTATATCTGTCAGGCCATGAATCACCATTGACTGCCGGATTGCTTTCCACTCGAAACGATCGATGTTTGACAAAACTATGCAAGTTCGTCGCAGATCGGTATAAGGTGGTTCGTTGGGCCATGTTTTAAGCTACAAATTGCTTTGTCGCAGATTCGCATACGACGAATAGAAGCGGAGTTATAGTTGTTTATATCTGTCAGGCCATGAATCACCATTGACTGCCGGATTGCTTTCCACTCAAAACGATCGATGTTTGACAAAACTATGCAATTTCGTCGCAGATCGGTATAAGGTGGTTCGTTGGGGCGTGTTTTAAACTACAAATCGCTATGTCGCAAATTGGCATTCAACGAATAGAAGCTGAGTTATAGTTGTTTATATCTGTGAGGCCATGAAACACCATTGACGGCCGGATTGCTTACCACTCGAAACGATCGACGTTTGACGAATCTATGCAAGTTCGTCGCAGATCGGTAAAAGGTGGGTCGTTGGGCCGTGTTTTATGCTACAAATTGCTATGTCGCAGATTTGCATACGACGAATAGAAGCGGACTTATTGTTGTTTATATCTGTGAGGCCATGAATCACCATTGACGGCCGGATTGCCTACCACTCGAAACGATCGATGTTTGACGAAACTATGCAAGTTCGTCGCAGATCGGCACAAGGTGGATCGATGTGTCGTGTTTTAAGCTACAAATTGCTATGTCGCAGATTTGCATTCGTCGAATAGAAGCGGAGTTATAGTTGTTTATATCTGTGAGGCCATGAATCACCAATGACGGCCGGATTGCTTACCACTCGAAACGATCGATGTTTGACAAAACTATGCAAGTTCGTCGCAGATCGGTATAAGGTGGTTCGTTTGGGCGTGTTTTAAGCTACAAATTGCTATGTCGCAGATTCGCATACGACGAATAGAAGCTGAGTTATAGTTGTTTATATCTGTGAGGCCATGAATCACCATTGACGGTCGGATTCCCTACCACTCGAAACGATCGACGTTTGACGAAACCATGCAAGTTCGTCGCAGATCGGCACAAGGTGGGTCGATGTGACGTGTTTTAAGCTACAAATTGCTATGGCGCAGATTCGCATACGATGCATAAGGGCGGAGTTATAGTTGTTTATATCTGTCAGGCCATGAATCACCATTGACGACCGGATTGCTTTCCACTCAAAACGATCGATGTTTGACAAAACTATGCAAGTTCGTCGCAGACCGGTATAAGGTGGTTCGTTAGGGCGTGTTTTAGGCTACTAATTGCTACGTCGTAGATTCGCATACGACGAATAGAAGCGGAGTTATTGTTGTTTATATCTGTGAGGCCATGAATCGCCATTGACGACCGGATTGCCTACCACTCGAAACGATCGACGTTTGACGAAACTATGCAAGTACGTCGCAGATCGGCATGAGGTGGGTCGATGTGTCGTGTTTTAAGCTACAAATCGCTATGTCGCAAATTTGCATTCGACGAATAGAAGCTGAGTTATAGTTGTTTATATCTGTGAGGCCTATGAATCACCATTGACGGCCGGATTCCCTACCACTCGAAACGATCGTCGTTTGACGAAACTATGCAAGTTCGTCGCAGATCGGTATAAGGTGGATCATTGGGCCGTGTTTTACGCTACATATTGCTATGTCGCAGATTTGCAAACGACGAATAGAAGCGGACTTATTGTTGTTTATATCTGTGAGGCCATGAATCACCATTGACGGCCGGATTGCCTACCACTCGAAACGATCGATGTTTGACGAAACAATGCAAGTTCGTCGCAGATCGGCACAAGGTGGGTCGATGTGTCGTGTTTTAAGCTACAAATTGCTATGTCGGATATTGGCATACGACGAATAGAAGCGGAGTTATTGTTGTTTATATCTGTGAGGCCATGAATCACCATTGACGACCGGATTGCTTACCACTCGAAACGCTTGACGTTTGACGAAACTATACAAGTACGTCGCAGATCGGCATGAGGTGGGTCGATGTGACGTGTTTTAAGCTACAAATTGCTATGTCGCAGATTCGCATACGATGAATAGGAGCGGAGTTATAGTTGTTTATATCTGTCAGGCCATGAATTACCATTGACGACCGGATTGCTTTCCACTCAAAACGATCGATGTTTGACAAAACTATGCAAGTTCGTCGCAGACCGGTATAAGGTGGTTCGTTGGGGCGTGTTTTAAGGTACTAATTGCTACGTCGCAGATTCGCATACGACGAATATAAGCGGAGTTATTGTTGTTTATATCTGTGAGGCCATGAATCGCCATTGACGACCGGATTGCCTACCACTCGAAACGATCGACGTTTGACGAAACTATACAAGTATGTCGCAGATCGGCATGAGGTGGGTCGATGTGTCGTGTTTTAAGCTACAAATTGCTATGTCGCAGATTTGCATACGACGTATAGAAGCGGAGTTATTGTTGTTTATATCTGTGAGGCCATGAATCACCATTGACGGCCGGATTGCTTTCCACTAGAAACGATCGATGTTTGACGAAACTATGCAAGTTCGTCGCAGATCGGTATAAGGTGGATCATTGGGCCGTGTTTTATGCTACATATTGCTATGTCGCAGATTTGCAAATGACGAATAGAAGCGGATTTATTGTTGTTTATATCTGTGAGGCCATGAATCACCATTGACGGCCGGATTGCCTACCACTCGAAACGATCGATGTTTGACGAAACAATGCAAGTTCGTCGCAGATCGGCACAAGGTGGGTCGATGTGTCGTGTTTTAAGCTACAAATTGCTATGTCGCAGATTTGCATTCGACGAATAGATGCGGAGTTATAGTTGTTTATATCTGTGAGGCCATGAATCACCATTGACGACCGGATTGCCTTCCACTCGAAACGATCGACGTTTGACGAAACTATACAAGTACGTCGCAGATCGGCATGAGGTGGGTCGATGTGTCGTGTTTAAGCTACAAATCGCTATGTCGCAGATTCGCATACGACGAATAGAAGCGGAGTTATCGATGTTTATATCTGTGAGGCCATGAATCACCATTGACGGCCGGATTGCTTTCCACTCGAAACGATCAATGTTTGACAAAACTATGCAAGTTCGTCGCACATCGGTATAAGGTGGTTCGTTGGGGCTTGTTTTAAGCTACAAAGTGCTATGTCGCAGATTCGCATACGACGAATAGAAGCGGAGTTATTGTTGTTTATACCTGTGAGGCCATGAATCACCATTGACAGCCGGATTGCCTACCACTCGAAACGATCGATGTTTGACGAAACTATAAAAGTACGTCGCAGATTGGCACAAGGTGGGTCGATGTGACGTGTTTTAAGCTACAAATTGCTATGTCGCAGATTCGCATACGATGAATAGGAGCGGAGTTATAGTTGTTTATATCTGTCAGGCCATGAATCACCATTGACTGCCGGATTGCTTTCCACTCAAAACGATCGATTTTTGACAAAACTATGCAAGTTCGTCGCAGATCGGTATAAGGTGGTTCGTTGGGGCGTGTTTTAAGCTACAAATCGCTATGTCGCAAATTGGCATTCGACGAATAGAAGCTGAGTTATAGTTGTTTATATCTGTGAGGCCATGAATCACCATTGACGGCCGGATTGCTTACCACTCGAAAAGATCGACGTTTGACGAATCTATGCAAGTTCGTCGCAGATCGGTAAAAGGTGGGTCGTTGGGCCGTGTTTTATGCTACAAATTGCTATGTCGCAGATTCGCATACGACGAATAGAAGCGGAGTTATTGTTGTTTATATCTGTGAGGCCATGAATCGCCATTGGCGACCGGATTGCCTACCACTCGAAACGATCGACGTTTGACGAAACTATACAAGTACGTCGCAGATCGGCCTGAGGTGGATCGATGTGTCGTGTTTTAAGCTACAAATCGCTATGTCGCAGATTTGCATTCGACGAATAGAAGCTGAGTTATAGTTGTTTATATCTGTCAGGCCATGAATCACCATTGACGGCCGGATTGCTTTCCACTCGAAACGATCGATGTTTGCCAAAACTATGCAAGATCGTCGCAGATCGGTATAAGGTGGTTCTTTGGGGCGTGTTTTATGCTACAAACTGCTATGTCACAGATTTGCATACGACCAATAGAAGCGGAGTTATTGTTGTTTATATCTGTGAGGCCATGAATCACCATTGACGGCCGGATTGCCTACCACTCGAAACGATCGATGTTTGACGAAACTATACAAGTTCGTCGCAGATCGGCACAAGGTGGGTCGATGTGACGTGTTTTAAGCTACAAATTGCTATGTCGCAGATTTGCATTCGACGAATAGAAGCGGAGTTATAGTTGTTTATATCTGTGAGGCCATGAAACACCATTGACGGCCGGATTGCTTACCACTCGAAACGATCGACGTTTGACGAATCTATGCAAGTTCGTCGCAGATCGGTAAAAGGTGGGTCGTTGGGCCGTGTTTTATGCTACAAATTGCTATGTCGCAGATTTGCATACGACGAATAGAAGCGGAGTTATAGTTGTTTATATCTGTCAGGCCATGAATCACCATTGACTGCCGGATTGCTTTCCACTCAAAACGATCGATGATTGACAAAACTATGCAATTTCGTCGCAGATCGGTATAAGGTGGTTCGTTGGGGCGTGTTTTAAGCTACAAATCGCTATGTCGCAAATTTGCATTCGACGAATAGAAGCTGAGTTATAGTTGTTTATATCTGTGAGGCCATGAATCACCATTGACGGCCGGATTGCTTACCACTCGAAACGATCGACGTTTGACGAATCTATGCAAGTTCGTCGCAGATCGGTAAAAGGTGGGTCGTTGGGCCGTGTTTTATGCTACAAATTGCTATGTCGCAGATTTGCATACGACGAATAGAAGCGGACTTATTGTTGTTTATATCTGTGAGGCCATGAATCACCATTGACGGCCGGATTGCTTTCCACTCGAAACGATCGATGTTTGACGAAACTATGCAAGTTCGTCGCAGATCGGCACAAGGTGGGTCGATGTGACGTGTTTTAAGCTAGAAATTTCTATGTCGCAGATTTGCATTCGACGAATAGAAGCGGAGTTATAGTTGTTTATATCTGGCAGGCCATGAATCACCATTGACGGCCGGATTGCTTTCCACTCGAAACGATCAATGTTTGACAAAACTATGCAAGTTCGTCGCACATCGGTATAAGGTGGTTCGTTGGGGCTTGTTTTAAGCTACAAAGTGCTATGTCGCAGATTCGCATACAACGAATAGAAGCGGAGTTATTGTTGTGTATACCTGTGAGGCCATGAATCACCATTGACAGCCGGATTGCCTACCACTCGAAACGATCGATGTTTGACGAAACTATAAAAGTACGTCGCAGATTGGCACAAGGTGGGTCGATGTGACGTGTTTTAAGCTACAAATTGCTATGTCGCAGATTCGCATACGATGAATAGGAGCGGAGTTATAGTTGTTTATATCTGTCAGGCAATGAATCACCATTGACTGCCGGATTGCTTTCCACTCAAAACGATCGATGTTTGACAAAACTATGCAAGTTCGTCGCAGACCGGTATAAGGTGGTTCGTTGGGCCGTGTTTTAAGCTACAAATCGCTATGTCGCAAATTGGCATTCGACGAATAGAAGCTGAGTTATAGTTGTTTATATCTGTGAGGCCATGAATCACCATTGACGGCCGGATTGCTTACCACTCGAAACGATCGACGTTTGACGAATCTATGCAAGTTCGTCGCAGATCGGTAAAAGGTGGGTCGTTGGGCCGTGTTTTATGCTACAAATTGCTATGTCGCAGATTTGCATACGACGAATAGAAGCGGACTTATTGTTGTTTATATCTGTGAGGCCATGAATCACCATTGACGGCCGGATTGCTTTCCACTCGAAACGATCGATGTTTGACGAAACTATGCAAGTTCGTCGCAGATCGGCACAAGGTGGGTCGATGTGACGTGTTTTAAGCTACAAATTGCTATGTCGCAGATTTGCATTCGACGAATAGAAGCGGAGTTATAGTTGTTTATATCTGTGAGGCCATGAAACACCATTGACGGCCGGATTGCTTACCACTCGAAACGATCGACGTTTGACGAATCTATGCAAGTTCGTCGCAGATCGGTAAAAGGTGGGTCGTTGGGCCGTGTTTTATGCTACAAATTGCTATGTCGCAGATTTGCATACGACGAATAGAAGCGGAGTTATAGTTGTTTATATCTGTCAGGCCATGAATCACCATTGACTGCCGGATTGCTTTCCACTCAAAACGATCGATGATTGACAAAACTATGCAATTTCGTCGCAGATCGGTATAAGGTGGTTCGTTGGGGCGTGTTTTAAGCTACAAATCGCTATGTCGCAAATTTGCATTCGACGAATAGAAGCTGAGTTATAGTTGTTTATATCTGTGAGGCCATGAATCACCATTGACGGCCGGATTGCTTACCACTCGAAACGATCGACGTTTGACGAATCTATGCAAGTTCGTCGCAGATCGGTAAAAGGTGGGTCGTTGGGCCGTGTTTTATGCTACAAATTGCTATGTCGCAGATTTGCATACGACGAATAGAAGCGGACTTATTGTTGTTTATATCTGTGAGGCCATGAATCACCATTGACGGCCGGATTGCTTTCCACTCGAAACGATCGATGTTTGACGAAACTATGCAAGTTCGTCGCAGATCGGCACAAGGTGGGTCGATGTGACGTGTTTTAAGCTAGAAATTTCTATGTCGCAGATTTGCATTCGACGAATAGAAGCGGAGTTATAGTTGTTTATATCTGGCAGGCCATGAATCACCATTGACGGCCGGATTGCTTTCCACTCGAAACGATCAATGTTTGACAAAACTATGCAAGTTCGTCGCACATCGGTATAAGGTGGTTCGTTGGGGCTTGTTTTAAGCTACAAAGTGCTATGTCGCAGATTCGCATACAACGAATAGAAGCGGAGTTATTGTTGTGTATACCTGTGAGGCCATGAATCACCATTGACAGCCGGATTGCCTACCACTCGAAACGATCGATGTTTGACGAAACTATAAAAGTACGTCGCAGATTGGCACAAGGTGGGTCGATGTGACGTGTTTTAAGCTACAAATTGCTATGTCGCAGATTCGCATACGATGAATAGGAGCGGAGTTATAGTTGTTTATATCTGTCAGGCAATGAATCACCATTGACTGCCGGATTGCTTTCCACTCAAAACGATCGATGTTTGACAAAACTATGCAAGTTCGTCGCAGACCGGTATAAGGTGGTTCGTTGGGCCGTGTTTTAAGCTACAAATCGCTATGTCGCAAATTGGCATTCGACGAATAGAAGCTGAGTTATAGTTGTTTATATCTGTGAGGCCATGAATCACCATTGACGGCCGGATTGCTTACCACTCGAAACGATCGACGTTTGACGAATCTATGCAAGTTCGTCGCAGATCGGTAAAAGGTGGGTCGTTGGGCCGTGTTTTATGCTACAAATTGCTATGTCGCAGATTTGCATACGACGAATAGAAGCGGAGTTATAGTTGTTTATATCTGTCAGGCCATGAATCACCAGTGACTGCCGGATTGCTTTCCACTCAAAACGATCGATGTTTGACAAAACTATGCAATTTTGTTGCAGATCGGTATAAGGTGGTTCGTTGGGGCGTGTTTTAAGCTACAAATCGCTATGTCGCAAATTTGCATTCGACGAATAGAAGCTGAGTTATAGTTGTTTATATCTGTGAGGCCATGAATCACCATTGACGGCCGGATTGCTTAACACTCGAAACGATCGACGTTTGACGAATCTATGCAAGTTCGTCGCAGATCGGTAAAAGGTGGGTCGTTGGGCCGTGTTTTATGCTACAAATTGCTATGTCGCAGATTTGCATACGACGAATAGGAGCGGAGTTATAGTTGTTTATATCTGTCAGGCCATGAATCACCATTGACGACCGGATTGCTTTCCACTCAAAACGATCGATGTTTGACAAAACTATGCAAGTTCGTCGCAGACCGGTATAAGGTGGTTCGTTGGGGCGTGTTTTAAGCTACTAATTGCTACGTCGTAGATTCGCATACGACGAATAGAAGCGGAGTTATTGTTGTTTATATCTGTGAGGCCATGAATCACCATTGACGGCCGGATTGCCTACCACTCGAAACGATCGATGTTTGACGAAACTATACAAGTTCGTCGCAGATCGGCACAAGGTGGGTCGATGTGACGTGTTTTTAGCTACAAATTGCTATGTCGCAGATTTGCATTCGACGAATAGAAGCGGAGTTATAGTTGTTTATATCTGTCAGGCCATGAATCACCATTGACTGCCGGATTGCTTTCCACTCGAAACGATCGATGTTTGACAAAACTATGCAAGTTCGTCGCAGATCGGTATAAGGTGGTTCGTTGGGCCATGTTTTAAGCTACAAATTGCTTTGTCGCAGATTCGCATACGACGAATAGAAGCGGAGTTATAGTTGTTTATATCTGTCAGGCCATGAATCACCATTGACTGCCGGATTGCTTTCCACTCAAAACGATCGATGTTTGACAAAACTATGCAATTTCGTCGCAGATCGGTATAAGGTGGTTCGTTGGGGCGTGTTTTAAACTACAAATCGCTATGTCGCAAATTGGCATTCAACGAATAGAAGCTGAGTTATAGTTGTTTATATCTGTGAGGCCATGAAACACCATTGACGGCCGGATTGCTTACCACTCGAAACGATCGACGTTTGACGAATCTATGCAAGTTCGTCGCAGATCGGTAAAAGGTGGGTCGTTGGGCCGTGTTTTATGCTACAAATTGCTATGTCGCAGATTTGCATACGACGAATAGAAGCGGACTTATTGTTGTTTATATCTGTGAGGCCATGAATCACCATTGACGGCCGGATTGCCTACCACTCGAAACGATCGATGTTTGACGAAACTATGCAAGTTCGTCGCAGATCGGCACAAGGTGGATCGATGTGTCGTGTTTTAAGCTACAAATTGCTATGTCGCAGATTTGCATTCGTCGAATAGAAGCGGAGTTATAGTTGTTTATATCTGTGAGGCCATGAATCACCAATGACGGCCGGATTGCTTACCACTCGAAACGATCGATGTTTGACAAAACTATGCAAGTTCGTCGCAGATCGGTATAAGGTGGTTCGTTTGGGCGTGTTTTAAGCTACAAATTGCTATGTCGCAGATTCGCATACGACGAATAGAAGCTGAGTTATAGTTGTTTATATCTGTGAGGCCATGAATCACCATTGACGGTCGGATTCCCTACCACTCGAAACGATCGACGTTTGACGAAACCATGCAAGTTCGTCGCAGATCGGCACAAGGTGGGTCGATGTGACGTGTTTTAAGCTACAAATTGCTATGTCGCAGATTCGCATACGATGCATAAGGGCGGAGTTATAGTTGTTTATATCTGTCAGGCCATGAATCACCATTGACGACCGGATTGCTTTCCACTCAAAACGATCGATGTTTGACAAAACTATGCAAGTTCGTCGCAGACCGGTATAAGGTGGTTCGTTAGGGCGTGTTTTAGGCTACTAATTGCTACGTCGTAGATTCGCATACGACGAATAGAAGCGGAGTTATTGTTGTTTATATCTGTGAGGCCATGAATCGCCATTGACGACCGGATTGCCTACCACTCGAAACGATCGACGTTTGACGAAACTATGCAAGTACGTCGCAGATCGGCATGAGGTGGGTCGATGTGTCGTGTTTTAAGCTACAAATCGCTATGTCGCAAATTTGCATTCGACGAATAGAAGCTGAGTTATAGTTGTTTATATCTGTGAGGCCTATGAATCACCATTGACGGCCGGATTCCCTACCACTCGAAACGATCGTCGTTTGACGAAACCATGCAAGTTCGTCGCAGATCGGCATGAGATGGGTCGATGTGACGTGTTTTAAGCTACAAATTGCTATGTCGCATATTCGCCTACGACAATAGAAGCGGAGATATTGTTGTTTATATCTGTGAGGCCATGAATCACCATTGACGGCCGGATTGCCTACCACTCGAAACGATCGATGTTTGACGAAACTATACAAGTTCGTCGCAGATCGGCACAAGGTGGGTCGATGTGACGTGTTTTTAGCTACAAATTGCTATGTCGCAGATTTGCATTCGACGAATAGAAGCGGAGTTATAGTTGTTTATATCTGTCAGGCCATGAATCACCATTGACTGCCGGATTGCTTTCCACTCGAAACGATCGATGTTTGACAAAACTATGCAAGTTCGTCGCAGATCGGTATAAGGTGGTTCGTTGGGCCATGTTTTAAGCTACAAATTGCTTTGTCGCAGATTGGCATACGACGAATAGAAGCGGAGTTATAGTTGTTTATATCTGTCAGGCCATGAATCACCATTGACTGCCGGATTGCTTTCCACTCAAAACGATCGATGTTTGACAAAACTATGCAATTTCGTCGCAGATCGGTATAAGATGGTTCGTTGGGGCGTGTTTTAAACTACAAATCGCTATGTCGCAAATTGGCATTCAACGAATAGAAGCTGAGTTATAGTTGTTTATATCTGTGAGGCCATGAAACACCATTGACGGCCGGATTGCTTACCACTCGAAACGATCGACGTTTGACGAATCTATGCAAGTTCGTCGCAGATCGGTAAAAGGTAAGTCGTTGGGCCGTGTTTTATGCTACAAATTGCTATGTCGCAGATTTGCATACGACGAATAGAAGCGGAGTTATAGTTGGTTATATCTGTCAGGCCATGAATCACCATTGACTGCCGGATTGCTTTCCACTCAAAACGATCGATGATTGACAAAACTATGCAATTTCGTCGCAGATCGGTATAAGGTGGTTCGTTGGGGCGTGTTTTAAGCTACAAATCGCTATGTCGCAAATTTGCATTCGACGAATAGAAGCTGAGTTATAGTTGTTTATATCTGTGAGGCCATGAATCACCATTGACGGCCGGATTGCTTACCACTCGAAACGATCGACGTTTGACGAATCTATGCAAGTTCGTCGCAGATCGGTAAAAGGTGGGTCGTTGGGCCGTGTTTTATGCTACAAATTGCTATGTCGCAGATTTGCATACGACGAATAGAAGCGGACTTATTGTTGTTTATATCTGTGAGGCCATGAATCACCATTGACGGCCGGATTGCTTTCCACTCGAAACGATCGATGTTTGACGAAACTATGCAAGTTCGTCGCAGATCGGCACAAGGTGGGTCGATGTGACGTGTTTTAAGCTAGAAATTTCTATGTCGCAGATTTGCATTCGACGAATAGAAGCGGAGTTATAGTTGTTTATATCTGTGAGGCCATGAATCACCATTGACGGCCGGATTGCTTTCCACTCGAAACGATCAATGTTTGACAAAACTATGCAAGTTCGTCGCACATCGGTATAAGGTGGTTCGTTGGGGCTTGTTTTAAGCTACAAAGTGCTATGTCGCAGATTCGCATACGACGAATAGAAGCGGAGTTATTGTTGTTTATACCTGTGAGGCCATGAATCACCATTGACAGCCGGATTGCCTACCACTCGAAACGATCGATGTTTGACGAAACTATAAAAGTACGTCGCAGATTGGCACAAGGTGGGTCGATGTGACGTGTTTTAAGCTACAAATTGCTATGTCGCAGATTCGCATACGATGAATAGGAGCGGAGTTATAGTTGTTTATATCTGTCAGGCCATGAATCACCATTGACTGCCGGATTGCTTTCCACTCAAAACGATCGATGTTTGACAAAACTATGCAAGTTCGTCGCAGACCGGTATAAGGTGGTTCGTTGGGGCGTGTTTTAAGCTACAAATCGATATGTCGCAAATTGGCATTCGACGAATAGAAGCTGAGTTATAGTTGTTTATATCTGTGAGGCCATGAATCACCATTGACGGCCGGATTGCTTACCACTCGAAACGATCGACGTTTGACGAATCTATGCAAGTTCGTCGCAGATCGGTAAAAGGTGGGTCGTTGGGCCGTGTTTTATACTACAAATTGCTATGTCGCAGATTTGCATACGACGAATAGAAGCGGAGTTATAGTTGTTATATCTGTCAGGCCATGAATCACCATTGACTGCCGGATTGCTTTCCACTCAAAACGATCGATGTTTGACAAAACTATGCAATTTTGTCGCAGATCGGTATAAGGTGGTTCGTTGGGGCGTGTTTTAAGCTACAAATCGCTATGTCGCAAATTTGCATTCGACGAATAGAAGCTGAGTTATAGTTGTTTATATCTGTGAGGCCATGAATCACCATTGACGGCCGGATTGCTTACCACTCGAAACGATCGACGTTTGACGAATCTATGCAAGTTCGTCGCAGATCGGTAAAAGGTGGGTCGTTGGGCCGTGTTTTATGCTACAAATTGCTATGTCGCAGATTTGCATACGACGAATAGGAGCGGAGTTATAGTTGTTTATATCTGTCAGGCCATGAATCACCATTGACGACCGGATTGCTTTCCACTCAAAACGATCGATGTTTGACAAAACTATGCAAGTTCGTCGCAGACCGGTATAAGGTGGTTCGTTGGGGCGTGTTTTAAGCTACTAATTGCTACGTCGTAGATTCGCATACGACGAATAGAAGCGGAGTTATTGTTGTTTATATCTGTGAGGCCATGAATCGCCATTGGCGACCGGATTGCCTACCACTCGAAACGATCGACGTTTGACGAAACTATACAAGTACGTCGCAGATCGGCCTGAGGTGGATCGATGTGTCGTGTTTTAAGCTACAAATCGCTATGTCGCAGATTTGCATTCGACGAATAGAAGCTGAGTTATAGTTGTTTATATCTGTCAGGCCATGAATCACCATTGACGGCCGGATTGTTTTCCACTCGAAACGATCGATGTTTGACAAAACTATGCAAGTTCGTCGCAGATCGGTATAAGGTGGTTCTTTGGGGCGTGTTTTATGCTACAAACTGCTATGTCACAGATTTGCATACGACGAATAGAAGCGGAGTTATTGTTGTTTATATCTGTGAGGCCATGAATCACCATTGACGGCCGGATTGCCTACCACTCGAAACGATCGATGTTTGACGAAACTATACAAGTTCGTCGCAGATCGGCACAAGGTGGGTCGATGTGACGTGTTTTTAGCTACAAATTGCTATGTCGCAGATTTGCATTCGACGAATAGAAGCGGAGTTATAGTTGTTTATATCTGTCAGGCCATGAATCACCATTGACTGCCGGATTGCTTTCCACTCGAAACGATCGATGTTTGACAAAACTATGCAAGTTCGTCGCAGATCGGTATAAGGTGGTTCGTTGGGCCATGTTTTAAGCTACAAATTGCTTTGTCGCAGATTCGCATACGACGAATAGAAGCGGACTTATTGTTGTTTATATCTGTGAGGCCATGAATCACCATTGACGGCCGGATTGCCTACCACTCGAAACGATCGATGTTTGACGAAACTATGCAAGTTCGTCGCAGATCGGCACAAGGTGGATCGATGTGTCGTGTTTTAAGCTACAAATCGCTATGTCGCAGATTTGCATTCGACGAATAGAAGCTGAGTTATAGTTGTTTATATCTGTCAGGCCATGAATCACCATTGACGGCCGGATTGCTTTCCACTCGAAACGATCGATGTTTGACGAAACTATGCAAGTTCGTCGCAGATCGGCACAAGGTGGGTCGATGTGACGTGTTTTTAGCTACAAATTGCTATGTCGCAGATTTGAATTCGACGAATAGAAGCGGAGTTATAGTTGTTTATATCTGTCAGGCCATGAATCACCATTGACTGTCGGATTGCTTTCCACTCGAAACGATCGATGTTTGACAAAACTATGCAAGTTCGTCGCAGATCGGTGTAAGGTGGTTCGTTGGGGCGTGTTTTAAGCTACACATTGCTACGTCGCAGATTCGCATACGACGAATAGAAGCGGAGTTATTGTTGTTTATATCTGTGAGGCCATGAATCACCATTGACTGCCGGATTGCTTTCCACTCGAAACGATCGATGATTGACAAAACTATGCAAGTTCGTCGCAGATCGGTGTAAGGTGGTTCGTTGGGACGTGTTTTAAGCTACACATTGCTACGTCGCAGATTCGCATACGACGAATAGAAGCGGAGTTATTGTTGTTTATATCTGTGAGGCCATGAATCACTATTGACGTCCGGATTCCCTACCAATCGAAACGATCGACGTTTGACGAAACTATGCAAGTACGTCGCAGATCGGCATGAGGCGGGTCGATGTGTCGTGTTTTAAGCTACAAATCGCTATGTCGCAAATTTGCATTCGACGAATAGAAGCTGAGTTATAGTTGTTTATATCTGTGAGGCCTATGAATCACCATTGACGGCCGGATTCCCTACCACTCGAAACGATCGTCGTTTGACGAAACCATGCAAGTTCGTCGCAGATCGGCATGAGATGGGTCGATGTGACGTGTTTTAAGCTACACATTGCTATGTCGCATATTCGCCTACGACAATAGAAGCGGAGATATTGTTGTTTATATCTGTGAGGCCATGAATCACCATTGACGGCCGGATTGCTTACCACTCGAAACGATCGACGTTTGACGAAACTATACAAGTATGTCGCAGATCGGCATGAGGTGGGTCGATGTGTCGTGTTTTTAGCTACAAATTGCTATGTCGCAGATTTGCATACGACGTATAGAAGCGGAGTTATTGTTGTTTATATCTGTGAGGCCATGAATCACCATTGACGGCCGGATTGCTTTCCACTAGAAACGATCGATGTTTGACGAAATTATGCATGTTCGTCGCAGATCGGTATAAGGTGGTTCATTGGGGCGTGTTTTAAGTTACAAATTGCTAGGTCGCAGATTCGCATACGACGAATAGAAGCGGAGTTAGAGTTGTTTATATCTGTGAGGCCATGAATCGCCATTTACTACCGGATTGCCTACCACTCGAAACGATCGACGTTTGACGAAACTATACAAGTACGTCGCAGATCGGCATGAGGTGGGTCGATGTGTCGTGTTTTAAGCTACAAATCGCTATGTCGCAAATTTGCATTCGAGGATTAGAAGCTGAGTTATAGTGGTTTATATCTGTCAGGCCATGAATCACCATTGACGGCCGGATTGCTTTCCACTCGAAACGATCGATGTTTGACAAAACTATGCAAGTTCGTTGCAGATCGGTATAAGGTGGTTCTTTGGGGCGTGTTTTATGCTACACATTGCCTTGTCGCAGATTTGCATACGACGAATAGAAGCGGAGTTATTGTTATTTATATCTGTGAGGCCATGAATCACCATTGACGGCCGGATTGCCTACCACTCGAAACGATCGATGTTTGACGAAACTATGCAAGTTCGTCGCAGATCGGGACAAGGTGGGTCGATGTGACGTGTTTTTAGCTACAAATTGCTATGTCGCAGATTTGAATTCGACGAATAGAAGCGGAGTTATAGTTGTTTATATCTGTCAGGCCATGAATCACCATTGACTGTCGGATTGCTTTCCACTCGAAACGATCCATGTTTGACAAAACTATGCAAGTTCGTCGCAGATCGGTGTAAGGTGGTTCGTTGGGGCGTGTTTTAAGCTACACATTGCTACGTCGCAGATTCGCATACGACGAATAGAAGCGGAGTTATTGTTGTTTATATCTGTGAGGCCATGAATCACCATTGACGGCCGGATTGCTTTCCACTCGAAACGATCGATGTTTGACAAAACTATGCAAGTTCGTCGCAGATCGGCAAAAGGTGGGTCGATGTGACGTGTTTTAAGCTACAAATTGCTATGTCGGATATTGGCATACGACGAATAGAAGCTAAGTTTTAGGTGCTTATATCTGTGAGACCATGAATCACCATTGACGGCCGGATTGCTTACCACCCGAAACGATCGACGTTTGACGAAACTATGCAAGTTCGTCGCAGATCGGTATAAGGTGGGTCTTTGGGCCATGTTTTAAGCTACAAATCGCTATGTCGCAGATTCGCATACGACGAATAGAAGCGGAGTTATCGATGTTTATATCTGTGAGGCCTATGAATCACCATTGACGGCCGGATTCCCTACCACTCGAAGCGATCGTCGTTTGACGAAACCATGCAAGTTCGTCGCAGATCGGCATGAGATGGGTCGATGTGACGTGTTTTAAGCTACAAATTGCTATGTCGCATATCCGCATACGACGAATAGAAGCGGAGTTATCGATGTTTATATCTGTGAGGCCATGAATCACCATTGACATCCGGATTCCCTACCACTCGAAACGATCGACGTTTGACGAAACCATGCAAGTTCGTCGCAGATCGGCACAAGGTGGGTCGATGTGACGTGTTTTATGCTACAAATTGCTATGTCGCAGATTTGCATACGACGAATAGAAGCGGAGTTATAGTTGTTTATATCTTTGAGGCCATGAATCACCATTGACGGCCGGATTGCTTTCCACTAGAAACGATCGACGTTTGACGAAACTATACAAGTACATCGCAGATCGGCATGAGGTGGTTCATTGGGGCGTGTTTTAAGCTACAAATTGCTAGGTCGCAGATTCGCATACGACGAATAGAAGCGGAGTTATTGTTGTTTATATCTGTGAGGCCATGAATCGCCATTGGCGACCGGATTGCCTACCACTCGAAACGATCGACGTTTGACGAAACTATACAAGTACGTCGCAGATCGGCCTGAGGTGGATCGATGTGTCGTGTTTTAAGCTACAAATCGCTATGTCGCAGATTTGCATTCGACGAATAGAAGCTGAGTTATAGTTGTTTATATCTGTCAGGCCATGAATCACCATTGACGGCCGGATTGCTTTCCACTCGAAACGATCGATGTTTGACAAAACTATGCAAGTTCGTCGCAGATCGGTATAAGGTGGTTCTTTGGGGCGTGTTTTATGCTACAAACTGCTATGTCACAGATTTGCATACGACGAATAGAAGCGGAGTTATTGTTGTTTATATCTGTGAGGCCATGAATCACCATTGACGGCCGGATTGCCTACCACTCGAAACGATCGATGTTTGACGAAACTATACAAGTTCGTCGCAGATCGGCACAAGGTGGGTCGATGTGACGTGTTTTTAGCTACAAATTGCTATGTCGCAGATTTGCATTCGACGAATAGAAGCGGAGTTATAGTTGTTTATATCTGTCAGGCCATGAATCACCATTGACTGCCGGATTGCTTTCCACTCGAAACGATCGATGTTTGACAAAACTATGCAAGTTCGTCGCAGATCGGTATAAGGTGGTTCGTTGGGCCATGTTTTAAGCTACAAATTGCTTTGTCGCAGATTCGCATACGACGAATAGAAGCGGACTTATTGTTGTTTATATCTGTGAGGCCATGAATCACCATTGACGGCCGGATTGCCTACCACTCGAAACGATCGATGTTTGACGAAACTATGCAAGTTCGTCGCAGATCGGCACAAGGTGGATCGATGTGTCGTGTTTTAAGCTACAAATCGCTATGTCGCAGATTTGCATTCGACGAATAGAAGCTGAGTTATAGTTGTTTATATCTGTCAGGCCATGAATCACCATTGACGGCCGGATTGCTTTCCACTCGAAACGATCGATGTTTGACGAAACTATGCAAGTTCGTCGCAGATCGGCACAAGGTGGGTCGATGTGACGTGTTTTTAGCTACAAATTGCTATGTCGCAGATTTGAATTCGACGAATAGAAGCGGAGTTATAGTTGTTTATATCTGTCAGGCCATGAATCACCATTGACTGTCGGATTGCTTTCCACTCGAAACGATCGATGTTTGACAAAACTATGCAAGTTCGTCGCAGATCGGTGTAAGGTGGTTCGTTGGGGCGTGTTTTAAGCTACACATTGCTACGTCGCAGATTCGCATACGACGAATAGAAGCGGAGTTATTGTTGTTTATATCTGTGAGGCCATGAATCACTATTGACGTCCGGATTCCCTACCAATCGAAACGATCGACGTTTGACGAAACTATGCAAGTACGTCGCAGATCGGCATGAGGCGGGTCGATGTGTCGTGTTTTAAGCTACAAATCGCTATGTCGCAAATTTGCATTCGACGAATAGAAGCTGAGTTATAGTTGTTTATATCTGTGAGGCCTATGAATCACCATTGACGGCCGGATTCCCTACCACTCGAAACGATCGTCGTTTGACGAAACCATGCAAGTTCGTCGCAGATCGGCATGAGATGGGTCGATGTGACGTGTTTTAAGCTACACATTGCTATGTCGCATATTCGCCTACGACAATAAAAGCGGAGATATTGTTGTTTATATCTGTGAGGCCATGAATCACCATTGACGGCCGGATTGCTTACCACTCGAAACGATCGACGTTTGACGAAACTATACAAGTACGTCGCAGATCGGCATGAGGTGGGTCGATGTGTCGTGTTTTAAGCTACAAATCGCTATGTCGCAAATTTGCATTCGAGGATTAGAAGCTGAGTTATAGTGGTTTATATCTGTCAGGCCATGAATCACCATTGACGGCCGGATTGCTTTCCACTCGAAACGATCGATGTTTGACAAAACTATGCAAGTTCGTCGCAGATCGGTATAAGGTGGTTCTTTGGGGCGTGTTTTATGCTACACATTGCCATGTCGCAGATTTGCATACGACGAATAGAAGCGGAGTTATTGTTATTTATATCTGTGAGGCCATGAATCACCATTGACGGCCGGATTGCCTACCACTCGAAACGATCGATGTTTGACGAAACTATGCAAGTTCGTCGCAGATCGGCACAAGGTGGGTCGATGTGACGTGTTTTTAGCTACAAATTGCTATGTCGCAGATTTGAATTCGACGAATAGAAGCGGAGTTATAGTTGTTTATATCTGTCAGGCCATGAATCACCATTGACTGTCGGATTGCTTTCCACTCGAAACGATCGATGTTTGACAAAACTATGCAAGTTCGTCGCAGATCGGTGTAAGGTGGTTCGTTGGGGCGTGTTTTAAGCTACACATTGCTACGTCGCAGATTCGCATACGACGAATAGAAGCGGAGTTATTGTTGTTTATATCTGTGAGGCCATGAATCACCATTGACTGCCGGATTGCTTTCCACTCGAAACGATCGATGTTTGACAAAACTATGCAAGTTCGTCGCAGATCGGCAAAAGGTGGGTCGATGTGACGTGTTTTAAGCTACAAATTGCTATGTCGGATATTGGCATACGACGAATAGAAGCTAAATTTTAGGTGCTTATATCTGTGAGACCATGAATCACCATTGACGGCCGGATTGCTTACCACCCGAAACGATCGACGTTTGACGAAACTATGCAAGTTCGTCGCAGATCGGTATAAGGTGGGTCTTTGGGCCATGTTTTAAGCTACAAATCGCTTTGTCGCAGATTCGCATACGACGAATAGAAGCGGAGTTATCGATGTTTATATCTGTGAGGCCTATGAATCACCATTGACGGCCGGATTCCCTACCACTCGAAGCGATCGTCGTTTGACGAAACCATGCAAGTTCGTCGCAGATCGGCATGAGATGGGTCGATGTGACGTGTTTTAAGCTACAAATTGCTATGTCGCATATCCGCATACGACGAATAGAAGCGGAGTTATCGATGTTTATATCTGTGAGGCCATGAATCACCATTGACATCCGGATTCCCTACCACTCGAAACGATCGACGTTTGACGAAACCATGCAAGTTGGTCGCAGATCGGCACAAGGTGGGTCGATGTGACGTGTTTTATGCTACAAATTGCTATGTCGCAGATTTGCATACGACGAATAGAAGCGGAGTTATAGTTGTTTATATCTGTGAGGCCATGAAACACCATTGACGGCCGGATTGCTTACCACTCGAAACGATCGACGTTTGACGAAACTATACAAGTATGTCGCAGATCGGCATGAGGTGGGTCGATGAGTCGTGTTTTTTGCTACAAATTGCTATGTCGCAGATTTGCATACGACGTATAGAAGCGGAGTTATTGTTGTTTATATCTTTGAGGCCATGAATCACCATTGACGGCCGGATTGCTTTCCACTAGAAACGATCGACGTTAGACGAAACTATACAAGTACGTCGCAGATCGGCATGAGGTGGTTCATTGGGGCGTGTTTTAAGCTACAAATTGCTAGGTCGCAGATTCGCATACGACGAATAGAAGCGGAGTTATTGTTGTTTATATCTGTGAGGCCATGAATCGCCATTGGCGACCGGATTGCCTACCACTCGAAACGATCGACGTTTGACGAAACTATACAAGTACGTCGCAGATCGGCCTGAGGTGGATCGATGTGTCGTGTTTTAAGCTACAAATCGCTATGTCGCAGATTCGCATACGACGAATAGAAGCGGAGTTAGAGTTGTTTATATCTGTGAGGCCATGAATCGCCATTGACTACCGGATTGCCTACCACTCGAAACGATCGACGTTTGACGAAACTATACAAGTACGTCGCAGATCGGCATGAGGTGGGTCGATGTGTCGTGTTTTAAGCTACAAATCGCTATGTCGCAAATTTGCATTCGAGGATTAGAAGCTGAGTTATAGTGGTTTATATCTGTCAGGCCATGAATCACCATTGACGGCCGGATTGCTTTCCACTCGAAACGATCGATGTTTGACAAAACTATGCAAGTTCGACGCAGATCGGTATAAGGTGGTTCTTTGGGGCGTGTTTTATGCTACACATTGCCATGTCGCAGATTTGCATACGACGAATAGAAGCGGAGTTATTGTTATTTATATCTGTGAGGCCATGAATCACCATTGACGGCCGGATTGCCTACCACTCGAAACGATCGATGTTTGACGAAACTATGCAAGTTCGTCGCAGATCGGCACAAGGTGGGTCGATGTGACGTGTTTTTAGCTACAAATTGCTATGTCGCAGATTTGAATTCGACGAATAGAAGCGGAGTTATAGTTGTTTATATCTGTCAGGCCATGAATCACCATTGACTGTCGGATTGCTTTCCACTCGAAACGATCGATGTTTGACAAAACTATGCAAGTTCGTCGCAGATCGGTGTAAGGTGGTTCGTTGGGGCGTGTTTTAAGCTACACATTGCTACGTCGCAGATTCGCATACGACGAATAGAAGCGGAGTTATTGTTGTTTATATCTGTGAGGCCATGAATCACCATTGACTGCCGGATTGCTTTCCACTCGAAACGATCGATGTTTGACAAAACTATGCAAGTTCGTCGCAGATCGGCAAAAGGTGGGTCGATGTGACGTGTTTTAAGCTACAAATTGCTATGTCGGATATTGGCATACGACGAATAGAAGCTAAGTTTTAGGTGCTTATATCTGTGAGACCATGAATCACCATTGACGGCCGGATTGCTTACCACCCGAAACGATCGACGTTTGACGAAACTATGCAAGTTCGTCGCAGATCGGAATAAGGTGGGTCTTTGGGCCATGTTTTAAGCTACAAATCGCTATGTCGCAGATTCGCATACGACGAATAGAAGCGGAGTTATCGATGTTTATATCTGTGAGGCCTATGAATCACCATTGACGGCCGGATTCCCTACCACTCGAAGCGATCGTCGTTTGACGAAACCATGCAAGTGCGTCGCAGATCGGCATGAGATGGGTCGATGTGACGTGTTTTAAGCTACAAATTGCTATGTCGCATATCCGCATACGACGAATAGAAGCGGAGTTATCGATGTTTATATCTGTGAGGCCATGAATCACCATTGACATCCGGATTCCCTACCACTCGAAACGATCGACGTTTGACGAAACCATGCAAGTTCGTCGCAGATCGGTAAAAGGTGGGTCGGTGGGCCGTGTTTTATGCTACAAATTGCTATGTCGCAGATTTGCATACGACGAATAGAAGCGGAGTTATAGTTGTTTATATCTGTGAGGCCATGAAACACCATTGACGGCCGGATTGCTTACCACTCGAAACGATCGACGTTTGACGAAACTATACAAGTATGTCGCAGATCGGCATGAGGTGGGTCGATGTGTCGTGTTTTTAGCTACAAATTGCTATGTCGCAGATTTGCATACGACGTATAGAAGCGGAGTTATTGTTGTTTATATCTTTGAGGCCATGAATCACTATTGACGGCCGGATTGCTTTCCACTAGAAACGATCGACGTTTGACGAAACTATACAAGTACGTCGCAGATCGGCATGAGGTGGTTCATTGGGGCGTGTTTTAAGCTACAAATTGCTAGGTCGCAGATTCGCATACGACGAATAGAAGCGGAGTTATAGTTGTTTATATCTGTGAGGCCATGAATCGCCATTGACTACCGGATTGCCTACCACTCGAAACGATCGACGTTTGACGAAACTATACAAGTACGTCGCAGATCGGCATGAGGTGGGTCGATGTGTCGTGTTTTAAGCTACACATCGCTATGTCGCAAATTTGCATTCGACGAATAGAAGCTGAGTTATAGTTGTTTATATCTGTGAGGCCATGAATCACCATTGATGGCCGGATTGCTTACCACTCGAAACGATCGACGTTTGACGAAACTATGCAAGTTCGTCGCAGATCGGTAAAAGGTGGGTCGTCGGGACGTGTTTTATGCTACAAATTGCTATGTCGCAGATTTGCATACGACGAATAGAAGCGGACTTATTGTTGTTTATATCTGTGAGGCCATGAATCACCATTGACGGCCGGATTGCCTACCACTCGAAACGATCGATGTTTGACGAAACTATGCAAGTTCGTCGCAGATCGGCATGAGGTGGTTCATTGGGGCGTGTTTTAAGCCACAAATTGCTAGGTCGCAGATTCGCATACGACGAATAGAAGCGGAGTTATAGTTGTTTATATCCGTGAGGCCATGAATCGCCATTGACTACCGGATTGCCTACCACTCGAAACGATCGACGTTTGACGAAACTATACAAGTACGTCGCAGATCGGCATGAGGTGGGTCGATGTGTCGTGTTTTAAGCTACACATCGCTATGTCGCAAATTTGCATTCGACGAATAGAAGCTGAGTTATAGTTGTTTATATCTGTGAGGCTATGAATCACCACTGATGGCCGGATTGCTTACCACTCGAAACGATCGACGTTTGACGAAACTATGCAAGTTCGTCGCAGATCGGTAAAAGGTGGGTCGTTGGGCCGTGTTTTATGCTACAAATTGCTATGTCGCAGATTTGCATACGACGAATAGAAGCGGACTTATTGTTGTTTATATCTGTGAGGCCATGAATCACCATTGACGGCCGGATTGCCTACCACTCGAAACGATCGATGTTTGACGAAACTATGCAAGTTCGTCGCAGATCGGCACAAGGTGGATCGATGTGTCGTGTATTAAGCTACAAATTGCTATGTCGCAGATTTGCATTCGACGAATAGAAGCGGAGTTATAGTTGTTTATATCTGTGAGGCCATGAATCACCAATGACGGCCGGATTGCTTACCACTCGAAACGATTGACGTTTGACGAAACTATGCAAGTTCGTCGCAGATCGGTAAAAGGTGGGTCGTTGGGCCGTGTTTTATGCTACAAATTGCTATGTCGCAGATTTGCATACGACGAATAGAAGCGGAGTTATAGTTGTTTATATCTGTGAGGCCATGAATCACCATTGACGGCCGGATTGCTTACCACTCGAAACGATCGATGTTTGACAAAACTATGCAAGTTCGTCGCAGATCGGTATAAGGTGGTTCGTTGGGGCGTGTTTTAAGCTACAAAATGCTATGTCGCAGATTCACATACGACGAATAGAAGCTGAGTTATAGTTGTTTATATCTGTGAGGCCTATGAGTCACCATTGACGGCTGGATTCCCTACCACTCGAAACGATCGTCGTTTGACGAAACCATGCAAGTTCGTCGCAGATCGGCATGAGATGGGTCGATGTGACGTGTTTTAAGCTACAAATTGCTATGTCGCATATTCGCATACGACGAATAGAAGCGGAGATATTGTTGTTTATATCTGTGAGGCCATGAATCATCATTGACGGCCGGATTCCCTACTACTCGAAACGATCGACGTTTGACGAAACCATGCAAGTTCGTCGCAGATCGGCACAAGGTGGGTCGATGTGACGTGTTTTAAGCTACAAATTGCTATGTCGCAGATTCGCATACGATGAATAGGAGCGGAGTTATAGTTGTTTATATCTGTCAGGCCATGAATCACCATTGACGACCGGATTGCTTTCCACTCAAAACGATCGATGTTTGACAAAACTATGCAAGTTCGTCGCAGACCGGTATAAGGTGGGTCGATGTGACGTGTTTTAAGCTACAAATTGCTATGTCGCAGATTCGCATACGATGAATAGGAGCGGAGTTATAGTTGTTTATATCTGTGAGGCCATGAATCACCATTGACTGCCGGATTGCTTTCCACTCGAAACAATCGATGTTTGACAAAACTATGCAAGTTCGTCGCAGATCGGTGTAAGGTGGTTCGTTGGGGCGTGTTTTAAGCTACACATTGCTACGTCTCAGATTCGCATACGACGAATAGAAGCGGAGTTATCGTTGTTTATATCTGTGAGGCCATGAATCACCATTGACGTCCGGATTCCCTACCACTCGAAACGATCGACGTTTGACGAAACCATGCAAGTTCGTCGCAGATCGGCACAAGGTGGGTCGATGTGACGTGTTTTAAGCTACACATTGCTACGTCGCAGATTCGCATACGACGAATAGAAGCGTAGTTATTGTTGTTTATATCTGTGAGGCCATGAATCACCATTGACTGCCGGATTGCTTTCCACTAGAAACGATCGATGTTTGACGAAACTATGCAAGTTCGTCGCAGATCGGTATAAGGTGGTTCATTGGGGCGTGTTTTAAGCTACAAATTGCTAGGTCGCAGATTCGCATACGACGAATAGAATCGGAGTTATAGTTGTTTATATCTGTGAGGCCATGAATCACCATTGACGGCCGGATTCCCTACCACTCGAAACGATCGACGTTTGACGAAACTATACAAGTACGTCGCAGATCGGCATGAGGTGGGTCGATGTGTCGTGTTTTAAGCTACAAATTGCTATGTTGCAGATTTGCATACGACGTATAGAAGCGGAGTTATTGTTGTTTATATCTGTGAGGCCATGAATCACCATTGACGGCCGGATTGCTTTCCACTAGAAACGATCGATGTTTGACGAAACTATGCAAGTTCGTCGCAGATCGGTATAAGGTGGTTCATTGGGGCGTGTTTTAAGCTACAAATTGCTAGGTCGCAGATTCGCATACGACGAATAGAATCGGAGTTATAGTTGTTTATATCTGTGAGGCCATGAATCACCATTGACGGCCGGATTCCCTACCACTCGAAACGATCGACGTTTGACGAAACTATACAAGTACGTCGCAGATCGGCATGAGGTGGGTCGATGTGTCGTGTTTTAAGCTACAAATTGCTATGTTGCAGATTTGCATACGACGTATAGAAGCGGAGTTATTGTTGTTTATATCTGTGAGGCCATGAATCACCATTGACGGCCGGATTCCCTACCACTCGAAACGATCGTCGTTTGACGAAACCATGCAAGTTCGTCGCAGATCGGCATGAGATGGGTCGATGTGACGTGTTTTAAGCTACAAATTGCTACGTCGCATATCCGCATACGACGAATAGAAGCGGAGTTATTGTTGTTTATATCTGTGAGGCCATGAATCACCATTGACGGCCGGATTGCCGTTCACTCGAAACGATCGACGTTTGACGAAACTATGCAAGTTCGTCGCAGATCGGTAAAAGGTGGGTCGGTGGGCCGTGTTTTATGCTACAAATTGCTATGTCGCAGATTTGCATACGACGAATAGAAGCGGACTTATTGTTGTTTATATCTGTGAGGCCATGAATCACCATTGACGGCCAGATTGCCTACCACTCGAAACGATCGATGTTTGACGAAACTATGCAAGTTCGTCGCAGATCGGCACAAGGTGGGTCGATGTGTCGTGTTTTAAGCTACAAATTGCTATGTCGCAGATTTGCATTCGACGAATAGAAGCGGAGTTATAGTTGTTTATATCTGTGAGGCCATGAATCACCATTGACGTCCGGATTCCCTACCACTCGAAACGATCGACGTTTGACGAAACCATGCAAGTTCGTCGCAGATCGGCACAAGGTGGGTCGATGTGACGTGTTTTAAGCTACACATTGCTACGTCGCAGATTCGCATACGACGAATAGAAGCGGAGTTATTGTTGTTTATATCTGTGAGGCCATGAATCACCATTGACTGCCGGATTGCTTTCCACTAGAAACGATCGATGTTTGACGAAACTATGCAAGTTCGTCGCAGATCGGTATAAGGTGGTTCATTGGGGCGTGTTTTAAGCTACAAATTGCTAGGTCGCAGATTCGCATACGACGAATAGAATCGGAGTTATAGTTGTTTATATCTGTGAGGCCATGAATCACCATTGACGGCCGGATTCCCTACCACTCGAAACGATCGACGTTTGACGAAACTATACAAGTACGTCGCAGATCGGCATGAGGTGGGTCGATGTGTCGTGTTTTAAGCTACAAATTGCTATGTCGCAGATTTGCATTCGACGAATAGAAGCTGAGTTATAGTTGTTTATATCTGTCAGGCCATGAATCACCATTGACGGCCGGATTGCTTTCCACTCGAAACGATCGATGTTTGACAAAACTATGCAAGTTCGTCGCAGTTTGGTATAAGGTGGTTCTTTGGGGCGTGTTTTATGCTACAAATTGCTATGTCGCAGATTTGCATACGACGAATAGAAGCGGAGTTATTGTTGTTTATATCTGTGAGGCCTATGAATCACCATTGACGGCCGGATTCCCTACCACTCGAAACGATCGATGTTTGACGAAACTATGCAAGTTCGTCGCAGATCGGCACAAGGTGGGTCGATGTGTCGTGTTTTAAGCTACAAATTGCTATGTCGCAAATTTGCATTCGACGAATAGAAGCTGAGTTATAGTTGTTTATATCTGTCAGGCCATGAATCACCATTGACGGCCGGATTGCTTACCACTCGAAACGATCGATGTTTGACAAAACTATGCAAGTTCGTCGCAGATCGGTATAAAGTGGTTCTTTGGGGCGTGTTTTATGCTACAAATTGCTATGTCGCAGATTTGCATACCACGAATAGAAGCTGAGTTATCGATGTTTATATCTGTGAGGCCTATGAATCACCATTGACGGCCGGATTCCCTACCACTCGAAACGATCGTCGTTTGACGAAACCATGCAAGTTCGTCGCAGATCGGCATGAGATGGGTCGATGTGACGTGTTTTAAGCTACAAATTGCTATGTCGCATATCCGCATACGACGAATAGAAGCGGAGTTATTGTTGTTTATATCTGTGAGGCCATGAATCACCATTGACGGCCGGATTGCCTACCACTCGAAACCATCGACGTTTGACGAAACTGTGCAAGTTCGTCGCAGATCGGTAAAAGGTGGGTCGGTGGGCCGTGTTTTATGATACAAATTGCTATGTCGGATATTGGCATACGACGAATAGAAGCCAAGTTTTAGGTGCTTATATTTGTGAGGCCTATGAATCACCATTGACGGCCGGATTGCCTACCACTCGAAACGATCGATGTTTGACGAAACTATGCAAGTTTGTCGCAGATCGGCACAAGGTGGGTCGATGTGTCGCGTTTTAAGCTACAAATTGCTATGTCGCAGATTTGCATTCGACGAATAGAAGCGGAGTTATAGTTGTTTATATCTGTGAGGCCATGAATCACCATTGACGGCCGGATTGCTTACCATTTGAACCGATCGATGTTTGACAAAACTATGCAATTTCGTCGCAGATCGGCACATGGTGGGTCGATGTGACGTGTTTCAAGCTACAAATTGCTATGTCGCAGATTTGCATTTGACGAATAGAAGCGGAGTTAAAGATGTTTATATCTGTCTGGCCATGAATCACCATTGACGGCAGGATTGCCTACCGCTCGAAACGATCGATGTTTGACGAAACTATGCAAGTTCATCGCAGATCGGCACAAGGTGGGTCGATGTGACGTGTTTTAAGCTACAAATTGCTATGTCGGATATTGGCATACGACGAATAGAAGCCAAGTTTTAGGTGCTTATATCTGTGAGATCATGAATCACCATTGACTGCCGGATTGCTTGCCACTCGAAACGACCGACGTTTGACGAAACTATGCAAGTTCGTCGCAGATCGGTATAAGGTGGGTCGTTGGGCCATGTTTTAAGCTACAAATCGCTATGTCGCAGATTCGCATACGACGAATAGAAGGGGAGTTATCGATGTTTATATCTGTGAGGCCATGAATCACCATTGACGGCCGGATTGCTTACCACTCGAAACGATCGATGTTTGACAAAACTATGCAATTTCGTCGCAGATCGGCACATGGTGGGTCGATGTGACGTGTTTTAAGCTACAAATTGCTATGTCGCAGATTTGCATTTGATGAATAGAAGCGGAGTTAAAGATGTTTATATCTGTCTGGCCATGAATCACCATTGACGGCAGGATTGCCTACCGCTCGAAACGATCGATGTTTGACGAAACTATGCAAGTTCATCGCAGATCGGCACAAGGTGGGTCGATGTGACGTGTTTTAAGCTACAAATTGCTATGTCGGATATTGGCATACGACGAATAGAAGCCAAGTTTTAGGTGCTTATATCTGTGAGATCATGAATCACCATTGACGGCCGGATTGCTTGCCACTCGAAACGATCGATGTTTGACGAAACTATGCAAGTTCGTCGCAGATCGGCACAAGGTGGGTCGATGTGTCGTGTTTTAAGCTACAAATTGCTATGTCGCAGATTTGCATTCGACGAATAGAAGCTGAGTTATAGTTGTTTATATCTGTCAGTCCATGAATCACCATTGACGGCCGGATTGCTTTCCACTCGAAACGATCGATGTTTGACAAAACTATGCAAGTTCGTCGCAGGTCGGTATAAGGTGGTTCATTGGGGCGTGTTTTAAGCTACAAATTGCTAGGGCGCAGATTCGCATACGACGAATAGAAGCGGAGTTATTGTTGTTGATATCTGTGAGGCCATGAATCACCATTGACGGCCGGATTCCCTACCACTCGAAACGATCGACGTTTGACGAAACCATGCAAGTTCGTCGCAGATCGGCACAAGGTGGGTCGATGTGTCGTGTTTTAAGCTACAAATTGCTATGTCGCAAATTTGCATTCGACGAATAGAAGCTGAGTTATAGTTATTTATATCTGTCAGGCCATGAATCACCATTGACGGCCGGATTGCTTACCACTCGAAACGATCGATGTTTGACAAAACTATGCAAGTTCGTCGCAGATCGGTATAAAGTGGTTCTTTGGGGCGTGTTTTATGCTACAAATTGCTATGTCGCATATTTGCATACGACGAATAGAAGCTGAGTTATCGATGTTTATATCTGTGAGGCCTATGAATCACCATTGACGGCCGGATTCCCTACCACTCGAAACGATCGTCGTTTGACGAAACCATGCAAGTTCGTCGCAGATCGGCATGAGATGAGTCGATGTGACGTGTTTTAAGCTACAAATTGCTATGTCGCATATCCGCATACGACGAATAGAAGCGGAGTTATTGTTGTTTATATCTGTGAGGCCATGAATCACCATTGACGGCCGGATTGCCTACCACTCGAAACGATCGACGTTTGACGAAACTATGCAAGTTCGTCGCAGATCGGTAAAAGGTGGGTCGGTGGGCCGTGTTTTATGCTACAAATTGCTATGTCGGATATTGGCATACGACGAATAGAAGCCAAGTTTTAGGTGCTTATATTTGTGAGGCCTATGAATCACCATTGACGGCCGGATTGCCTACCACTCGAAACGATCGATGTTTGACGAAACTATGCAAGTTCGTCGCAGATCGGCACAAGGTGGGTCGATGTGACGTGTTTTAAGCTAGAAATTTCTATGTCGCAGATTTGCATTCGACGAATAGAAGCGGAGTTATAGTTGTTTATATCTGGCAGGCCATGAATCACCATTGACGGCCGGTTTGCTTTCCACTCGAAACGATCAATGTTTGACAAAACTATGCAAGTTCGTCGCACATCGGTATAAGGTGGTTCGTTGGGGCTTGTTTTAAGCTACAAAGTGCTATGTCGCAGATTCGCATACGACGAATAGAAGCGGAGTTATTGTTGTTTATACCTGTGAGGCCATGAATCACCATTGACAGCCGGATTGCCTACCACTCGAAACGATCGATGTTTGACGAAACTATAAAAGTACGTCGCAGATTGGCACAAGGTGGGTCGATGTGACGTGTTTTAAGCTACAAATTGCTATGTCGCAGATTCGCATACGATGAATAGGAGCGGAGTTATAGTTGTTTATATCTGTCAGGCCATGAATCACCATTGACTGCCGGATTGCTTTCCACTCAAAACGATCGATGTTTGACAAAACTATGCAAGTTCGTCGCAGACCGGTATAAGGTGGTTCGTTGGGGCGTGTTTTAAGCTACAAATCGCTATGTCGCAAATTGGCATTCGACGAATAGAAGCTGAGTTATAGTTGTTTATATCTGTGAGGCCATGAATCACCATTGACGGCCGGATTGCTTACCACTCGAAACGATCGACGTTTGACGAATCTATGCAAGTTCGTCGCAGATCGGTAAAAGGTGGGTCGTTGGGCCGTGTTTTATGCTACAAATTGCTATGTCGCAGATTCGCATACGATGAATAGGAGCGGAGTTATAGTTGTTTATATCTGTCAGGCCATGAATCACCATTGACTGCCGGATTGCTTTCCACTCAAAACGATCGATGTTTGACAAAACTATGCAAGTTCGTCGCAGACCGGTATAAGGTGGTTCGTTGGGGCGTGTTTTAAGCTACAAATCGCTATGTCGCAAATTGGCATTCGACGAATAGAAGCTGAGTTATAGTTGTTTATATCTGTGAGGCCATGAATCACCATTGACGGCCGGATTGCTTACCACTCGAAACGATCGACGTTTGACGAATCTATGCAAGTTCGTCGCAGATCGGTAAAAGGTGGGTCGTTGGGCCGTGTTTTATGCTACAAATTGCTATGTCGCAGATTTGCATACGACGAATAGAAGCGGACTTATTGTTGTTTATATCTGTGAGGCCATGAATCACCATTGACGGCCGGATTGCCTACCACTCGAAACGATCGATGTTTGACGAAACTATGCAAGTTCGTCGCAGATCGGCACAAGGTGGATCGATGTGTCGTGTTTTAAGCTACAAATTGCTATGTCGCAGATTTGCATTCGACGAATAGAAGCGGAGTTATAGTTGTTTATATCTGTGAGGCCATGAATCACCAATGACGGCCGGATTGCTTACCACTCGAAACGATCGACGTTTGACGAAACTATGCAAGTTCGTCGCAGATCGGTAAAAGGTGGGTCGTTAGGCCGTGTTTTATGCTACAAATTGCTATGTCGCAGATTTGCATACGACGAATAGAAGCGGACTTATTGTTGTTTATATCTGTGAGGCCATGAATCACCATTGACTGCCGGATTGCCTACCACTCGAAACGATCGATGTTTGACGAAACTATGCAAGTTCGTCGCAGATCGGCACAAGGTGGATCGATGTGTCGTGTATTAAGCTACAAATTGCTATGTCGCAGATTTGCATTCGACGAATAGAAGCGGAGTTATAGTTGTTTATATCTGTGAGGCCATGAATCACCAATGACGGCCGGATTGCTTACCACTCGAAACGATCGACGTTTGACGAAACTATGCAAGTTCGTCGCAGATCGGTAAAAGGTGGGTCGTTGGGCCGTGTTTTATGCTACAAATTGCTATGTCGCAGATTTGCATACGACGAATAGAAGCGGAGTTATAGTTGTTTATATCTGTGAGGCCATGAATCACCATTGACGGCCGGATTGCTTACCACTCGAAACGATCGATGTTTGACAAAACTATGCAAGTTCGTCGCAGATCGGTATAAGGTGGTTCGTTGGGGCGTGTTTTAAGCTACAAAATGCTATGTCGCAGATTCACAGACGACGAATAGAAGCTGAGTTATAGTTGTTTATATCTGTGAGGCCTATGAGTCACCATTGACGGCTGGATTCCCTACCACTCGAAACGATCGTCGTTTGACGAAACCATGCAAGTTCGTCGCAGATCGGCATGAGATGGGTCGATGTGACGTGTTTTAAGCTACAAATTGCTATGTCGCATATTCGCATACGACGAATAGAAGCGGAGATATTGTTGTTTATATCTGTGAGGCCATGAATCATCATTGACGGCCGGATTCCCTACTACTCGAAACGATCGACGTTTGACGAAACCATGCAAGTTCGTCGCAGATCGGCACAAGGTGGGTCGATGTGACGTGTTTTAAGCTACAAATTGCTATGTCGCAGATTCGCATACGATGAATAGGAGCGGAGTTATAGTTGTTTATATCTGTCAGGCCATGAATCACCATTGACTGCCGGATTGCTTTCCACTGGAAACAATCGATGTTTGACAAAACTATGCAAGTTCGTCGCAGATCGGTGTAAGGTGGTTCGTTGGGGCGTGTTTTAAGCTACACATTGCTACGTCTCAGATTCGCATACGACGAATAGAAGCGGAGTTATCGTTGTTTATATCTGTGAGGCCATGAATCACCATTGACGTCCGGATTCCCTACCACTCGAAACGATCGACGTTTGACGAAACCATGCAAGTTCGTCGCAGATCGGCACAAGGTGGCTCGATGTGACGTGTTTTAAGCTACACATTGCTACGTCGCAGATTCGCATACGACGAATAGAAGCGGAGTTATTGTTGTTTATATCTGTGAGGCCATGAATCACCATTGACTGCCGGATTGCTTTCCACTAGAAACGATCGATGTTTGACGAAACTATGCAAGTTCGTCGCAGATCGGTATAAGGTGGTTCATTGGGGCGTGTTTTAAGCTACAAATTGCTAGGTCGCAGATTCGCATACGACGAATAGAATCGGAGTTATAGTTGTTTATATCTGTGAGGCCATGAATCACCATTGACGGCCGGATTCCCTACCACTCGAAACGATCGACGTTTGACGAAACCATGCAAGTTCGTCGCAGATCGGCACAAGGTGGGTCGATGTGACGTGTTTTAAGCTACACATTGCTACGTCGCAGATTCGCATACGACGAATAGAAGCGGAGTTATTGTTGTTTATATCTGTGAGGCCATGAATCACCATTGACTGCCGGATTGCTTTCCACTAGAAACGATCGATGTTTGACGAAACTATGCAAGTTCGTCGCAGATCGGTATAAGGTGGTTCATTGGGGCGTGTTTTAAGCTACAAATTGCTAGGTCGCAGATTCGCATACGACGAATAGAATCGGAGTTATAGTTGTTTATATCTGTGAGGCCATGAATCACCATTGACGGCCGGATTCCCTACCACTCGAAACGATCGACGTTTGACGAAACTATACAAGTACGTCGCAGATCGGCATGAGGTGGGTCGATGTGTCGTGTTTTAAGCTACAAATTGCTATGTTGCAGATTTGCATACGACGTATAGAAGCGGAGTTATTGTTGTTTATATCTGTGAGGCCATGAATCACCATTGACGGCCGGATTGCTTTCCACTAGAAACGATCGATGTTTGACGAAACTATGCAAGTTCGTCGCAGATCGGTATAAGGTGGATCATTGGGGCGTGTTTTAAGCTACAAATTGCTAGGTCGCAGATTCGCATACGACGAATAGAATCGGAGTTATAGTTGTTTATATCTGTGAGGCCATGAATCACCATTGACGGCCGGATTCCCTACCACTCGAAACGATCGACGTTTGACGAAACTATACAAGTACGTCGCAGATCGGCATGAGGTGGGTCGATGTGTCGTGTTTTAAGCTACAAATCGCTATGTCGCAAATTTGCATTCGACGAATAGAAGCTGAGTTATAGTTGTTTATATCTGTGAGGGCTATGAATCACCATTGACGGCCGGATTCCCTACCACTCGAAACGATCGTCGTTTGACGAAACCATGCAAGTTCGTCGCAGATCGGCATGAGATGGGTCGATGTGACGTGTTTTAAGCTACAAATTGCTATGTCGTATATCCACATACGACGAATAGAAGCGGAGTTATTGTTGTTTATATCTGTGAGGCCATGAATCACCATTGACGGCCGGATTGCTTACCACTCGAAACGATCGATGTTTGACAAAACTATGCAAGTTCGTCGCAGATCGGTATAAGGTGGTTCGTTTGGGCGTGTTTTAAGCTACAAATTGCTATGTCCCAGATTCGCATACGACGAATAGAAGCTGAGTTATAGTTGTTTATATCTGTGAGGCCATGAATCACCATTGACGGCCGGATTCCCTACCACTCGAAACGATCGACGTTTGACTAAATCTCTGCAAGTTCGTCGCAGATCGGCACAAGGTGGGTCGATGTGACGTGTTTTAAGCTACAAATTGCTATGTCGCAGATTCGCATACGATGAATAGGAGCGGAGTTATAGTTGTTTATATCTGTCAGGCCATGAATCACCATTGACGACCGGATTGCTTTCCACTCAAAACGATCGATGTTTGACAAAACTATGCAAGTTCGTCGCAGACCGGTATAAAATGGTTCGTTGGGGCGTGTTTTAAGGTACTAATTGCTACGTCGCAGATTCGCATACGACGAATAGAAGCGGAGTTATTGTTGTGTATATCTGTGAGGCCATGAATCGTCATTGACGTCCGGATTCCCTACCACTCGAAACGATCGACGTTTGACGAAACTATACAAGTATATCGCAGATCGACATGAGGTGGGTCGATGTGTCGTGTTTTAAGCTACAAATTGCTATGTCGCAGATTTGCATACGACGTATAGAAGCGGAGTTATTGTTGTTTATATCTGTGAGGCCATGAATCACCATTGACGGCCGGATTCCCTACTACTCGAAACGATCGACGTTTGACGAAACCATGCAAGTTCGTCGCAGATCGGCACAAGGTGGGTCGATGTGACGTGTTTTAAGCTACAAATTGCTATGTCGCAGATTCGCATACGAGTAGTTGTATAAGGGGAGTTCGAACTCAAGTGACGTCATATCAGACAGCCGATTGTGACGTCACGTCAGTGACGTCATCATCGGCGACTTCATATCAGTCAGCGGATTGTGACGTCATCGCACAGGACATGACCTCGTGACCTTGTTGTAGATGTAAACGCTGATGTTGTAAGGTCATTGACGCTTAACCGCCGACGTTGCAAGTTCTAGTACGTTGGGTACGCGACCACGTTCAAGGTCGTTGGTGATACGGCTGACGTTGCAACCTGTACGCGACCACGTTGCAAGGTCGTCGGTCATACGTTGCCTCGTTGTACGGTGGGTACATGACAACGTTGCAAGGTCGTCGGTGATACGTCACCTTGTTCTACAATGGTACGTGACCACGTTCCGTTGGGTACATGACCACGTTCAAGGTCGTTGGTGATACGTCGCCTTGTTTTACGCTAGGGTACATAACCACAATCATTCACCGAGTTGTACACCTAACCGCTGACGTTGCAACTTTACTCGCGGGAGATAGGTACAGAAAATGAGGACACATAGGATTATAATACGAATATTTCTTTATTTTCAGCTAAGCGTATAAAAACATTAATAATTCATAGGATATGGTTTCTTGTAAGCAATACACAATCACTAATACTAAAAGAAGTACAATTATTCGTTGCGTGGCGTATTAGCCGTTCTTACGATATCAGGCAATGCCAGCGCCAATAATTCGCAATCGATAATATCGTTACAATCATAACTATTCACAATATCATCTCTATCATATGTGCCGCAATGAATAATATCATTTCTGTGATAATCACTGATGTCACAAATTGCAGCAATCACCTGCTCTTTATCGACAATTTGTTTGTGTCGAACAATTTTTACATAATTGCGGAATTTGATACTAAGCCTATACGTAATACGTTCTAACTCTTCATACCACAAAGCAATACATTCTTTAAGTTTGAACATAAAATTAAGTGTTGTCGGTTTCAGAAGTATACTATTATCTGCAACCGAAAGTCTAAACATCTTGTATGGATACTTGACGTAAATCCCTATCGTTAACTCAAAAATTTTTATCTCCGAGTTCGATTACTCGTCCCAAAACTCGTCAGGGTTCGATAGAGATTCCCAAAACAAGTCTTCAATTTCTGTTTGCTTCCGCAGTAGTTGTTGCCAAACATTGTAGTGAAACGTTATTATGTTTCCCCGATTGTCACCGAGCACCAATTGAACGATGGGCGGTGGTCCGACGTTAATTCCAATTTCCAAATATCTGTAGGAATATGTGGTATTTTTTTTGCACAATGATTCATCGAGTACATAGTTTCGCGACAATAGAAGCATCGTGTCGTATGAATGTGAAGCGCTGTAAAGAATAAATGAAGCAAATATAATACTGAGTCCATTATTAGATATCATAGACGAAAAAAAAAATTAATGTATGTGTTTATGAGACTTACTCATCACGTTTTGTGAACTGTTTAATATCATCATCATAATTTGATTCACTTTGATTATGTCTTGAACTGCCGCATACATCCATCTTTTTATCAAGATACGGGTCCGAAAATTTATCCGACAAAAAAAAAATTTAACTCGCACCAGTCTCTCTCTAAAACACGATTAACGCAGTAGACTCATCACTTATCGCCACGAACGAACCATATCCCTTCCAATCGCAAATCCCACTACTGCGCAACCATAGATATGTCGAACGTGACTATGAAACGGATATCAATTATGATATGAATTAGCAAGATAAACAAAAAAATCGGAAAGGTATGTGCAGAGAACACGTGGCTATGAAATGGATATGAATTGTGATATGAATTAGCAAAATAAACAAAAAATCGGAAAGGTATGTGCAGAGAACACATGACTATGAAATGGATGTGAATTAGCAAAATAAATAAAAAAATCGGAAAGGTACGTGCAGAGATATCAACGCCACTCCGAAGGTTGCGATCGCCTCCCCTTCGGAGGCGTCCGTCCGCGAAGTCGGACGACGCGGCCTTCGCGCCTCCGGAGTCCGTCCGCGAAGTCGGATGACGCGGCCTCCCGTGCCTCCGGAGGCACGCTGGGGCCCCTCCCGCACCTTTGTAATACGCGGCTCCGAAGGTTGCGATCACCTCCCCTCCGGAGGCGTCCGTCCGCGAAGTCGGACGACGCGGCCTTCGCGCCTCCGGAGTCCGTCCGCGAAGTCGGATGACGCGACCTCACGCGCCTCCGGAGGCACGCTGGGGCCCCTCCCGCACCTCCGGAGGTGATGAAAAAAATACAATCTAACTAGCATATCAGTTTGCACGAAGATGCATATTATGCTACTCTTGCGTCTATCCCCACTGTGAAACATATGATGAGGAAGGGGTTTTTTGCTGGACTACTTCATCTCCATGGCGGCAACAGAATCATTGCTTGAGAAGTTCGCGGTCCATCAATATTGAACTTGTCATCTGTATCTGAGAAGATGGAGGTACGACATTTATTTAAATGAGTTAGATGTGCGTATGCTACTAATTCAAACCTGTGTTATAACTATTTTAAGAAACTGTTTTTTTATTTTTTTCATAGTGTTCAAATATAACTCACATCATAGACATGGATGGATTTATGGTCGATGGAAATTTTATGGTTAAGGACATGGCGATGATTGCTATGGATGGGACAATGAAGAAGGCCGAATTTTATATGTGTAGGACGTTTGATTTATTATCAAATAAGGATAAAAAAACTGCAGTATATGCATACCACAATGCCCATGGGATGCGGTTTATGAATTATGGGCAGGAGGAATATGAGCAACATGAATTACAGGATGTAATCAGGAATTTTATTTCTAAATATGAAAACCCTGTTGTGGCCTACAAGGGCGGTGTTTTAGAAAAAAATATATTACATAAAATGAATATAAAAAGTTACAACTTAGAAATAATAGGATGTCCTAAATTTAATATATTGATGGCCAATACGAACTATAATATAAATGCACAAAATTGTTATTTACATGAGAGGACGATTTCTAGAAAAGGAACACCAATACACTGCCCAGCAGTCGAAGTATTGGTGTTCCGAAAATGGCTATTAGAAAATTATTAATATTATATACAAATAAATAAACTAATTAATTATATTAAAAAAGAATATATATTTATATCCCCTTATCTCCACATCCCACACGCAGTGCGGCAAATAGATCTCTCCTAGTGGAATTTTAAATACAAAAGAGGACGGGAAAAAGAAAAAAGGGGGAGTTTAATAGTGAACATCTACAAAAAATAATTTAAAATTGTTTTATTTATATCTCTATAGATAATATAATTCAAAAACATATTTTTTTATACATCTTTTAGATAAAGTCATTTAGCTTACTTTGCGTACAACATTCGTTAGCGGACTATACTCAATTAAGCGGTCATGTAGAATCAAGCAGTAGGCCGTAGTATTTGGTGGAACATTTTCTTTACATTCAAATTCAATCCTTACGTCTACCGTTGCACTTTTTATAGACTCATTCTGCCTAGAACAATCAATTACCACAATAGGTCCATACTTTATGAGTTGATTGGCATCGAGCAGCGCTCCACCATCGTCGGATCCGTAATATGACTTGCGGAAGTGGGCATACATCTCATACAAAATACTATATTTCTTCTTTTCAAAATCCATATTCATAGCATCATACGGATAAAAATCTGAATTTAGACATAGCCTAACATTTGTTAATTTACATTCATCAAATATGCTAGCATTAGCTATCAGAGAATTTTTTCTATCGGTCTGTAGAGCAAAGATGACATATCGAGGTTTCTCAATTTGTGTCGCAGTCTTGACAGCCCATGAATGTTTCGTTGTACTTTGCAGGAGAGGAAATTCATACAAATCCCATGAACGAAAACTCATAGCCAGGTATCGACCGCTTTCCAATGTTCGCAACATAGCCAATTTGTTTACATCATTCAATACAACATGAGGCATTCGCCACTGAATTTTAAATAATTCAAGTTTCGGATCTGACACAGCATTTCCTATGGCACAGTTATAATCATTCCGCGACCGTATTAAAATTAATTCGTGTCGCGCATTAATAACGATCCGTTTGTAATCCTCACAAAACCCTAATAATGTGTTCAGTGGAACGCAGAAATTGAAATATCCGTTCGGTAGATTATCATTAATATCCCATCCAGCATTCTTCAACATTCTTCCTTTGTCAGGTGTTAGCGATACATAATTTTTTAGAGTACTTGTTATACCCACGTTTCTGCAGCGATCAACCTCGACACCATCCAGTTCATAACGGATTTCGTCGAACATGAATGCTACACAATTGCTGACTAGACCCAAAACAGAACCTGCATCCTCTGCAGCAGTCATAGGTTGTTCCAATTTACCTTCAATGTAGAGAAAACTTTCACATGGGAGTGTATACAAATCCTGTTGTTGTATGGGTATTCGTATTTCATCGTTATGGCCGAAAGTTGCATTTGCATAAGGATTGTAGGTGTGAGACTCAATCCTGACGATGCGATCGTCGAAGATGGGCTCACTCTGAATATTCAAAACATCAATCATCTTGATAATTGCGCTTCAGCCGACACAACAAATCCCAACGATTTTAAATAAATGATGTTCTCCGCAGTGAGAGTCTTCTTCTTTACAGTACAACTGCACGACTTGTTGGTAACGTTTACAGTGTTGTTTCCAAGTGAATTTCCAACGCTCTTAAACTGATCTGTCACATTCAGCACAAGCATTTCATTTAATATGTTTGTTCCAACGTTATCGCCGCCGCCGCACATGCAACCTGACTGTGATTTCTTCCCCACGAAAATTCAGCAGTTGACCGTCCTGATCAACAACGCGAATTGTTAAATTAGTAATGCTTCGCACAAAGATTGGAAGGTAAATGATCTGAGCTGGCGTTTCAGATATTTTATATCCCGGTGGAACGCCGAGTGAAAATTCATGTATTGTATGTACAGATTTGTCATTGCAGTATGCTCCAGTTGTAATGTTACAATCAAGTCGAATAATATTTACATCAAAGATGTTAATCGACAAATCAGATTTATGCCATTGATGTTTCGGTAAAATGCGACCAGGCCAAAATCCTAAGATCGATGCAATTGTATTTGGCTTGGTGAAGTTTATACTGTAAGCACTTTTGATCTCGCATCGCATTGTGTTTGGATTGGCGCGAATAATCAGTGGGTGTTCTCCATCCTCGTCACTATTGTCAATACCGGCTACAGTTACATCGCTTTTAATTGTCAGATCGACGCCAGAAGATATTTCCAATATTCTATGTTTCAGATACTGATATATATCATGTAATTCATACGACCCCTCAGGAATAACAATTTCTTTGTCATCCTGATCAAAATAGAACTTATTATTTAATGCTGTTACATTTGGTATTGTGTTATAAGTTTCAAACGCCATCAAACCGAGTTCATAGTGGTCATCATTCAGATCAATAGCTGGGAAGTAGTTTGCAACTAATGTGCTACTCTTTCCCGTCAGTGTAAATGTATATGACATGTTCAATGCTGACGATCGACTAGAAACACCAATATAGAAATGTTAATGCTCGAATTTTTTACCAAAAGTCTGCAGAAAATGTAAACAGAGTTGTCCACAAATGTTCTGATTGTAACGTTGATGAGATGAATAATTGTACTCAATCTGTGTCACATATTTTTGTATATAGTCAACAAATTCCTTAGGAGGTCGGAGGTTACCGTAACTGTCAAAATATATCACACGATTACCTCTCTTCGCATAGGCTACCCAGTGAGTGCCAGGTCCTTCGATATCATCTAAATTTATTATAGCGTTTTCATTCATCCACGGTGATGCAGGCAATGTGTTGCGCATGAAAACACCTCTAAAGAATGGGATATGCATACGCTCAGCCAATCGCTGTAATTGGATATTAGTAGTGACACCTGTTGGTAATTTCACTATCGACTGAGTTTTTTTTTTATTTTTTTTTTTTTCCTATCAATACCCTTCCCGCGCTTATATGGTGTGAGATAAAGTCCACGACCTTCCATGGAACGATTGTGACGTTGTATCTCCAGTACCTGACGTTGGGCAGCCTTGTTATCATTCACCGCCTTCGCAACACCAGCAGCCCCACCAATAAGTGAACCGAGAGCTCCTAATATCGGAATAAATGGTAAAATACCGCCACGTTTTGCTATCGGAAGTATGCGCTTTTTTGTAGATACTTTCTTGGCACGTTTTTTCACTATTTTCTTTAAGCCCATACCCACTTTCGTCTTAGCGTTCATTGTCGCCCACACGGCTGCGGCGGCAGCTTTCTCACCGAGTGTAGAATTTCTGCTGACAATGCGTTCTTTCGCCTTGTTAGCAAGTATTTTATCTGCGATGTGTCTCTTATCTAAGCTGTCGCTTAAAGAATATGCAATATCGTGATCGCGACACGCTGCATCCAGCGGATTAACACCTTGATCACCTCTAGCTAACCGTTTTCTCAAATGAGTACCAGGACCACAAAATTGATATCCTGGAATATGCAACTCGAAGGGTAGTGCATTTATCATGCGATTTAACAAACCGCCGCCAATTTTCACATTGGTCGATGACATTTATCACAGTCAAACAATGAGTTTTTGAAATGTGAATAATTATCCGAATGGAATACTAGATGTACTCATATCTTAACTTAATCAGACAGATTTAAAAACTAAACGTATTTCGGTTGTGCATCCTGTATATATATATGAGCCTCCAATGTTAAAATAGCGTTTTATCGAACTGAGTTTAGTATTGGTGAAAACATGCGTTTTGTACGACAACCTATGACGATCTGTGTAAAAAATTTTGATGAACAGACTCAGATAATATCAAAAAATGAAACACGCAAGCATGGAAACATGCTACCTAGCGCCATACGAGGTATCATTTGCGGTCCATCGAATTGTGGTAAGACCAACGTGCTGATGAGCTTATTGGAAAGCCCACAAGGATTACATTTTGAAAACTTATACGTGTACTCGAAATCGTTACAACAACCAAAATATCGCTATTTGGAGAATTTAATGTTGACAATTGATGAAATTGGGTACTTCACTTTTTCCAATAATAGCGAGGTAATTCCTCCTGTTGAAGCTCTGCCGAATTCAATCTTTGTTTTCGATGACGTAGCATGTGACAAGCAAGATGCGATAAGAGAATACTTCGCCATGGGCCGCCACTCAAACGTTGACTCTTTCTATCTTTGTCAAACATATGCGAAAATACCTAAACATCTCATTCGTGATAATGCAAATCTATTGATTATTTTTAAACAGGATGGCACTAATTTAAAACATATATATAATGATCATGTGAACACTGATATGTCATACCAGGACTTTTGCGAATTGTGCAATAAATGTTGGCAGCGCAAATATGGTTTTGTCGTAATAGACAAGGACAGTTCCATGACGCATGGACGCTATAGGAAGGGATTTAACGACTTCGCAATGCTGTGAACCAATTAGTGTTCAATGTGCGATCGTAAAAAATACATTCATTGAGCTGTTGGAGCATCATTTCGCAGCGATGACGAAAACAAGTGGTGCCGGTATAGAGATCAATGATCGCGAAAAAGTTGTGAGGGAGATTGCCAAAACCAGTGAATCGATTCGCAAAAAATATCGCGCTTTGAAAACTGACAGGATTGAGGAAGATATGACCTTGGAGCGACAATTGAAACCTATCATCAATCCTCTAAAACAGATTGCGGAGAATGTTAGCAGTGAGAAATCTGACGCCTCAGTGGAAGAAATATCTACAGAGTCAGCGAATGCCACACCAGCTCCTGATAGAAACGTGCCACTGCGAAAGAAATTATGTAAGACGAAACGTTCAAACGTTTCCATGGACCGTTCGTTGTTATCGTCTACGCCAATTGAGACGAAGAGGCGGTTCACAAATATGCAAAGTTCTGCTCCTATCATAAGCCATGGAATGCCAACGCATGCTGATGAAAATGTGCCGCGTGAACCTTCGTCTGTACATTCACCGCATGTCGATGAAGATATCTTTGAAACCTCAAACGAACCATTAGCAACATCAGTTAGACGCGAACTCGAAACATTTGATGGGCAGGAAATGTTGCGTACCCATTTTGGACAACTTGGACAAAAATATGTGGGGGAAATTCTGCGCAGTGATAAAAATAATGCGATAGATTACGTTTACGGAGTATATTTTAGCGACAATGGAATGATGCTTGGCGATAAACGTTTTGATGTGGATAAAAATGATAATATATTCATAGGAGATGTGCGATATGTGGGAACACCCGGTATTTATGAACTTATATTCAAAAGATTCCCCGATGATGCCATTTACACCGAATCTGATAAAGAAAAGTATAGAGACATATTGCTGGCAACGAATGCTCACAGGCGTGAACACAATGTACGAAATCCTATATTAGGTAATAAAGGATACAAGTACAAACATATAATTGGCCCCTTACTATCTAAAAGAAAGGTTGGTCGAGGTTTCACCGAATCTCCGACAATGATACTAAACAATAATTCAATCGATTACGTTTATTGGAACGATCCCAACGAGTTAGTGGACCGTTTGCGTTTGCTCGAAGCTTCACGTCATGCTGGTAATAATGCTCATGGCAACGAATTTCAATCAATCATCGAGGAACTTCGGGAGGCTGGTTTTATTATAAATTGAATCAAGCTTCAAGCCAAATGTGTCAGTTCGCATGGAAATGTCGATCAATAAATTTGGATCCTCGCGAGACAAAAGTAGACTATCTATGGACTATTATAAATGGAGTGGAATGCTTCGAAATTATGTGCGCAGCAATGCACTTTGTCTAACATCACGCGGTTTTGATGCGAGATCACGCAAGATTCAGCATGTTGCCGAGCCACAGTTGGATAGCGACGCAGCTAATAAATCATATGTCGAAAACATCATGCGGATTTTTAGAGAGCGGCTAGAAACCATCGAGAGCAGATTAGACCTCATCGAACAAGAAATACAATCGCTGCGACATGATATCGATAATCTAGGCACATTATCTACTTTGGCTCCAATAAATATAGATGATCGCCTCAATATAAACTAGAGTCGCAAAAAATGTATAAAGAGGAGAAGCATTTCAGTATCGAAAAGCGGAGACTGGTGGACGAATTGCATTCCTCAGCAAGAAGATCTTTCCCCCGTAGGAGAGTTATAGTGCGAGGATATGACGATCTGTGGCAAGCAGATGTCGTTGAGATGCGTCCATATTCACGACTCAACAAGGGTTACCACTACATACTTACGGTTATTGATGTGTTGAGCAAGTATGCTTGGGCCGCACCGTTAAAAAGTAAGAGTGGAAAAGATGTAGCCGATGCATTCTCCACAATAATTCGACACGATGGAAGATGTCCAAAAAATTTGCAAACTGATAGAGGAAAGGAATTTTACAACGTCTCTATGCAAGCACTTTTGAAGAAACATGATATTAACCATTACTCAACATATTCGGTTATGAAGGCATCTGTTGTTGAACGATTCAATCGTACGTTAAAGAATAAAATGTGGAAACTTTTTACACTCAATGGAACCTACAGATGGATCGATGCCCTACCACGTTTAATTATGGATTATAATAAACAAAAGCATCGAACTATTGGTATGCGCCCTGTGGATGTTACTCCAGCCATTGCCAATAAACTGTTAAAAACGGTGTACAATAATATAAAGATTGCCGCACCTGCAAAGTTCAAAGTCGGCGATTCTGTACGTGTGAGCAAGTTCAAAACAGTTTTCGATAAGGGTTATACACCGAATTGGAGCACAGAGGTATTTTCCATCGACAAAGTGCAGATAACTAATCCTGTAACCTATCTCCTCAAGGACTCTAACGGAAACCCTGTCGCGGGAGGATTCTATGAACATGAACTGCGTCTTACTGCTGATCCTAACATTCATTTGGTTGAAAAGGTGCTGCGAAGGAAAAATGATAAAGTTTATGTAAAATGGTTAGGCTTTGACAAATCACATAATTCGTGGATACATAAGAACAATATCTTATAAAACATGTTTATTGTTAAATAATTGTTTTTTCAATTTATATACATGTATTTACAATAATAAATGTATTTTCTTCTCACTTATGTGTTTTCTGTAGGTATCCTATAATGCCCCCATGGTAACGTTTCTGTAGAACCAGGTATGATGTATCTCTTGTCATCGTATGGACTCAGTGCAATCTTCGCTTCAGAAACAGTGTAAACTTCGTGCAGCTTTGACCTTATACATGATTGGCGGCGCACTATTTCAATTGAGTCTCTCAAAGATGTTATGTAATCGTCAAAACTTATTGTGCGTGCAACAATATTACTTTTCACACCTTTAATTTTTTTCTGATCGTTTTGTCCATACACCTTGAGCGAATACATCTTGGATCTCAGACCAACAAATTCATGCATTATCATTCCGTTGTTTTCATCCTTCATCAGTCCAGGTACCTTCTTATTCATCAGAGGTATTCCATATACATTATCAATAGGATAATCACTAGTATCGAATCTTTCAATATCACGTTTCATTAACTCATAAACATCATCACACTCAAAATGATAAATTAAACTATCGGTATCTGTATACATTATTTTACATTTTTCCTGATAGAGGGGCTTAATATAATTGTAATGAAATTCGTATAGGCATGTCTTCGATATGTCTAGAATAGACATACCTACATAAATCGGTTTATTGAATTTAATCTCAAGGTTACGCAATTCTATAGCTGTTAATTTATCTGAAAAAATGCTTCTACTGTGAAAATTTGGCATAGATATCAGTGCCTCTGCACCGTACCTCCCCTCCCACTTCGTTATAAGCTTAACGTTAACGTGATTACGCACATTCTCCATAGTTTTACCAAATACCGCATTGTTCATTAATTTGTACAAATTTTTTTCGAAATTGTTTGTGGCTTGTGTTCTAAACTGTGTGTTTAATTCAATGTAACTTCGGAGCCATGGCGCTTGAACGAATTGTAAGATGCGATGAATTTTTGTTATTTGAAGGCCGTGGTGTATGCATTGTTGCAAATTGCGATAGTGCATCACGTAACGTTTCTTATTGTGCAGGGTTGCTAGAAGTTTTATACTTCGTTTACCCACCGGTTTGTCACGCATTGGGCAGAATGGGAGATCGGTATGCAGATCATGCAAATGTTGCGGATACTCCAAGTCAACTTCAATAATATAACCGATGGATGAATTTGGAGTGATCGATGATACATCAAATTTTGATATGTCATTGACCCATTCAAATTTACCATACGGCAGTGGTTGACACATTGCCCACCCATACAAATTATTTACATCATAGTACATGAGATAAGTTGATGATTTTGTGGGGTCGTAAGACTGCATATACTTATTATTAGCATGTGCGTATCTATTAGAACATTGACTCAGCCCACCTCGGATTCCCCGCTCGATAAACATGACCATGTCAATGTCGGTGAGCAATTCAAATTTAATTTTTGTATGTTTCAACATAGCATCCCACGTGAATCCTGGCAATGTATAATAATGTGCCGGATCCAGTCCATAACTTGTGATACAGCTATCTCGAAAGTTTTGAAAAATATCGCTCAATAAAAGAATATCTGTTTTTAAATACAAGTCGCTATATTCACCTAATGTTTTAATGCCAAATCTTTGCCATACATCCAATGCATGCGCATAATCGTTTTCAGACACCGTGTCTCCCGTTAGCGAACTGTAAAACATTTCACGAGATGGTAAACACACATCCTGAAGTTTATCCGGACTATCTAAATACTCATACGGAAAAACACCCTTCCGCATTAATAATTCAATTTTCTCTGTGGACAAATTTTGAAATTGCGAATGTAGAATTTTGAATTTATCTCTGCTGAGGAAAGATGCCAATTTGTCAAGACTGGAGTTAAGAAATTTGAATGAGTCAATGAAACGTAATTTTATGTGTTTCTTAGGATTGTTGTGTGTGTCCTGCACAATCTTTGTAAATGATATATATTTTTCTTTAGTTATTGGTAGTACGCTGACTCCCCCCTTAAATGCGTTGGCTATTTCGATTATCACAAAATGCGCGTCATAACCGGATAAGTTATGGAATATTACCGGAATCGTATATGAATCTTTGTGATTTAAATTACAATTTGGATGTGCAGGACCTCGGTATCGTCCAGTAAGATGACAGTGATCGTACACCCTCGAATCCTGTGATTGAAACGGTTTTTCGCATATATGACAATGAGTTGCATCATGAAACATTTTACACTCTTCTTCCGACATTTTTGCCATGGGTATGTTTGTTGATAAGATGTTTCCTACCCGGTGTGCTATTTGATTTAATTCTTCAACAAACCATGAAATGCAGTTTGCACTGCGCTGATATCTAAATTCGGATAAAGAATCATTATACGAGCAGCATATATAATATCCTATACTAAATGCTTTGTGATGCTGATATGAATATGATTTTAACGTTTTTTCATCATTGCTCTGTATAGTTTTCTCTAAGATGCACTCAATGTCTGCATAAATTACAAATGGAACACGCTCCTTCCTACTATGGTTTGTGAAAGTGAGCCATTTGTTGGACTCGTCAGGCAAACGTATAGCACAGTCGTTTAACTGAATGCAGTCTATTGCATGCTGTTCCAGTTTGTTATTGGTAGTGAAGTAATGTAAGCAGCTAAAAAATATAAAAAATTAAAATTATGCAATTGTATAAATTTCTTACTCACATTTTATTTTTCATTGTACCTACTAACGTACCGTTTGCAGATATATTTTTCACCGTGATGTTTGCTTAATTGAGAGCTTACGAGCCTGGATAAATTCTTAATCCATACGAAATGTCCTACATTTTGCTTATCTTGCAAATATAACATATCAACATGTCTATCATATTCACATCTTGAAATACGTATTGGATATATTTTATATGATCTTCTTTTCTCCTCCATTTCACAGCTGTATACATTGATAGATATATTATTTAATTTTTCGAATTTTGCGATTTGATTTATCGTCATTGGAAATTGAATATCTTGAAGGTTTAGTACTGTTGCATAGTGCGGATATTGGTTTATCCTCTCAACATTTTTCTTGGCCGGATACAGCGCAGCAACAACGGACCAAGCGAAACACGCATTGTCATTCGATTTAACATTAATAACTGCACGTTTCAACATAATTTCACGTGGTAGGTTAATATCGCATCCCGCATGAAATGGATTATATTTATTAATATTAACCATTAAGTGAATTATTCGCGATAATGCCCAACCACTGTCCCTTTCTTGAAACTCCTCCAATGACGACATCGTGGATTCGATGACGTGTGTATCGTACCAGTCCGCTATGTCCGAAGTGTGATAAATTTCATAGTTTTTAGTATTAATTGTCTTATCCATTTTCTTGTCGCTGGCCACAAATTCCCCGGTGAACATGGTATTCACTTTAATATTTTGGTGTATACGTAAAATATTACGTACATTTTCAATCACCGTGTCCTTTGCTTCTTCCAAAAATTGTCGAGGCTCGATATGGTTATAATTGATTACAATGCCGGTAAGAAGACGCTTTTCGAAAGCTGTTTCAATCTCGCGCCAAACTACAGACTTCTGGATGAAACGTCTATCCAATAAGCACTTTACTCCTTCCAGACGCGCACGTCGCGCTACCACTGAGATTCTTCCTCCTATTGATACTCGCGGAATTTTATTTCGTCCGGTTTCTTGTAATACTTCAAGACATTTGTTGTATTCGTTAACCCAAACGTTGTATTCGTCCAGCGATGACACATGCTTGGCTTGATCCAATAATTCCCGTTCCACATATATATCAGCCATTATTACACTCGATATTGGGGATAATACACTTAGTAGCACGTGTGGCGTTGATACCTCTGCACATACCTTTCATCACAATTTATATCCATTTCATAGCCACGTGTTCTCTGCACATACCTTTCCAGCTTTGTTCATTTTTTGCTAATTCAGATCATACTTCATATCCATTTCATAGTCACGTATTGCGCGGTTCATAGTCGATGGGTGGGGAGATTTGTAATAAGAAGGGATATGGTATGTTCGTTGCGATGACTGAAGAGCCCACTGCATTAGTTGTGTTTTTGACAGAAGGACTGGTGTAAGTAGCGAAGAGTGAGCTACAAATTTTTGTCACGTTTTATTGTACTTATACCTTGACGGAAAGATGAATCCAAGTTTTGGTGCAAGATATTACAATCCGATTAAATCGCATAGTAGCGGAGAAGTTAAGCACTTCATGAATCGTGAAGGGTGAGTCTCATAAACGAACATAATAATTAATTTTTTTGTCTATGATATCTATTACAGAATTCAGTATTTGTACCATTGATTTCTTTCTCAGGGCATTGCGTCCATCTCGCATGACGCCTTTATTTGCACGAAGATATCCACTAACTGCAACATGTTTCAAACACTTGGACATTTGTATTGTCGTCGGACCACCGGCTGTCGTTCAATTGATGCTCGCTGACAATCGGGGGAACAAAATATTGTTTTCATACGATGTTTGGAGAAAAATTCTGCAGAAGCGAACAGAAATAGAAAACATGATTTGTGAACAGCAATCAACTTCGGAGATAAACATTTTTGAGTTAACAATAGGGACTTGCATCATGTATGCGTCAAAGATGTACAAACTCTCGAGTGCGGGCAATACTATACTCATGAAACCGGCAACATTTCATAATATGCTTGAACTGAAACAATGTATTGCATTGCAGTATGAAGAATTAGATACTATTAGATGTGAGCTTAGTACAAAGTTTGACAAGTTTGTAGAAATTGTTCGAAACAAGCAAATTCATACGAACCAATTTATTAATGAGGGGGAGGCAATCACTGCAATTCGGGACAGCGCTGATTATGATGATAATGACCTTATCGATTGTGAATTATTGGTGCTTGCAATGCCTGATATCGTAAGAATTGCTAATACACCTCGCGACGAATAATTGTACTTCTTTTAGTATTAGTGATTGTGTATTGTTTATAAGAAACCATATCCTATGAATAATTATTGTTTTTATACGCTTAGCTGAAATAAAGAAATATTCATACTATAATCCTACGAATAATTGTACTTCTTTTAGTATTAGTGATTGTGTATTGCTTATAAGAAACCATATCCTATGAATTATTATTGTTTTTATACGCTTAGCTGAAATAAAGAAATATTCATACTATAATCCTATGTGTCCTCATTTTCTGTACCTATTTCCCGCGAGTAAAGTTGCAACGTCAGCGGTGAAACCATATCTCGTGCAAACTGATATGCTAGTTAGATTGTATTTGTTTCATCACCTCCGGAGGTGCGGGAGGGGCCCCAGCGTGCCTCCGGAGGCGCGTGAGGTCGCGTCATCCGACTTCGCGGACGGACTCCGGAGGCGCGAAGGCCGCGTCGTCCGACTTCGCGGACGGACGCCTCCGAAGGGGAGGTGATCGCAACCTTCGGAGCCGCGTATTACAAAGGTGCGGGAGGGGCCCCAGCGTGCCTCCGGAGGCACGGGAGGCCGCGTCATCCGACTTCGCGGACGGACTCCGGAGGCGCGAAGGCCGCGTCGTCCGACTTCGCGGACGGACGCCTCCGAAGGGGAGGCGATCGCAACCTTCGGAGTGGCGTTGATATCTCTGCACGTACCTTTCCGATTTTTTTATTTATTTTGCTAATTCATATCAATTTCATAGTCATGTGTTCTCTGCACATACCTTTCCGATTTTTTGTTTATTTTGCTAATTCATATCACAATTCATATCCATTTCATAGCCACGTGTTCTCTGCACATACCTTTCCGATTTTTTTGTTTATCTTGCTAATTCATATCATAATTGATATCCGTTTCATAGTCACGTTCGACATATCTATGGTTGCGCAGTAGTGGGATTTGCGATTGGAAGGGATATGGTTCGTTCGTGGCGATAAGTGATGAGTCTACTGCGTTAATCGTGTTTTAGAGAGAGACTGGTGCGAGTTAAATTTTTTTTTTGTCGGATAAATTTTCGGACCCGTATCTTGATAAAAAGATGGATGTATGCGGCAGTTCAAGACATAATCAAAGTGAATCAAATTATGATGATGATATTAAACAGTTCACAAAACGTGATGAGTAAGTCTCATAAACACATACATTAATTTTTTTTTTCGTCTATGATATCTAATAATGGACTCAGTATTATATTTGCTTCATTTATTCTTTACAGCGCTTCACATTCATACGACACGATGCTTCTATTGTCGCGAAACTATGTACTCGATGAATCATTGTGCAAAAAAAATACCACATATTCCTACAGATATTTGGAAATTGGAATTAACGTCGGACCACCGCCCATCGTTCAATTGGTGCTCGGTGACAATAGGGGAAACATAATAACGTTTCACTACAATGTTTGGCAACAACTACTGCGGAAGCAAACAGAAATTGAAGACTTGTTTTGGGAATCTCTATCGAACCCTGACGAGTTTTGGGACGAGCAATCGAACTCGGAGATAAAAATTTTTGAGTTAACGATAGGGATTTACGTCAAGTATCCATACAAGATGTTTAGACTTTCGGTTGCAGATAATAGTATACTTCTGAAACCGACAACACTTAATTTTATGTTCAAACTTAAAGAATGTATTGCTTTGTGGTATGAAGAGTTAGAACGTATTACGTATAGACTTAGTATCAAATTCCGCAACTATGTAAAAATTGTTCGACACAAACAAATTGTCGATAAAGAGCAGGTGATTGCTGCAATTTGTGACATCAGTGATTATCACAGAAATGATATTATTCATTGCGGCACATATGATAGAGATGATATTGTGAATAGTTATGATTGTAACGATATTATCGATTGCGAATTATTGGCGCTGGCATTGCCTGATATCGTAAGAACGGCTAATACGCCACGCAACGAATAATTGTACTTCTTTTAGTATTAGTGATTGTGTATTGCTTACAAGAAACCATATCCTATGAATTATTAATGTTTTTATACGCTTAGCTGAAAATAAAGAAATATTCGTATTATAATCCTATGTGTCCTCATTTTCTGTACCTATCTCCCGCGAGTAAAGTTGCAACGTCAGCGGTTAGGTGTACAACTCGGTGAATGATTGTGGTTATGTACCCTAGCGTAAAACAAGGCGACGTATCACCAACGACCTTGAACGTGGTCATGTACCCAACGGAACGTGGCCACGTACCATTGTAGAACAAGGTGACGTATCACCGACGACCTTGCAACGTTGTCATGTACCCACCGTACAACGAGGCAACGTATGACCGACGACCTTGCAACGTGGTCGCGTACAGGTTGCAACGTCAGCCGTATCACCAACGACCTTGAACGTGGTCGCGTACCCAACGTACTAGAACTTGCAACGTCGGCGGTTAAGCGTCAATGACCTTACAACATCAGCGTTTACATCTACAACAAGGTCACGAGGTCATGTCCTGTGCGATGACGTCACAATCCGCTGACTGATATGAAGTCGCCGATGATGACGTCACTGTCGTGACGTCACAATCGGCTGTCTGATATGACGTCACTTGAGTTCGAACTCCCCTTATACAACTACTCATACGATGAATAGGAGCGGAGTTATAGTTGTTTATATCTGTCAGGCCATGAATCACCATTGACGACCGGATTGCTTTCCACTCAAAACGATCGATGTTTGACAAAACTATGCAAGTTCGTCGCAGACCGGTATAAGGTGGTTCGTTGGGGGCGTGTTTTAAGCTACTAATTGCTACGTCGCAGATTCGCATGCGACGAATAGAAGCGGAGTTATTGTTGTTTATATCTGTGAGGCCATGAATCGTCATTGACGACCGGATTGCCTACCACTCGAAACGATCGATGTTTGACGAAACTATGCAAGTTCGTCGTAGATCGGTATAAGGTGGTTCATTGGGGCGTGTTTTAAGCTACAAATTGATACGTCGCAGATTCGCATACGACGAATAGAATCGGAGTTATAGTTGTTTATATCTGTGAGGCCATGAATCACCATTGACGACCGGATTGCCTACCACTCGAAACGATCGATGTTTGACGAAACTATGCAAGTTCGTCGCAGATCGGTATAAGGCGGGTCTTTGGGCCATGTTTTAAGCTACAAATCGCTATATCGCAGATTCGCATACGACGAATAGAAGCGGAGTTATCGATGTTTATATCTGTGAGGCCTATGAATCACCATTGACGGCCGGATTCCCTACCACTCGAAACGATCGTCGTTTGACGAAACCATGCAAGTTCGTCGCAGATCGGCATGAGATGGGTCGATGTGACGTGTTTTAAGCTACAAATTGCTATGTCGCATATCCGCATACGACAAATAGAAGCGGAGTTATTGTTGTTTATATCTGTGAGGCCATGAATCACCATTAACGGCCGGATTGCCTACCACTCGAAACGATCGACGTTTGACAAAACTATGCAAGTTCGTCGCAGATCGGTATAAGGTGGTTCGTTGGGGCGTGTTTTAAGCTACAAAATGCTATGTCGCAGATTCGCATACGACGAATAGAAGCTGAGGTATAGTTGTTTATATCTGTGAGGCCTATGAATCACCATTGACGGCTGGATTCCCTACCACTCGAAACGATCGTCGTTTGACGAAACCATGCAAGTTCGTTGCAGATCGGTGTAAAGTGGTTCGTTGGGGCGTGTTTTAAGCTACACATTGCTACGTCGCAGATTCGTATACGACGAATAGAAGCGGAGTTATTGTTGTTTATATCTGTGAGGCCATGAATCACCATTGACTGCCGGATTGCTTTCCACTCGAAACGATCGATGTTTGACAAAACTATGCAAGTTCGTCGTAGATCGGTGTAAGGTGGTTCGTTGGGGCGTGTTTTAAGCTACACATTGCTACGTTGCAGATTCGCATACGACGAATAGAAGCGGAGTTATTGTTGTTTATGTCTGTGAGGCCATGAATCACCATTGACGTCCGGATTCCCTACCACTCGAAACGATCGACGTTTGACGAAACCATGCAAGTTCGTCGCAGATCGGCACAAGGTGGGTCGATGTGACGTGTTTTAAGCTACAAATTGCTATGTCGCAGATTTGCATTCGACGAATAGAAGCGGAGTTATTGTTGTTTATATCTGTGAGGCCATGAATCACCATTGACGTCCGGATTCCCTACCACTCGAAACGATCGACGTTTGACGAAACCATGCAAGTTCGTCGCAGATCGGCAAAAGGTGAGTCGATGTGACGTGTTTTAAGCTACAAATTGCTATGTCGGATATTGGCATACGACGGATAGAAGCCAAGTTTTAGGTGCTTATATCTGTGAGACCATGAATCACCATTGACGGCCGGATTGCTTACCACTCGAAACGATCGATGTTTGACGAAACTATGCAAGTTCGTCGCAGATCGGCATGAGATGGGTCGATGTGACGTGTTTTAAGCTACAAATTGCTATGTCGCATATCCGCATACGACGAATAGAAGCGGAGTTATTGTTGTTTATATCTGTGAGGCCATGAATCACCATTAACGGCCGGATTGCCTACCACTCGAAACGATCGACGTTTGACGAAACTATGCAAGTTCGTCGCAGATCGGCAAAAAGGTGGGTCGGTGGGCCGTGTTTTATGCTACAAATTGCTATGTCGCAGATTTGCATTCGACGAATAGAAGCGGAGTTATAGTTGTTTATATCTGTAAGGCCATGAATCACCAATGACGGCCGGATTGCTTACCACTCGAAACGATCGATGTTTGACAAAACTATGCAAGTTCGTCGCAGATCGGTATAGGGTGGTTCGTTTGGGCGTGTTTTAAGCTACAAATTGCTATGTCGCAGATTCGCATACGACGAATAGAAGCTGAGTTATAGTTGTTGATATCTGTGAGGCCATGAATCACCATTGACGGCCGGATTCCCTACCACTCGAAACGATCGACGTTTGACGAAACCATGCAAGTTCGTCGCAGATCGGCACAAGGTGGGTCGATGTGACGTGTTTTAAGCTACAAATTGCTATGTCGCAGATTCGCATACGATGAATAGGAGCGGAGTTATAGTTGTTTATATCTGTGAGGCCATGAATCACCATTGAAGGGCGGATTCCCTACCACTCGAAACGATTGACGTTTGACGAAACTATACAAGTATATCGCAGATCGACATGAGGTGGGTCGATGTGTCGTGTTTTAAGCTACAAATTGCTATGTCGCAGATTTGCATACGACGTATAGAAGCGGAGTTATTGTTGTTTATATCTGTGAGGCCATGAATCACCATTGACGGCCGGATTGCTTTCCACTAGAAACGATCGATGTTTGACGAAACTATGCAAGTTCGTCGCAGATCGGTATAAGGTGGTTCATTGGGGCGTGTTTTAAGCTACAAATTGCTAGGTCGCAGATTCGCATACGACGAATAGAATCGGAGTTATAGTTGTTTATATCTGTGAGGCCATGAATCACCATTGACGGCCGGATTCCCTACCACTCGAAACGATCGACGTTTGACGAAACTATACAAGTACGTCGCAGATCGGCATGAGGTGGGTCGATGTGTCGTGTTTTAAGCTACAAATTGCTATGTTGCAGATTTGCATACGACGTATAGAAGCGGAGTTATTGTTGTTTATATCTGTGAGGCCATGAATCACCATTGACGGCCGGATTGCTTTCCACTAGAAACGATCGATGTTTGACGAAACTATGCAAGTTCGTCGCAGATCGGTATAAGGTGGATCATTGGGGCGTGTTTTAAGCTACAAATTGCTAGGTCGCAGATTCGCATTCGACGAATAGAAGCTGAGTTATAGTTGTTTATATCTGTGAGGGCTATGAATCACCATTGACGGCCGGATTCCCTACCACTCGAAACGATCGTCGTTTGACGAAACCATGCAAGTTCGTCGCAGATCGGCATGAGATGGGTCGATGTGACGTGTTTTAAGCTACAAATTGCTATGTCGTATATCCGCATACGACGAATAGAAGCGGAGTTATTGTTGTTTATATCTGTGAGGCCATGAATCACCATTGACGGCCGGATTGCTTACCACTCGAAACGATCGATGTTTGACAAAACTATGCAAGTTCGTCGCAGATCGGTATAAGGTGGTTCGTTTGGGCGTGTTTTAAGCTACAAATTGCTATGTCCCAGATTCGCATACGACGAATAGAAGCTGAGTTATAGTTGTTTATATCTGTGAGGCCATGAATCACCATTGACGGCCGGATTCCCTACCACTCGAAACGATCGACGTTTGACTAAATCATGCAAGTTCGTCGCAGATCGGCACAAGGTGGGTCGATGTGACGTGTTTTAAGCTACAAATTGCTATGTCGCAGATTCGCATACGATGAATAGGAGCGGAGTTATAGTTGTTTATATCTGTCAGGCCATGAATCACCATTGACGACCGGATTGCTTTCCACTCAAAACGATCGATGTTTGACAAAACTATGCAAGTTCGTCGCAGACCGGTATAAAATGGTTCGTTGGGGCGTGTTTTAAGCTACTAATTGCTACGTCGCAGATTCGCATACGACGAATAGAAGCGGAGTTATTGTTGTGTATATCTGTGAGGCCATGAATCGTCATTGACGACCGGATTGCCTACCACTCGAAACGATCGACGTTTGACGAAACTATACAAGTATGTCGCAGATCGACATGAGGTGGGTCGATGTGTCGTGTTTTAAGTTACAAATTGCTATGTCGCAAATTTGCATATGACGTATAGAAGCGGAGTTATTGTTGTTTATATCTGTGAGGCCATGAATCACCATTGACGGCTGGATTGCTTTCCACTAGAAACGATCGACGTTTGACGAAACTATACAAGTACGTCGCAGATCGGCATGAGGTGGGTCGATGTGTCGTGTTTTAAGCTACAAATCGCTATGTCGCAAATTTGCATTCGACGAATAGAAGCTGAGTTATAGTTGTTTATATCTGTCAGGCCATGAATCACCATTGACGGCCGGATTGCTTTCCACTCGAAACGATCGATGCTTGACAAAACTATGCAAGTTCGTCGCAGATCGGTATAAGGTGGTTCTTTGGGGCGTGTTTTATGCTACAAATTGCCATGTCGCAGATTTGCATACGACGAATAGAAGCGGAGTTATTGTTGTTCATATATGTGAGGCCATGAATCATCATTGACGTCCGGATTCCCAACCACTCGAAACGATCGACGTTTGACGAAACTATACAAGTATATCGCAGATCGACATGAGGTGGGTCGATGTGTCGTGTTTTAAGCTACAAATTGCTATGTCGCAGATTTGCATACGACGTATAGAAGCGGAGTTATTGTTGTTTATATCTGTGAGGCCATGAATCACCATTGACGGCCGGATTGCTTACCACTCGAAACGATCGACGTTTGACGAAACTATGCAAGTTCGTCGCAGATCGGCATGAGATGGGTCGATGTGACGTGTTTTAAGCTACAAATTGCTATGTCGCATATCCGCATACGACGAATAGAAGCGGAGTTATTGTTGTTTATATCTGTGAGGCCATGAATCACCATTAACGGCCGGATTGCCTACCACTCGAAACGATCGACGTTTGACGAAACTATGCAAGTTCGTCGCAGATCGGTAAAAGGTGGGTCGGTGGGCCGTGTTTTATGCTACAAATTGCTATGTCGCAGATTTGCATACGACGAATAGAAGCGGAGTTATAGTTGTTTATATCTGTGAGGCCATGAATCACCATTGACGGCCGGATTGCTTACCACTCGAAACGATCGATGTTTGACAAAACTATGCAAGTTCGTCGCAGATCGGTATAAGGTGGTTCGTTGGGGCGTGTTTTAAGCTACAAAATGCTATGTCGCAGATTCGCATACGACGAATAGAAGCTGAGGTATAGTTGTTTATATCTGTGAGGCCTATGAATCACCATTGACGGCTGGATTCCCTACCACTCGAAACGATCGTCGTTTGACGAAACCATGCAAGTTCGTCGCAGATCGGCATGAGATGGGTCGATGTGACGTGTTTTAAGCTACAAATTGCTATGTCGCATATTCGCATACGACGAATAGAAGCGGAGATATTGTTGTTTATATCTGTGAGGCCATGAATCACCATTGACGGCCGGATTCCCTACTACTCGAAACGATCGACGTTTGACGAAACCATGCAAGTTCGTCGCAGATCGGCACAAGGTGGGTCGATGTGACGTGTTTTAAGCTACAAATTGCTATGTCGCAGATTCGCATACGAGCAGTTGTATAAGGGGAGTTCGAACTCAAGTGACGTCATATCAGACAGCCGATTGTGACGTCACGTCAGTGACGTCATCATCGGCGACTTCATATCAGTCAGCGGATTGTGACGTCATCGCACAGGACATGACCTCGTGACCTTGTTGTAGATGTAAACGCTGATGTTGTAAGGTCATTGACGCTTAACCGCCGACGTTGCAAGTTCTAGTACGTTGGGTACGCGACCACGTTCAAGGTCGTTGGTGATACGGCTGACGTTGCAACCTGTACGCGACCACGTTGCAAGGTCGTCGGTCATACGTTGCCTCGTTGTACGGTGGGTACATGACAACGTTGCAAGGTCGTCGGTGATACGTCACCTTGTTCTACAATGGTACGTGACCACGTTCCGTTGGGTACATGACCACGTTCAAGGTCGTTGGTGATACGTCGCCTTGTTTTACGCTAGGGTACATAACCACAATCATTCACCGAGTTGTACACCTAACCGCTGACGTTGCAACTTTACTCGCGGGAGATAGGTACAGAAAATGAGGACACATAGGATTATAATACGAATATTTCTTTATTTTCAGCTAAGCGTATAAAAACATTAATAATTCATAGGATATGGTTTCTTGTAAGCAATACACAATCACTAATACTAAAAGAAGTACAATTATTCGTTGCGTGGCGTATTAGCCGTTCTTACGATATCAGGCAATGCCAGCGCCAATAATTCGCAATCGATAATATCGTTACAATCATAACTATTCACAATATCATCTCTATCATATGTGCCGCAATGAATAATATCATTTCTGTGATAATCACTGATGTCACAAATTGCAGCAATCACCTGCTCTTTATCGACAATTTGTTTGTGTCGAACAATTTTTACATAGTTGCGGAATTTGATACTAAGCCTATACGTAATACGTTCTAACTCTTCATACCACAAAGCAATACATTCTTTAAGTTTGAACATAAAATTAAGTGTTGTCGGTTTCAGAAGTATACTATTATCTGCAACCGAAAGTCTAAACATCTTGTATGGATACTTGACGTAAATCCCTATCGTTAACTCAAAAATTTTTATCTCCGAGTTCGATTACTCGTCCCAAAACTCGTCAGGGTTCGATAGAGATTCCCAAAACATGTCTTCAATTTCTGTTTGCTTCCGCAGTAGTTGTTGCCAAACATTGTAGTGAAACGTTATTATGTTTCCCCGATTGTCACCGAGCACCAATTGAACGATGGGCGGTGGTCCGACGTTAATTCCAATTTCCAAATATCTGTAGGAATATGTGGTATTTTTTTTGCACAATGATTCATCGAGTACATAGTTTCGCGACAATAGAAGCATCGTGTCGTATGAATGTGAAGCGCTGTAAAGAATAAATGAAGCAAATATAATACTGAGTCCATTATTAGATATCATAGACGAAAAAAAAAATTAATGTATGTGTTTATGAGACTTACTCATCACGTTTTGTGAACTGTTTAATATCATCATCATAATTTGATTCACTTTGATTATGTCTTGAACTGCCGCATACATCCATCTTTTTATCAAGATACGGGTCCGAAAATTTATCCGACAAAAAAAAAATTTAACTCGCACCAGTCTCTCTCTAAAACACGATTAACGCAGTAGACTCATCACTTATCGCCACGAACGAACCATATCCCTTCCAATCGCAAATCCCACTACTGCGCAACCATAGATATGTCGAACGTGACTATGAAACGGATATCAATTATGATATGAATTAGCAAGATAAACAAAAAAATCGGAAAGGTATGTGCAGAGAACACGTGGCTATGAAATGGATATGAATTGTGATATGAATTAGCAAAATAAACAAAAAATCGGAAAGGTATGTGCAGAGAACACATGACTATGAAATGGATATGAATTAGCAAAATAAATAAAAAAATCGGAAAGGTACGTGCAGAGATATCAACGCCACTCCGAAGGTTGCGATCGCCTCCCCTTCGGAGGCGTCCGTCCGCGAAGTCGGACGACGCGGCCTTCGCGCCTCCGGAGTCCGTCCGCGAAGTCGGATGACGCGGCCTCCCGTGCCTCCGGAGGCACGCTGGGGCCCCTCCCGCACCTTTGTAATACGCGGCTCCGAAGGTTGCGATCACCTCCCCTTCGGAGGCGTCCGTCCGCGAAGTCGGACGACGCGGCCTTCGCGCCTCCGGAGTCCGTCCGCGAAGTCGGATGACGCGACCTCACGCGCCTCCGGAGGCACGCTGGGGCCCCTCCCGCACCTCCGGAGGTGATGAAAAAAATACAATCTAACTAGCATATCAGTTTGCACGAAGATGCATATTATGCTACTCTTGCGTCTATCCCCACTGTGAAACATATGATGAGGAAGGGGTTTTTTGCTGGACTACTTCATCTCCATGGCGGCAACAGAATCATTGCTTGAGAAGTTCGCGGTCCATCAATATTGAACTTGTCATCTGTATCTGAGAAGATGGAGGTACGACATTTATTTAAATGAGTTAGATGTGCGTATGCTACTAATTCAAACCTGTGTTATAACTATTTTAAGAAACTGTTTTTTTATTTTTTTCATAGTGTTCAAATATAACTCACATCATAGACATGGATGGATTTATGGTCGATGGAAATTTTATGGTTAAGGACATGGCGATGATTGCTATGGATGGGACAATGAAGAAGGCCGAATTTTATATGTGTAGGACGTTTGATTTATTATCAAATAAGGATAAAAAAACTGCAGTATATGCATACCACAATGCCCATGGGATGCGGTTTATGAATTATGGGCAGGAGGAATATGAGCAACATGAATTACAGGATGTAATCAGGAATTTTATTTCTAAATATGAAAACCCTGTTGTGGCCTACAAGGGCGGTGTTTTAGAAAAAAATATATTACATAAAATGAATATAAAAAGTTACAACTTAGAAATAATAGGATGTCCTAAATTTAATATATTGATGGCCAATACGAACTATAATATAAATGCACAAAATTGTTATTTACATGAGAGGACGATTTCTAGAAAAGGAACACCAATACACTGCCCAGCAGTCGAAGTATTGGTGTTCCGAAAATGGCTATTAGAAAATTATTAATATTATATACAAATAAATAAACTAATTAATTATATTAAAAAAGAATATATATTTATATCCCCTTATCTCCACATCCCACACGCAGTGCGGCAAATAGATCTCTCCTAGTGGAATTTTAAATACAAAAGAGGACGGGAAAAAGAAAAAAGGGGGAGTTTAATAGTGAACATCTACAAAAAATAATTTAAAATTGTTTTATTTATATCTCTATAGATAATATAATTCAAAAACATATTTTTTTATACATCTTTTAGATAAAGTCATTTAGCTTACTTTGCGTACAACATTCGTTAGCGGACTATACTCAATTAAGCGGTCATGTAGAATCAAGCAGTAGGCCGTAGTATTTGGTGGAACATTTTCTTTACATTCAAATTCAATCCTTACGTCTACCGTTGCACTTTTTATAGACTCATTCTGCCTAGAACAATCAATTACCACAATAGGTCCATACTTTATGAGTTGATTGGCATCGAGCAGCGCTCCACCATCGTCGGATCCGTAATATGACTTGCGGAAGTGGGCATACATCTCATACAAAATACTATATTTCTTCTTTTCAAAATCCATATTCATAGCATCATACGGATAAAAATCTGAATTTAGACATAGCCTAACATTTGTTAATTTACATTCATCAAATATGCTAGCATTAGCTATCAGAGAATTTTTTCTATCGGTCTGTAGAGCAAAGATGACATATCGAGGTTTCTCAATTTGTGTCGCAGTCTTGACAGCCCATGAATGTTTCGTTGTACTTTGCAGGAGAGGAAATTCATACAAATCCCATGAACGAAAACTCATAGCCAGGTATCGACCGCTTTCCAATGTTCGCAACATAGCCAATTTGTTTACATCATTCAATACAACATGAGGCATTCGCCACTGAATTTTAAATAATTCAAGTTTCGGATCTGACACAGCATTTCCTATGGCACAGTTATAATCATTCCGCGACCGTATTAAAATTAATTCGTGTCGCGCATTAATAACGATCCGTTTGTAATCCTCACAAAACCCTAATAATGTGTTCAGTGGAACGCAGAAATTGAAATATCCGTTCGGTAGATTATCATTAATATCCCATCCAGCATTCTTCAACATTCTTCCTTTGTCAGGTGTTAGCGATACATAATTTTTTAGAGTACTTGTTATACCCACGTTTCTGCAGCGATCAACCTCGACACCATCCAGTTCATAACGGATTTCGTCGAACATGAATGCTACACAATTGCTGACTAGACCCAAAACAGAACCTGCATCCTCTGCAGCAGTCATAGGTTGTTCCAATTTACCTTCAATGTAGAGAAAACTTTCACATGGGAGTGTATACAAATCCTGTTGTTGTATGGGTATTCGTATTTCATCGTTATGGCCGAAAGTTGCATTTGCATAAGGATTGTAGGTGTGAGACTCAATCCTGACGATGCGATCGTCGAAGATGGGCTCACTCTGAATATTCAAAACATCAATCATCTTGATAATTGCGCTTCAGCCGACACAACAAATCCCAACGATTTTAAATAAATGATGTTCTCCGCAGTGAGAGTCTTCTTCTTTACAGTACAACTGCACGACTTGTTGGTAACGTTTACAGTGTTGTTTCCAAGTGAATTTCCAACGCTCTTAAACTGATCTGTCACATTCAGCACAAGCATTTCATTTAATATGTTTGTTCCAACGTTATCGCCGCCGCCGCACATGCAACCTGACTGTGATTTCTTCCCCACGAAAATTCAGCAGTTGACCGTCCTGATCAACAACGCGAATTGTTAAATTAGTAATGCTTCGCACAAAGATTGGAAGGTAAATGATCTGAGCTGGCGTTTCAGATATTTTATATCCCGGTGGAACGCCGAGTGAAAATTCATGTATTGTATGTACAGATTTGTCATTGCAGTATGCTCCAGTTGTAATGTTACAATCAAGTCGAATAATATTTACATCAAAGATGTTAATCGACAAATCAGATTTATGCCATTGATGTTTCGGTAAAATGCGACCAGGCCAAAATCCTAAGATCGATGCAATTGTATTTGGCTTGGTGAAGTTTATACTGTAAGCACTTTTGATCTCGCATCGCATTGTGTTTGGATTGGCGCGAATAATCAGTGGGTGTTCTCCATCCTCGTCACTATTGTCAATACCGGCTACAGTTACATCGCTTTTAATTGTCAGATCGACGCCAGAAGATATTTCCAATATTCTATGTTTCAGATACTGATATATATCATGTAATTCATACGACCCCTCAGGAATAACAATTTCTTTGTCATCCTGATCAAAATAGAACTTATTATTTAATGCTGTTACATTTGGTATTGTGTTATAAGTTTCAAACGCCATCAAACCGAGTTCATAGTGGTCATCATTCAGATCAATAGCTGGGAAGTAGTTTGCAACTAATGTGCTACTCTTTCCCGTCAGTGTAAATGTATATGACATGTTCAATGCTGACGATCGACTAGAAACACCAATATAGAAATGTTAATGCTCGAATTTTTTACCAAAAGTCTGCAGAAAATGTAAACAGAGTTGTCCACAAATGTTCTGATTGTAACGTTGATGAGATGAATAATTGTACTCAATCTGTGTCACATATTTTTGTATATAGTCAACAAATTCCTTAGGAGGTCGGAGGTTACCGTAACTGTCAAAATATATCACACGATTACCTCTCTTCGCATAGGCTACCCAGTGAGTGCCAGGTCCTTCGATATCATCTAAATTTATTATAGCGTTTTCATTCATCCACGGTGATGCAGGCAATGTGTTGCGCATGAAAACACCTCTAAAGAATGGGATATGCATACGCTCAGCCAATCGCTGTAATTGGATATTAGTAGTGACACCTGTTGGTAATTTCACTATCGACTGAGTTTTTTTTTTATTTTTTTTTTTTTCCTATCAATACCCTTCCCGCGCTTATATGGTGTGAGATAAAGTCCACGACCTTCCATGGAACGATTGTGACGTTGTATCTCCAGTACCTGACGTTGGGCAGCCTTGTTATCATTCACCGCCTTCGCAACACCAGCAGCCCCACCAATAAGTGAACCGAGAGCTCCTAATATCGGAATAAATGGTAAAATACCGCCACGTTTTGCTATCGGAAGTATGCGCTTTTTTGTAGATACTTTCTTGGCACGTTTTTTCACTATTTTCTTTAAGCCCATACCCACTTTCGTCTTAGCGTTCATTGTCGCCCACACGGCTGCGGCGGCAGCTTTCTCACCGAGTGTAGAATTTCTGCTGACAATGCGTTCTTTCGCCTTGTTAGCAAGTATTTTATCTGCGATGTGTCTCTTATCTAAGCTGTCGCTTAAAGAATATGCAATATCGTGATCGCGACACGCTGCATCCAGCGGATTAACACCTTGATCACCTCTAGCTAACCGTTTTCTCAAATGAGTACCAGGACCACAAAATTGATATCCTGGAATATGCAACTCGAAGGGTAGTGCATTTATCATGCGATTTAACAAACCGCCGCCAATTTTCACATTGGTCGATGACATTTATCACAGTCAAACAATGAGTTTTTGAAATGTGAATAATTATCCGAATGGAATACTAGATGTACTCATATCTTAACTTAATCAGACAGATTTAAAAACTAAACGTATTTCGGTTGTGCATCCTGTATATATATATGAGCCTCCAATGTTAAAATAGCGTTTTATCGAACTGAGTTTAGTATTGGTGAAAACATGCGTTTTGTACGACAACCTATGACGATCTGTGTAAAAAATTTTGATGAACAGACTCAGATAATATCAAAAAATGAAACACGCAAGCATGGAAACATGCTACCTAGCGCCATACGAGGTATCATTTGCGGTCCATCGAATTGTGGTAAGACCAACGTGCTGATGAGCTTATTGGAAAGCCCACAAGGATTACATTTTGAAAACTTATACGTGTACTCGAAATCGTTACAACAACCAAAATATCGCTATTTGGAGAATTTAATGTTGACAATTGATGAAATTGGGTACTTCACTTTTTCCAATAATAGCGAGGTAATTCCTCCTGTTGAAGCTCTGCCGAATTCAATCTTTGTTTTCGATGACGTAGCATGTGACAAGCAAGATGCGATAAGAGAATACTTCGCCATGGGCCGCCACTCAAACGTTGACTCTTTCTATCTTTGTCAAACATATGCGAAAATACCTAAACATCTCATTCGTGATAATGCAAATCTATTGATTATTTTTAAACAGGATGGCACTAATTTAAAACATATATATAATGATCATGTGAACACTGATATGTCATACCAGGACTTTTGCGAATTGTGCAATAAATGTTGGCAGCGCAAATATGGTTTTGTCGTAATAGACAAGGACAGTTCCATGACGCATGGACGCTATAGGAAGGGATTTAACGACTTCGCAATGCTGTGAACCAATTAGTGTTCAATGTGCGATCGTAAAAAATACATTCATTGAGCTGTTGGAGCATCATTTCGCAGCGATGACGAAAACAAGTGGTGCCGGTATAGAGATCAATGATCGCGAAAAAGTTGTGAGGGAGATTGCCAAAACCAGTGAATCGATTCGCAAAAAATATCGCGCTTTGAAAACTGACAGGATTGAGGAAGATATGACCTTGGAGCGACAATTGAAACCTATCATCAATCCTCTAAAACAGATTGCGGAGAATGTTAGCAGTGAGAAATCTGACGCCTCAGTGGAAGAAATATCTACAGAGTCAGCGAATGCCACACCAGCTCCTGATAGAAACGTGCCACTGCGAAAGAAATTATGTAAGACGAAACGTTCAAACGTTTCCATGGACCGTTCGTTGTTATCGTCTACGCCAATTGAGACGAAGAGGCGGTTCACAAATATGCAAAGTTCTGCTCCTATCATAAGCCATGGAATGCCAACGCATGCTGATGAAAATGTGCCGCGTGAACCTTCGTCTGTACATTCACCGCATGTCGATGAAGATATCTTTGAAACCTCAAACGAACCATTAGCAACATCAGTTAGACGCGAACTCGAAACATTTGATGGGCAGGAAATGTTGCGTACCCATTTTGGACAACTTGGACAAAAATATGTGGGGGAAATTCTGCGCAGTGATAAAAATAATGCGATAGATTACGTTTACGGAGTATATTTTAGCGACAATGGAATGATGCTTGGCGATAAACGTTTTGATGTGGATAAAAATGATAATATATTCATAGGAGATGTGCGATATGTGGGAACACCCGGTATTTATGAACTTATATTCAAAAGATTCCCCGATGATGCCATTTACACCGAATCTGATAAAGAAAAGTATAGAGACATATTGCTGGCAACGAATGCTCACAGGCGTGAACACAATGTACGAAATCCTATATTAGGTAATAAAGGATACAAGTACAAACATATAATTGGCCCCTTACTATCTAAAAGAAAGGTTGGTCGAGGTTTCACCGAATCTCCGACAATGATACTAAACAATAATTCAATCGATTACGTTTATTGGAACGATCCCAACGAGTTAGTGGACCGTTTGCGTTTGCTCGAAGCTTCACGTCATGCTGGTAATAATGCTCATGGCAACGAATTTCAATCAATCATCGAGGAACTTCGGGAGGCTGGTTTTATTATAAATTGAATCAAGCTTCAAGCCAAATGTGTCAGTTCGCATGGAAATGTCGATCAATAAATTTGGATCCTCGCGAGACAAAAGTAGACTATCTATGGACTATTATAAATGGAGTGGAATGCTTCGAAATTATGTGCGCAGCAATGCACTTTGTCTAACATCACGCGGTTTTGATGCGAGATCACGCAAGATTCAGCATGTTGCCGAGCCACAGTTGGATAGCGACGCAGCTAATAAATCATATGTCGAAAACATCATGCGGATTTTTAGAGAGCGGCTAGAAACCATCGAGAGCAGATTAGACCTCATCGAACAAGAAATACAATCGCTGCGACATGATATCGATAATCTAGGCACATTATCTACTTTGGCTCCAATAAATATAGATGATCGCCTCAATATAAACTAGAGTCGCAAAAAATGTATAAAGAGGAGAAGCATTTCAGTATCGAAAAGCGGAGACTGGTGGACGAATTGCATTCCTCAGCAAGAAGATCTTTCCCCCGTAGGAGAGTTATAGTGCGAGGATATGACGATCTGTGGCAAGCAGATGTCGTTGAGATGCGTCCATATTCACGACTCAACAAGGGTTACCACTACATACTTACGGTTATTGATGTGTTGAGCAAGTATGCTTGGGCCGCACCGTTAAAAAGTAAGAGTGGAAAAGATGTAGCCGATGCATTCTCCACAATAATTCGACACGATGGAAGATGTCCAAAAAATTTGCAAACTGATAGAGGAAAGGAATTTTACAACGTCTCTATGCAAGCACTTTTGAAGAAACATGATATTAACCATTACTCAACATATTCGGTTATGAAGGCATCTGTTGTTGAACGATTCAATCGTACGTTAAAGAATAAAATGTGGAAACTTTTTACACTCAATGGAACCTACAGATGGATCGATGCCCTACCACGTTTAATTATGGATTATAATAAACAAAAGCATCGAACTATTGGTATGCGCCCTGTGGATGTTACTCCAGCCATTGCCAATAAACTGTTAAAAACGGTGTACAATAATATAAAGATTGCCGCACCTGCAAAGTTCAAAGTCGGCGATTCTGTACGTGTGAGCAAGTTCAAAACAGTTTTCGATAAGGGTTATACACCGAATTGGAGCACAGAGGTATTTTCCATCGACAAAGTGCAGATAACTAATCCTGTAACCTATCTCCTCAAGGACTCTAACGGAAACCCTGTCGCGGGAGGATTCTATGAACATGAACTGCGTCTTACTGCTGATCCTAACATTCATTTGGTTGAAAAGGTGCTGCGAAGGAAAAATGATAAAGTTTATGTAAAATGGTTAGGCTTTGACAAATCACATAATTCGTGGATACATAAGAACAATATCTTATAAAACATGTTTATTGTTAAATAATTGTTTTTTCAATTTATATACATGTATTTACAATAATAAATGTATTTTCTTCTCACTTATGTGTTTTCTGTAGGTATCCTATAATGCCCCCATGGTAACGTTTCTGTAGAACCAGGTATGATGTATCTCTTGTCATCGTATGGACTCAGTGCAATCTTCGCTTCAGAAACAGTGTAAACTTCGTGCAGCTTTGACCTTATACATGATTGGCGGCGCACTATTTCAATTGAGTCTCTCAAAGATGTTATGTAATCGTCAAAACTTATTGTGCGTGCAACAATATTACTTTTCACACCTTTAATTTTTTTCTGATCGTTTTGTCCATACACCTTGAGCGAATACATCTTGGATCTCAGACCAACAAATTCATGCATTATCATTCCGTTGTTTTCATCCTTCATCAGTCCAGGTACCTTCTTATTCATCAGAGGTATTCCATATACATTATCAATAGGATAATCACTAGTATCGAATCTTTCAATATCACGTTTCATTAACTCATAAACATCATCACACTCAAAATGATAAATTAAACTATCGGTATCTGTATACATTATTTTACATTTTTCCTGATAGAGGGGCTTAATATAATTGTAATGAAATTCGTATAGGCATGTCTTCGATATGTCTAGAATAGACATACCTACATAAATCGGTTTATTGAATTTAATCTCAAGGTTACGCAATTCTATAGCTGTTAATTTATCTGAAAAAATGCTTCTACTGTGAAAATTTGGCATAGATATCAGTGCCTCTGCACCGTACCTCCCCTCCCACTTCGTTATAAGCTTAACGTTAACGTGATTACGCACATTCTCCATAGTTTTACCAAATACCGCATTGTTCATTAATTTGTACAAATTTTTTTCGAAATTGTTTGTGGCTTGTGTTCTAAACTGTGTGTTTAATTCAATGTAACTTCGGAGCCATGGCGCTTGAACGAATTGTAAGATGCGATGAATTTTTGTTATTTGAAGGCCGTGGTGTATGCATTGTTGCAAATTGCGATAGTGCATCACGTAACGTTTCTTATTGTGCAGGGTTGCTAGAAGTTTTATACTTCGTTTACCCACCGGTTTGTCACGCATTGGGCAGAATGGGAGATCGGTATGCAGATCATGCAAATGTTGCGGATACTCCAAGTCAACTTCAATAATATAACCGATGGATGAATTTGGAGTGATCGATGATACATCAAATTTTGATATGTCATTGACCCATTCAAATTTACCATACGGCAGTGGTTGACACATTGCCCACCCATACAAATTATTTACATCATAGTACATGAGATAAGTTGATGATTTTGTGGGGTCGTAAGACTGCATATACTTATTATTAGCATGTGCGTATCTATTAGAACATTGACTCAGCCCACCTCGGATTCCCCGCTCGATAAACATGACCATGTCAATGTCGGTGAGCAATTCAAATTTAATTTTTGTATGTTTCAACATAGCATCCCACGTGAATCCTGGCAATGTATAATAATGTGCCGGATCCAGTCCATAACTTGTGATACAGCTATCTCGAAAGTTTTGAAAAATATCGCTCAATAAAAGAATATCTGTTTTTAAATACAAGTCGCTATATTCACCTAATGTTTTAATGCCAAATCTTTGCCATACATCCAATGCATGCGCATAATCGTTTTCAGACACCGTGTCTCCCGTTAGCGAACTGTAAAACATTTCACGAGATGGTAAACACACATCCTGAAGTTTATCCGGACTATCTAAATACTCATACGGAAAAACACCCTTCCGCATTAATAATTCAATTTTCTCTGTGGACAAATTTTGAAATTGCGAATGTAGAATTTTGAATTTATCTCTGCTGAGGAAAGATGCCAATTTGTCAAGACTGGAGTTAAGAAATTTGAATGAGTCAATGAAACGTAATTTTATGTGTTTCTTAGGATTGTTGTGTGTGTCCTGCACAATCTTTGTAAATGATATATATTTTTCTTTAGTTATTGGTAGTACGCTGACTCCCCCCTTAAATGCGTTGGCTATTTCGATTATCACAAAATGCGCGTCATAACCGGATAAGTTATGGAATATTACCGGAATCGTATATGAATCTTTGTGATTTAAATTACAATTTGGATGTGCAGGACCTCGGTATCGTCCAGTAAGATGACAGTGATCGTACACCCTCGAATCCTGTGATTGAAACGGTTTTTCGCATATATGACAATGAGTTGCATCATGAAACATTTTACACTCTTCTTCCGACATTTTTGCCATGGGTATGTTTGTTGATAAGATGTTTCCTACCCGGTGTGCTATTTGATTTAATTCTTCAACAAACCATGAAATGCAGTTTGCACTGCGCTGATATCTAAATTCGGATAAAGAATCATTATACGAGCAGCATATATAATATCCTATACTAAATGCTTTGTGATGCTGATATGAATATGATTTTAACGTTTTTTCATCATTGCTCTGTATAGTTTTCTCTAAGATGCACTCAATGTCTGCATAAATTACAAATGGAACACGCTCCTTCCTACTATGGTTTGTGAAAGTGAGCCATTTGTTGGACTCGTCAGGCAAACGTATAGCACAGTCGTTTAACTGAATGCAGTCTATTGCATGCTGTTCCAGTTTGTTATTGGTAGTGAAGTAATGTAAGCAGCTAAAAAATATAAAAAATTAAAATTATGCAATTGTATAAATTTCTTACTCACATTTTATTTTTCATTGTACCTACTAACGTACCGTTTGCAGATATATTTTTCACCGTGATGTTTGCTTAATTGAGAGCTTACGAGCCTGGATAAATTCTTAATCCATACGAAATGTCCTACATTTTGCTTATCTTGCAAATATAACATATCAACATGTCTATCATATTCACATCTTGAAATACGTATTGGATATATTTTATATGATCTTCTTTTCTCCTCCATTTCACAGCTGTATACATTGATAGATATATTATTTAATTTTTCGAATTTTGCGATTTGATTTATCGTCATTGGAAATTGAATATCTTGAAGGTTTAGTACTGTTGCATAGTGCGGATATTGGTTTATCCTCTCAACATTTTTCTTGGCCGGATACAGCGCAGCAACAACGGACCAAGCGAAACACGCATTGTCATTCGATTTAACATTAATAACTGCACGTTTCAACATAATTTCACGTGGTAGGTTAATATCGCATCCCGCATGAAATGGATTATATTTATTAATATTAACCATTAAGTGAATTATTCGCGATAATGCCCAACCACTGTCCCTTTCTTGAAACTCCTCCAATGACGACATCGTGGATTCGATGACGTGTGTATCGTACCAGTCCGCTATGTCCGAAGTGTGATAAATTTCATAGTTTTTAGTATTAATTGTCTTATCCATTTTCTTGTCGCTGGCCACAAATTCCCCGGTGAACATGGTATTCACTTTAATATTTTGGTGTATACGTAAAATATTACGTACATTTTCAATCACCGTGTCCTTTGCTTCTTCCAAAAATTGTCGAGGCTCGATATGGTTATAATTGATTACAATGCCGGTAAGAAGACGCTTTTCGAAAGCTGTTTCAATCTCGCGCCAAACTACAGACTTCTGGATGAAACGTCTATCCAATAAGCACTTTACTCCTTCCAGACGCGCACGTCGCGCTACCACTGAGATTCTTCCTCCTATTGATACTCGCGGAATTTTATTTCGTCCGGTTTCTTGTAATACTTCAAGACATTTGTTGTATTCGTTAACCCAAACGTTGTATTCGTCCAGCGATGACACATGCTTGGCTTGATCCAATAATTCCCGTTCCACATATATATCAGCCATTATTACACTCGATATTGGGGATAATACACTTAGTAGCACGTGTGGCGTTGATACCTCTGCACATACCTTTCATCACAATTTATATCCATTTCATAGCCACGTGTTCTCTGCACATACCTTTCCAGCTTTGTTCATTTTTTGCTAATTCAGATCATACTTCATATCCATTTCATAGTCACGTATTGCGCGGTTCATAGTCGATGGGTGGGGAGATTTGTAATAAGAAGGGATATGGTATGTTCGTTGCGATGACTGAAGAGCCCACTGCATTAGTTGTGTTTTTGACAGAAGGACTGGTGTAAGTAGCGAAGAGTGAGCTACAAATTTTTGTCACGTTTTATTGTACTTATACCTTGACGGAAAGATGAATCCAAGTTTTGGTGCAAGATATTACAATCCGATTAAATCGCATAGTAGCGGAGAAGTTAAGCACTTCATGAATCGTGAAGGGTGAGTCTCATAAACGAACATAATAATTAATTTTTTTGTCTATGATATCTATTACAGAATTCAGTATTTGTACCATTGATTTCTTTCTCAGGGCATTGCGTCCATCTCGCATGACGCCTTTATTTGCACGAAGATATCCACTAACTGCAACATGTTTCAAACACTTGGACATTTGTATTGTCGTCGGACCACCGGCTGTCGTTCAATTGATGCTCGCTGACAATCGGGGGAACAAAATATTGTTTTCATACGATGTTTGGAGAAAAATTCTGCAGAAGCGAACAGAAATAGAAAACATGATTTGTGAACAGCAATCAACTTCGGAGATAAACATTTTTGAGTTAACAATAGGGACTTGCATCATGTATGCGTCAAAGATGTACAAACTCTCGAGTGCGGGCAATACTATACTCATGAAACCGGCAACATTTCATAATATGCTTGAACTGAAACAATGTATTGCATTGCAGTATGAAGAATTAGATACTATTAGATGTGAGCTTAGTACAAAGTTTGACAAGTTTGTAGAAATTGTTCGAAACAAGCAAATTCATACGAACCAATTTATTAATGAGGGGGAGGCAATCACTGCAATTCGGGACAGCGCTGATTATGATGATAATGACCTTATCGATTGTGAATTATTGGTGCTTGCAATGCCTGATATCGTAAGAATTGCTAATACACCTCGCGACGAATAATTGTACTTCTTTTAGTATTAGTGATTGTGTATTGTTTATAAGAAACCATATCCTATGAATAATTATTGTTTTTATACGCTTAGCTGAAATAAAGAAATATTCATACTATAATCCTACGAATAATTGTACTTCTTTTAGTATTAGTGATTGTGTATTGCTTATAAGAAACCATATCCTATGAATTATTATTGTTTTTATACGCTTAGCTGAAATAAAGAAATATTCATACTATAATCCTATGTGTCCTCATTTTCTGTACCTATTTCCCGCGAGTAAAGTTGCAACGTCAGCGGTGAAACCATATCTCGTGCAAACTGATATGCTAGTTAGATTGTATTTTTTTCATCACCTCCGGAGGTGCGGGAGGGGCCCCAGCGTGCCTCCGGAGGCGCGTGAGGTCGCGTCATCCGACTTCGCGGACGGACTCCGGAGGCGCGAAGGCCGCGTCGTCCGACTTCGCGGACGGACGCCTCCGAAGGGGAGGTGATCGCAACCTTCGGAGCCGCGTATTACAAAGGTGCGGGAGGGGCCCCAGCGTGCCTCCGGAGGCACGGGAGGCCGCGTCATCCGACTTCGCGGACGGACTCCGGAGGCGCGAAGGCCGCGTCGTCCGACTTCGCGGACGGACGCCTCCGAAGGGGAGGCGATCGCAACCTTCGGAGTGGCGTTGATATCTCTGCACGTACCTTTCCGATTTTTTTATTTATTTTGCTAATTCATATCAATTTCATAGTCATGTGTTCTCTGCACATACCTTTCCGATTTTTTGTTTATTTTGCTAATTCATATCACAATTCATATCCATTTCATAGCCACGTTTTCTCTGCACATACCTTTCCGATTTTTTTGTTTATCTTGCTAATTCATATCATAATTGATATCCGTTTCATAGTCACGTTCGACATATCTATGGTTGCGCAGTAGTGGGATTTGCGATTGGAAGGGATATGGTTCGTTCGTGGCGATAAGTGATGAGTCTACTGCGTTAATCGTGTTTTAGAGAGAGACTGGTGCGAGTTAAATTTTTTTTTTGTCGGATAAATTTTCGGACCCGTATCTTGATAAAAAGATGGATGTATGCGGCAGTTCAAGACATAATCAAAGTGAATCAAATTATGATGATGATATTAAACAGTTCACAAAACGTGATGAGTAAGTCTCATAAACACATACATTAATTTTTTTTTTCGTCTATGATATCTAATAATGGACTCAGTATTATATTTGCTTCATTTATTCTTTACAGCGCTTCACATTCATACGACACGATGCTTCTATTGTCGCGAAACTATGTACTCGATGAATCATTGTGCAAAAAAAATACCACATATTCCTACAGATATTTGGAAATTGGAATTAACGTCGGACCACCGCCCATCGTTCAATTGGTGCTCGGTGACAATAGGGGAAACATAATAACGTTTCACTACAATGTTTGGCAACAACTACTGCGGAAGCAAACAGAAATTGAAGACTTGTTTTGGGAATCTCTATCGAACCCTGACGAGTTTTGGGACGAGCAATCGAACTCGGAGATAAAAATTTTTGAGTTAACGATAGGGATTTACGTCAAGTATCCATACAAGATGTTTAGACTTTCGGTTGCAGATAATAGTATACTTCTGAAACCGACAACACTTAATTTTATGTTCAAACTTAAAGAATGTATTGCTTTGTGGTATGAAGAGTTAGAACGTATTACGTATAGACTTAGTATCAAATTCCGCAACTATGTAAAAATTGTTCGACACAAACAAATTGTCGATAAAGAGCAGGTGATTGCTGCAATTTGTGACATCAGTGATTATCACAGAAATGATATTATTCATTGCGGCACATATGATAGAGATGATATTGTGAATAGTTATGATTGTAACGATATTATCGATTGCGAATTATTGGCGCTGGCATTGCCTGATATCGTAAGAACGGCTAATACGCCACGCAACGAATAATTGTACTTCTTTTAGTATTAGTGATTGTGTATTGCTTACAAGAAACCATATCCTATGAATTATTAATGTTTTTATACGCTTAGCTGAAAATAAAGAAATATTCGTATTATAATCCTATGTGTCCTCATTTTCTGTACCTATCTCCCGCGAGTAAAGTTGCAACGTCAGCGGTTAGGTGTACAACTCGGTGAATGATTGTGGTTATGTACCCTAGCGTAAAACAAGGCGACGTATCACCAACGACCTTGAACGTGGTCATGTACCCAACGGAACGTGGCCACGTACCATTGTAGAACAAGGTGACGTATCACCGACGACCTTGCAACGTTGTCATGTACCCACCGTACAACGAGGCAACGTATGACCGACGACCTTGCAACGTGGTCGCGTACAGGTTGCAACGTCAGCCGTATCACCAACGACCTTGAACGTGGTCGCGTACCCAACGTACTAGAACTTGCAACGTCGGCGGTTAAGCGTCAATGACCTTACAACATCAGCGTTTACATCTACAACAAGGTCACGAGGTCATGTCCTGTGCGATGACGTCACAATCCGCTGACTGATATGAAGTCGCCGATGATGACGTCACTGTCGTGACGTCACAATCGGCTGTCTGATATGACGTCACTTGAGTTCGAACTCCCCTTATACAACTACTCATACGATGAATAGGAGCGGAGTTATAGTTGTTTATATCTGTCAGGCCATGAATCACCATTGACGACCGGATTGCTTTCCACTCAAAACGATCGATGTTTGACAAAACTATGCAAGTTCGTCGCAGACCGGTATAAGGTGGTTCGTTGGGGCGTGTTTTAAGCTACTAATTGCTACGTCGCAGATTCGCATGCGACGAATAGAAGCGGAGTTATTGTTGTTTATATCTGTGAGGCCATGAATCGTCATTGACGACCGGATTGCCTACCACTCGAAACGATCGATGTTTGACGAAACTATGCAAGTTCGTCGTAGATCGGTATAAGGTGGTTCATTGGGGCGTGTTTTAAGCTACAAATTGATACGTCGCAGATTCGCATACGACGAATAGAATCGGAGTTATAGTTGTTTATATCTGTGAGGCCATGAATCACCATTGACGACCGGATTGCCTACCACTCGAAACGATCGATGTTTGACGAAACTATGCAAGTTCGTCGCAGATCGGTATAAGGCGGGTCTTTGGGCCATGTTTTAAGCTACAAATCGCTATATCGCAGATTCGCATACGACGAATAGAAGCGGAGTTATCGATGTTTATATCTGTGAGGCCTATGAATCACCATTGACGGCCGGATTCCCTACCACTCGAAACGATCGTCGTTTGACGAAACCATGCAAGTTCGTCGCAGATCGGCATGAGATGGGTCGATGTGACGTGTTTTAAGCTACAAATTGCTATGTCGCATATCCGCATACGACAAATAGAAGCGGAGTTATTGTTGTTTATATCTGTGAGGCCATGAATCACCATTGACGGCCGGATTGCCTACCACTCGAAACGATCGACGTTTGACAAAACTATGCAAGTTCGTCGCAGATCGGTATAAGGTGGTTCGTTGGGGCGTGTTTTAAGCTACAAAATGCTATGTCGCAGATTCGCATACGACGAATAGAAGCTGAGGTATAGTTGTTTATATCTGTGAGGCCTATGAATCACCATTGACGGCTGGATTCCCTACCACTCGAAACGATCGTCGTTTGACGAAACCATGCAAGTTCGTTGCAGATCGGTGTAAAGTGGTTCGTTGGGGCGTGTTTTAAGCTACACATTGCTACGTCGCAGATTCGTATACGACGAATAGAAGCGGAGTTATTGTTGTTTATATCTGTGAGGCCATGAATCACCATTGACTGCCGGATTGCTTTCCACTCGAAACGATCGATGTTTGACAAAACTATGCAAGTTCGTCGTAGATCGGTGTAAGGTGGTTCGTTGGGGCGTGTTTTAAGCTACACATTGCTACGTTGCAGATTCGCATACGACGAATAGAAGCGGAGTTATTGTTGTTTATGTCTGTGAGGCCATGAATCACCATTGACGTCCGGATTCCCTACCACTCGAAACGATCGACGTTTGACGAAACCATGCAAGTTCGTCGCAGATCGGCACAAGGTGGGTCGATGTGACGTGTTTTAAGCTACAAATTGCTATGTCGCAGATTTGCATTCGACGAATAGAAGCGGAGTTATTGTTGTTTATATCTGTGAGGCCATGAATCACCATTGACGTCCGGATTCCCTACCACTCGAAACGATCGACGTTTGACGAAACCATGCAAGTTCGTCGCAGATCGGCAAAAGGTGAGTCGATGTGACGTGTTTTAAGCTACAAATTGCTATGTCGGATATTGGCATACGACGGATAGAAGCCAAGTTTTAGGTGCTTATATCTGTGAGACCATGAATCACCATTGACGGCCGGATTGCTTACCACTCGAAACGATCGATGTTTGACGAAACTATGCAAGTTCGTCGCAGATCGGCATGAGATGGGTCGATGTGACGTGTTTTAAGCTACAAATTGCTATGTCGCATATCCGCATACGACGAATAGAAGCGGAGTTATTGTTGTTTATATCTGTGAGGCCATGAATCACCATTAACGGCCGGATTGCCTACCACTCGAAACGATCGACGTTTGACGAAACTATGCAAGTTCGTCGCAGATCGGTAAAAGGTGGGTCGGTGGGCCGTGTTTTATGCTACAAATTGCTATGTCGCAGATTTGCATTCGACGAATAGAAGCGGAGTTATAGTTGTTTATATCTGTAAGGCCATGAATCACCAATGACGGCCGGATTGCTTACCACTCGAAACGATCGATGTTTGACAAAACTATGCAAGTTCGTCGCAGATCGGTATAGGGTGGTTCGTTTGGGCGTGTTTTAAGCTACAAATTGCTATGTCGCAGATTCGCATACGACGAATAGAAGCTGAGTTATAGTTGTTGATATCTGTGAGGCCATGAATCACCATTGACGGCCGGATTCCCTACCACTCGAAACGATCGACGTTTGACGAAACCATGCAAGTTCGTCGCAGATCGGCACAAGGTGGGTCGATGTGACGTGTTTTAAGCTACAAATTGCTATGTCGCAGATTCGCATACGATGAATAGGAGCGGAGTTATAGTTGTTTATATCTGTGAGGCCATGAATCACCATTGACTGCCGGATTGCTTTCCACTGGAAACAATCGATGTTTGACAAAACTATGCAAGTTCGTCGCAGATCGGTGTAAGGTGGTTCGTTGGGGCGTGTTTTAAGCTACACATTGCTACGTCTCAGATTCGCATACGACGAATAGAAGCGGAGTTATCGTTGTTTATATCTGTGAGGCCATGAATCACCATTGACGTCCGGATTCCCTACCACTCGAAACGATCGACGTTTGACGAAACCATGCAAGTTCGTCGCAGATCGGCACAAGGTGGGTCGATGTGACGTGTTTTAAGCTACACATTGCTATGTCGCAGATTCGCATACGACGAATAGAAGCGGAGTTATTGTTGTTTATATCTGTGAGGCCATGAATCACCATTGACTGCCGGATTGCTTTCCACTAGAAACGATCGATGTTTGACGAAACTATGCAAGTTCGTCGCAGATCGGTATAAGGTGGTTCATTGGGGCGTGTTTTAAGCTACAAATTGCTAGGTCGCAGATTCGCATACGACGAATAGAATCGGAGTTATAGTTGTTTATATCTGTGAGGCCATGAATCACCATTGAAGGGCGGATTCCCTACCACTCGAAACGATTGACGTTTGACGAAACTATACAAGTATATCGCAGATCGACATGAGGTGGGTCGATGTGTCGTGTTTTAAGCTACAAATTGCTATGTCGCAGATTTGCATACGACGTATAGAAGCGGAGTTATTGTTGTTTATATCTGTGAGGCCATGAATCACCATTGACGGCCGGATTGCTTTCCACTAGAAACGATCGATGTTTGACGAAACTATGCAAGTTCGTCGCAGATCGGTATAAGGTGGTTCATTGGGGCGTGTTTTAAGCTACAAATTGCTAGGTCGCAGATTCGCATACGACGAATAGAATCGGAGTTATAGTTGTTTATATCTGTGAGGCCATGAATCACCATTGACGGCCGGATTCCCTACCACTCGAAACGATCGACGTTTGACGAAACTATACAAGTACGTCGCAGATCGGCATGAGGTGGGTCGATGTGTCGTGTTTTAAGCTACAAATTGCTATGTTGCAGATTTGCATACGACGTATAGAAGCGGAGTTATTGTTGTTTATATCTGTGAGGCCATGAATCACCATTGACGGCCGGATTGCTTTCCACTAGAAACGATCGATGTTTGACGAAACTATGCAAGTTCATCGCAGATCGGTATAAGGTGGATCATTGGGGCGTGTTTTAAGCTACAAATTGCTAGGTCGCAGATTCGCATTCGACGAATAGAAGCTGAGTTATAGTTGTTTATATCTGTGAGGGCTATGAATCACCATTGACGGCCGGATTCCCTACCACTCGAAACGATCGTCGTTTGACGAAACCATGCAAGTTCGTCGCAGATCGGCATGAGATGGGTCGATGTGACGTGTTTTAAGCTACAAATTGCTATGTCGTATATCCGCATACGACGAATAGAAGCGGAGTTATTGTTGTTTATATCTGTGAGGCCATGAATCACCATTGACGGCCGGATTGCTTACCACTCGAAACGATCGATGTTTGACAAAACTATGCAAGTTCGTCGCAGATCGGTATAAGGTGGTTCGTTTGGGCGTGTTTTAAGCTACAAATTGCTATGTCCCAGATTCGCATACGACGAATAGAAGCTGAGTTATAGTTGTTTATATCTGTGAGGCCATGAATCACCATTGACGGCCGGATTCCCTACCACTCGAAACGATCGACGTTTGACTAAATCATGCAAGTTCGTCGCAGATCGGCACAAGGTGGGTCGATGTGACGTGTTTTAAGCTACAAATTGCTATGTCGCAGATTCGCATACGATGAATAGGAGCGGAGTTATAGTTGTTTATATCTGTCAGGCCATGAATCACCATTGACGACCGGATTGCTTTCCACTCAAAACGATCGATGTTTGACAAAACTATGCAAGTTCGTCGCAGACCGGTATAAAATGGTTCGTTGGGGCGTGTTTTAAGCTACTAATTGCTACGTCGCAGATTCGCATACGACGAATAGAAGCGGAGTTATTGTTGTGTATATCTGTGAGGCCATGAATCGTCATTGACGACCGGATTGCCTACCACTCGAAACGATCGACGTTTGACGAAACTATACAAGTATGTCGCAGATCGACATGAGGTGGGTCGATGTGTCGTGTTTTAAGTTACAAATTGCTATGTCGCAAATTTGCATATGACGTATAGAAGCGGAGTTATTGTTGTTTATATCTGTGAGGCCATGAATCACCATTGACGGCCGGATTGCTTTCCACTAGAAACGATCGACGTTTGACGAAACTATACAAGTACGTCGCAGATCGGCATGAGGTGGGTCGATGTGTCGTGTTTTAAGCTACAAATCGCTATGTCGCAAATTTGCATTCGACGAATAGAAGCTGAGTTATAGTTGTTTATATCTGTCAGGCCATGAATCACCATTGACGGCCGGATTGCTTTCCACTCGAAACGATCGATGCTTGACAAAACTATGCAAGTTCGTCGCAGATCGGTATAAGGTGGTTCTTTGGGGCGTGTTTTATGCTACAAATTGCCATGTCGCAGATTTGCATACGACGAATAGAAGCGGAGTTATTGTTGTTCATATATGTGAGGCCATGAATCATCATTGACGTCCGGATTCCCAACCACTCGAAACGATCGACGTTTGACGAAACTATACAAGTATATCGCAGATCGACATGAGGTGGGTCGATGTGTCGTGTTTTAAGCTACAAATTGCTATGTCGCAGATTTGCATACGACGTATAGAAGCGGAGTTATTGTTGTTTATATCTGTGAGGCCATAAATCACCATTGACGGCCGGATTGCTTACCACTCGAAACGATCGACGTATGACGAAACTATGCAAGTTCGTCGCAGATCGGCATGAGATGGGTCGATGTGACGTGTTTTAAGCTACAAATTGCTATGTCGCATATCCGCATACGACGAATAGAAGCGGAGTTATTGTTGTTTATATCTGTGAGGCCATGAATCACCATTAACGGCCGGATTGCCTACCACTCGAAACGATCGACGTTTGACGAAACTATGCAAGTTCGTCGCAGATCGGTAAAAGGTGGGTCGGTGTGCCGTGTTTTATGCTACAAATTGCTATGTCGCAGATTTGCATACGACGAATAGAAGCGGAGTTATAGTTGTTTATATCTGTGAGGCCATGAATCACCATTGACGGCCGGATTGCTTACCACTCGAAACGATCGATGTTTGACAAAACTATGCAAGTTCGTCGCAGATCGGTATAAGGTGGTTCGTTGGGGCGTGTTTTAAGCTACAAAATGCTATGTCGCAGATTCGCATACGACGAATAGAAGCTGAGGTATAGTTGTTTATATCTGTGAGGCCTATGAATCACCATTGACGGCTGGATTCCCTACCACTCGAAACGATCGTCGTTTGACGAAACCATGCAAGTTCGTCGCAGATCGGCAGGAGATGGGTCGATGTGACGTGTTTTAAGCTACAAATTGCTATGTCGCATATTCGCATACGACGAATAGAAGCGGAGATATTGTTGTTTATATCTGTGAGGCCATGAATCACCATTGACGGCCGGATTCCCTACTACTCGAAACGATCGACGTTTGACGAAACCATGCAAGTTCGTCGCAGATCGGCACAAGGTGGGTCGATGTGACGTGTTTTAAGCTACAAATTGCTATGTCGCAGATTCGCATACGATGAATAGAATCGGAGTTATAGTTGTTTATATCTGTGAGGCCATGAATCACCATTGACGGCCGGATTGCCTACCACTCGAATCGTTCGATGTTTGACGAAACTATGCAAGTTCGTCGCAGATCGGCACAGGGTGCGTCGATGTGACGTGTTTTTAGCTACAAATTGCTATGTCGCAGATTTGCATTCGACGAATAGATGCGGAGTTATAGTTGTTTATATCTGTCAGGCCATGAATCACCATTGACTGCCGGATTGCTTTCCACTCGAAACGATCGATGTTTGACAAAACTATGCAAGTTCGTTGCAGATCGGTGTAAAGTGGTTCGTTGGGGCGTGTTTTAAGCTACACATTGCTACGTCGCAGATTCGCATACGACGAATAGAAGCGGAGTTATTGTTGTTTATATCTGTGAGGCCATGAATCACCATTGACTGCCAGATTGCTTTCCACTCGAAACGATCGATGTTTGACAAAACTATGCAAGTTCGTCGCAGATCGGTGTAAGGTGGTTCGTTGGGGCGTGTTTTAAGCTACACATTGCTACGTTGCAGATTCGCATACGACGAATAGAAGCGGAGTTATTGTTGTTTATGTCTGTGAGGCCATGAATCACCATTGACGTCCGGATTCCCTACCACTCGAAACGATCGACGTTTGACGAAACCATGCAAGTTCGTCGCAGATCGGCACAAGGTGGGTCGATGTGACGTGTTTTAAGCTACAAATTGCTATGTCGCAGATTTGCATTCGACGAATAGAAGCGGAGTTATTGTTGTTTATATCTGTGAGGCCATGAATCACCATTGACGTCCGGATTCCCTACCACTCGAAACGATCGACGTTTGACGAAACCATGCAAGTTCGTCGCAGATCGGCACAAGGTGGGTCGATGTGACGTGTTTTAAGCTACAAATTGCTATGTCGCAGATTTGCATTCGACGAATAGAAGCGGAGTTATAGATGTTTATATCTGTCTGGCCATGAATCACCATTGATGGCAGGATTGCCTACCGCTCGAAACGATCGATGTTTGACGAAACTATGCAAGTTCATCGCAGATCGGCAAAAGGTGGGTCGATGTGACGTGTTTTAAGCTACAAATTGCTATGTCGGATATTGGCATACGACGGATAGAAGCCAAGTTTTAGGTGCTTATATCTGTGAGACCATGAATCACCATTGACGGCCGGATTGCTTACCACTCGAAACGATCGACGTTTGACGAAACTATGCAAGTTCGTCGCAGATCGGCATGAGATGGGTCGATGTGACGTGTTTTAAGCTACAAATTGCTATGTCGCATATCCGCATACGACGAATAGAAGCGGAGTTATTGTTGTTTATATCTGTGAGGCCATGAATCACCATTAACGGCCGGATTGCCTACCACTCGAAACGATCGACGTTTGACGAAACTATGCAAGTTCGTCGCAGATCGGTAAAAGGTGGGTCGGTGGGCCGTGTTTTATGCTACAAATTGCTATGTCGCAGATTTGCATTCGACGAATAGAAGCGGAGTTATAGTTGTTTATATCTGTGAGGCCATGAATCACCAATGACGGCCGGATTGCTTACCACTCGAAACGATCGATGTTTGACAAAACTATGCAAGTTCGTCGCAGATCGGTATAGGGTGGTTCGTTTGGGCGTGTTTTAAGCTACAAATTGCTATGTCGCAGATTCGCATACGACGAATAGAAGCTGAGTTATAGTTGTTGATATCTGTGAGGCCATGAATCACCATTGACGGCCGGATTCCCTACCACTCGAAACGATCGACGTTTGACGAAACCATGCAAGTTCGTCGCAGATCGGCACAAGGTGGGTCGATGTGACGTGTTTTAAGCTACAAATTGCTATGTCGCAGATTCGCATACGATGAATAGGAGCGGAGTTATAGTTGTTTATATCTGTGAGGCCATGAATCACCATTGACTGCCGGATTGCTTTCCACTAGAAACGATCGATGTTTGACGAAACTATGCAAGTTCGTCGCAGATCGGTATAAGGTGGTTCATTGGGGCGTGTTTTAAGCTACAAATTGCTAGGTCGCAGATTCGCATACGACGAATAGAATCGGAGTTATAGTTGTTTATATCTGTGAGGCCATGAATCACCATTGAAGGGCGGATTCCCTACCACTCGAAACGATTGACGTTTGACGAAACTATACAAGTATATCGCAGATCGACATGAGGTGGGTCGATGTGTCGTGTTTTAAGCTACAAATTGCTATGTCGCAGATTTGCATACGACGTATAGAAGCGGAGTTATTGTTGTTTATATCTGTGAGGCCATGAATCACCATTGACGGCCGGATTGCTTTCCACTAGAAACGATCGATGTTTGACGAAACTATGCAAGTTCGTCGCAGATCGGTATAAGGTGGTTCATTGGGGCGTGTTTTAAGCTACAAATTGCTAGGTCGCAGATTCGCATACGACGAATAGAATCGGAGTTATAGTTGTTTATATCTGTGAGGCCATGAATCACCATTGACGGCCGGATTCCCTACCACTCGAAACGATCGACGTTTGACGAAACTATACAAGTACGTCGCAGATCGGCATGAGGTGGGTCGATGTGTCGTGTTTTAAGCTACAAATTGCTATGTTGCAGATTTGCATACGACGTATAGAAGCGGAGTTATTGTTGTTTATATCTGTGAGGCCATGAATCACCATTGACGGCCGGATTGCTTTCCACTAGAAACGATCGATGTTTGACGAAACTATGCAAGTTCGTCGCAGATCGGTATAAGGTGGATCATTGGGGCGTGTTTTAAGCTACAAATTGCTAGGTCGCAGATTCGCATTCGACGAATAGAAGCTGAGTTATAGTTGTTTATATCTGTGAGGGCTATGAATCACCATTGACGGCCGGATTCCCTACCACTCGAAACGATCGTCGTTTGACGAAACCATGCAAGTTCGTCGCAGATCGGCATGAGATGGGTCGATGTGACGTGTTTTAAGCTACAAATTGCTATGTCGTATATCCGCATACGACGAATAGAAGCGGAGTTATTGTTGTTTATATCTGTGAGGCCATGAATCACCATTGACGGCCGGATTGCTTACCACTCGAAACGATCGATGTTTGACAAAACTATGCAAGTTCGTCGCAGATCGGTATAAGGTGGTTCGTTTGGGCGTGTTTTAAGCTACAAATTGCTATGTCGCAGATTCGCATACGACGAATAGAAGCTGAGTTATAGTTGTTTATATCTGTGAGGCCATGAATCACCATTGACGGCCGGATTCCCTACCACTCGAAACGATCGACGTTTGACTAAATCATGCAAGTTCGTCGCAGATCGGCACAAGGTGGGTCGATGTGACGTGTTTTAAGCTACAAATTGCTATGTCGCAGATTCGCATACGATGAATAGGAGCGGAGTTATAGTTGTTTATATCTATCAGGCCATGAATCACCATTGACGACCGGATTGCTTTCCACTCAAAACGATCGATGTTTGACAAAACTATGCAAGTTCGTCGCAGACCGGTATAAAATGGTTCGTTGGGGCGTGTTTTAAGCTACTAATTGCTACGTCGCAGATTCGCATACGACGAATAGAAGCGGAGTTATTGTTGTGTATATCTGTGAGGCCATGAATCGTCATTGACGACCGGATTGCCTACCACTCGAAACGATCGACGTTTGACGAAACTATACAAGTATGTCGCAGATCGACATGAGGTGGGTCGATGTGTCGTGTTTTAAGTTACAAATTGCTATGTCGCAAATTTGCATATGACGTATAGAAGCGGAGTTATTGTTGTTTATATCTGTGAGGCCATGAATCACCATTGACGGCCGGATTGCTTTCCACTAGAAACGATCGACGTTTGACGAAACTATACAAGTACGTCGCAGATCGGCATGAGGTGGGTCGATGTGTCGTGTTTTAAGCTACAAATCGCTATGTCGCAAATTTGCATTCGACGAATAGAAGCTGAGTTATAGTTGTTTATATCTGTCAGGCCATGAATCACCATTGACGGCCGGATTGCTTTCCACTCGAAACGATCGATGCTTGACAAAACTATGCAAGTTCGTCGCAGATCGGTATAAGGTGGTTCTTTGGGGCGTGTTTTATGCTACAAATTGCCATGTCGCAGATTTGCATACGACGAATAGAAGCGGAGTTATTGTTGTTCATATATGTGAGGCCATGAATCATCATTGACGTCCGGATTCCCAACCACTCGAAACGATCGACGTTTGACGAAACTATACAAGTATATCGCAGATCGACATGAGGTGGGTCGATGTGTCGTGTTTTAAGCTACAAATTGCTATGTCGCAGATTTGCATACGACGTATAGAAGCGGAGTTATTGTTGTTTATATCTGTGAGGCCATGAATCACCATTGACGGCCGGATTGCTTACCACTCGAAACGATCGACGTATGACGAAACTATGCAAGTTCGTCGCAGATCGGCATGAGATGGGTCGATGTGACGTGTTTTAAGCTACAAATTGCTATGTCGCATATCCGCATACGACGAATAGAAGCGGAGTTATTGTTGTTTATATCTGTGAGGCCATGAATCACCATTAACGGCCGGATTGCCTACCACTCGAAACGATCGACGTTTGACGAAACTATGCAAGTTCGTCGCAGATCGGTAAAAGGTGGGTCGGTGGGCCGTGTTTTATGCTACAAATTGCTATGTCGCAGATTTGCATACGACGAATAGAAGCGGAGTTATAGTTGTTTATATCTGTGAGGCCATGAATCACCATTGACGGCCGGATTGCCTACCACTCGAAACGATCGATGTTTGACAAAACTATGCAAGTTCGTCGCAGATCGGTATAAGGTGGTTCGTTGGGGCGTGTTTTAAGCTACAAAATGCTATGTCGCAGATTCGCATACGACGAATAGAAGCTGAGGTATAGTTGTTTATATCTGTGAGGCCTATGAATCACCATTGACGGCTGGATTCCCTACCACTCGAAACGATCGTCGTTTGACGAAACCATGCAAGTTCGTCGCAGATCGGCATGAGATGGGTCGATGTGACGTGTTTTAAGCTACAAATTGCTATGTCGCATATTCGCATACGACGAATAGAAGCGGAGATATTGTTGTTTATATCTGTGAGGCCATGAATCACCATTGACGGCCGGATTCCCTACTACTCGAAACGATCGACGTTTGACGAAACCATGCAAGTTCGTCGCAGATCGGCACAAGGTGGGTCGATGTGACGTGTTTTAAGCTACAAATTGCTATGTCGCAGATTCGCATACGATGAATAGAATCGGAGTTATAGTTGTTTATATCTGTGAGGCCATGAATCACCATTGACGGCCGGATTGCCTACCACTCGAAACGATCGATGTTTGACGAAACTATGCAAGTTCGTCGCAGATCGGCACAGGGTGCGTCGATGTGACGTGTTTTTAGCTACAAATTGCTATGTCGCAGATTTGCATTCGACGAATAGATGCGGAGTTATAGTTGTTTATATCTGTCAGGCCATGAATCACCATTGACTGCCGGATTGCTTTCCACTCGAAACGATCGATGTTTGACAAAACTATACAAGTTCGTTGCAGATCGGTGTAAAGTGGTTCGTTGGGGCGTGTTTTAAGCTACACATTGCTACGTCGCAGATTCGCATACGACGAATAGAAGCGGAGTTATTGTTGTTTATATCTGTGAGGCCATGAATCACCATTGACTGCCAGATTGCTTTCCACTCGAAACGATCGATGTTTGACAAAACTATGCAAGTTCGTCGCAGATCGGTGTAAGGTGGTTCGTTGGGGCGTGTTTTAAGCTACACATTGCTACGTTGCAGATTCGCATACGACGAATAGAAGCGGAGTTATTGTTGTTTATGTCTGTGAGGCCATGAATCACCATTGACGTCCGGATTCCCTACCACTCGAAACGATCGACGTTTGACGAAACCATGCAAGTTCGTCGCAGATCGGCACAAGGTGGGTCGATGTGACGTGTTTTAAGCTACAAATTGCTATGTCGCAGATTTGCATTCGACGAATAGAAGCGGAGTTATTGTTGTTTATATCTGTGAGGCCATGAATCACCATTGACGTCCGGATTCCCTACCACTCGAAACGATCGACGTTTGACGAAACCATGCAAGTTCGTCGCAGATCGGCACAAGGTGGGTCGATGTGACGTGTTTTAAGCTACAAATTGCTATGTCGCAGATTTGCATTCGACGAATAGAAGCGGAGTTATAGATGTTTATATCTGTCTGGCCATGAATCACCATTGATGGCAGGATTGCCTACCGCTCGAAACGATCGATGTTTGACGAAACTATACAAGTTCATCGCAGATCGGCAAAAGGTGGGTCGATGTGACGTGTTTTAAGCTACAAATTGCTATGTCGGATATTGGCATACGACGGATAGAAGCCAAGTTTTAGGTGCTTATATCTGTGAGACCATGAATCACCATTGACGGCCGGATTGCTTACCACTCGAAACGATCGACGTTTGACGAAACTATGCAAGTTCGTCGCAGATCGGCATGAGATGGGTCGATGTGACGTGTTTTAAGCTACAAATTGCTATGTCGCATATCCGCATACGACGAATAGAAGCGGAGTTATTGTTGTTTATATCTGTGAGGCCATGAATCACCATTAACGGCCGGATTGCCTACCACTCGAAACGATCGACGTTTGACGAAACTATGCAAGTTCGTCGCAGATCGGTAAAAGGTGGGTCGGTGGGCCGTGTTTTATGCTACAAATTGCTATGTCGCAGATTTGCATTCGACGAATAGAAGCGGAGTTATAGTTGTTTATATCTGTGAGGCCATGAATCACCAATGACGGCCGGATTGCTTACCACTCGAAACGATCGATGTTTGACAAAACTATGCAAGTTCGTCGCAGATCGGTATAGGGTGGTTCGTTTGGGCGTGTTTTAAGCTACAAATTGCTATGTCGCAGATTCGCATACGACGAATAGAAGCTGAGTTATAGTTGTTGATATCTGTGAGGCCATGAATCACCATTGACGGCCGGATTCCCTACCACTCGAAACGATCGACGTTTGACGAAACCATGCAAGTTCGTCGCAGATCGGCACAAGGTGGGTCGATGTGACGTGTTTTAAGCTACAAATTGCTATGTCGCAGATTCGCATACGATGAATAGGAGCGGAGTTATAGTTGTTTATATCTGTGAGGCCATGAATCACCATTGACTGCCGGATTGCTTTCCACTCGAAACAATCGATGTTTGACAAAACTATGCAAGTTCGTCGCAGATCGGTGTAAGGTGGTTCGTTGGGGCGTGTTTTAAGCTACACATTGCTAAGTCTCAGATTCGCATACGACGAATAGAAGCGGAGTTATCGTTGTTTATATCTGTGAGGCCATGAATCACCATTGACGTCCGGATTCCCTACCACTCGAAACGATCGACGTTTGACGAAACCATGCAAGTTCGTCGCAGATCGGCACAAGGTGGGTCGATGTGACGTGTTTTAAGCTACACATTGCTACGTCGCAGATTCGCATACGACGAATAGAAGCGGAGTTATTGTTGTTTATATCTGTGAGGCCATGAATCACCATTGACGGCCGGATTCCCTACCACTCGAAACGATCGACGTTTGACGAAACTATACAAGTATATCGCAGATCGACATGAGGTGGGTCGATGTGTCGTGTTTTAAGCTACAAATTGCTATGTCGCAGATTTGCATACGACGTATAGAAGCGGAGTTATTGTTGTTTATATCTGTGAGGCCATGAATCACCATTGACGGCCGGATTGCTTTCCACTAGAAACGATCGATGTTTGACGAAACTATGCAAGTTCGTCGCAGATCGGTATAAGGTGGTTCATTGGGGCGTGTTTTAAGCTACAAATTGCTAGGTCGCAGATTCGCATACGACGAATAGAATCGGAGTTATAGTTGTTTATATCTGTGAGGCCATGATTCACCATTGACGGCCGGATTCCCTACCACTCGAAACGATCGACGTTTGACGAAACTATACAAGTACATCGCAGATCGGCATGAGGCGGGTCGATGTGTCGTGTTTTAAGCTACAAATTGCTATGTTGCAGATTTGCATACGACGTATAGAAGCGGAGTTATTGTTGTTTATATCTGTGAGGCCATGAATCACCATTGACGGCCGGATTCCCTACCACTCGAAACGATCGTCGTTTGACGAAACCATGCAAGTTCGTCGCAGATCGGCATGAGATGGGTCGATATGACGTGTTTTAAGCTACAAATTGCTACGTCGCATATCCGCATACGACGAATAGAAGCGGAGTTATTGTTGTTTATATCTGTGAGGCCATGAATCACCATTGACGGCCGGATTGCCGTTCACTCGAAACGATCGACGTTTGACGAAACTATGCAAGTTTGTCGCAGATCGGTAAAAGGTGGGTCGGTGGGCCGTGTTTTATGCTACAAATTGCTATGTCGCAGATTTGCATACGACGAATAGAAGCGGACTTATTGTTGTTTATATCTGTGAGGCCATGAATCACCATTGACGGCCAGATTGCCTACCACTCAAAACGATCCATGTTTGACGAAACTATGCAAGTTCGTCGCAGATCGGCACAAGGTGGGTCGATGTGTCGTGTTTTAAGCTACAAATTGCTATGTCGCAGATTTGCATTCGACGAATAGAAGCGGAGTTATAGTTGTTTATATCTGTGAGGCCATGAATCACCATTGACGGCCGGATTGCTTACCACTCGAAACGATCGATGTTTGACAAAACTATGCAATTTCGTCGCAGATCGGCACATGGTGGGTCGATGTGACGTGTTTTAAGCTACAAATTGCTATGTCGCAGATTTGCATTTGACGAATAGAAGCGGAGTTAAAGATGTTTATATCTGTCTGGCCATGAATCACCATTGACGGCAGGATTGCCTACCGCTCGAAACGATCGATGTTTGACGAAACTATGCAAGTTCATCGCAGATCGGCACAAGGTGGGTCGATGTGACGTGTTTTAAGCTACAAATTGCTATGTCGGATATTGGCATACGACGAATAGTAGCCAAGTTTTAGGTGCTTATATCTGTGAGATCATGAATCACCATTGACGGCCGGATTGCCTACCACTCGAAACGATCGATGTTTGACGAAACTATGCAAGTTCGTCGCAGATCGGCACAGGGTGCGTCGATGTGACGTGTTTTTAGCTACAAATTGCTATGTCGCAGATTTGCATTCGACGAATAGAAGCGGAGTTATGGTTGTTTATATCTGTCAGGCCATGAATCACCATTGACTGCCGGATTGCTTTCCACTCGAAACGATCGATGTTTGACAAAACTATGCAAGTTCGTTGCAGATCGGTGTAAAGTGGTTCGTTGGGGCGTGTTTTAAGCTACACATTGCTACGTCGCAGATTCGCATACGACGAATAGAAGCGGAGTTATTGTTGTTTATATCTGTGAGGCCATGAATCACCATTGACTGCCGGATTGCTTTCCACTCGAAACGATCGATGTTTGACAAAACTATGCAAGTTCGTCGCAGATCGGTGTAAGGTGGTTCGTTGGGGCGTGTTTTAAGCTACACATTGCTACGTTGCAGATTCGCATACGACGAATAGAAGCGGAGTTATTGTTGTTTATGTCTGTGAGGCCATGAATCACCATTGACGTCCGGATTCCCTACCACTCGAAACGATTGACGTTTGACGAAACCATGCAAGTTCGTCGCAGATCGGCACAAGGTGGGTCGATGTGACGTGTTTTAAGCTACAAATTGCTATGTCGCAGATTTGCATTCGACGAATAGAAGCGGAGTTATTGTTGTTTATATCTGTGAGGCCTTGAATCACCATTGACGTCCGGATTCCCTACCACTCGAAACGATCGACGTTTGACGAAACCATGCAAGTTCGTCGCAGATCGGCACAAGGTGGGTCGATGTGACGTGTTTTAAGCTACAAATTGCTATGTCGCAGATTTGCATTCGACGAATAGAAGCGGAGTTATAGATGTTTATATCTGTCTGGCCATGAATCACCATTGATGGCAGGATTGCCTACCGCTCGAAACGATCGATGTTTGACGAAACTATGCAAGTTCATCGCAGATCGGCAAAAGGTGGGTCGATGTGACGTGTTTTAAGCTACAAATTGCTATGTCGGATATTGGCATACGACGGATAGAAGCCAAGTTTTAGGTGCTTATATCTGTGAGACCATGAATCACCATTGACGGCCGGATTGCTTACCACTCGAAACGATCGACGTTTGACGAAACTATGCAAGTTCGTCGCAGATCGGCATGAGATGGGTCGATGTGACGTGTTTTAAGCTACAAATTGCTATGTCGCATATCCGCATACGACGAATAGAAGCGGAGTTATTGTTGTTTATATCTGTGAGGCCATGAATCACCATTAACGGCCGGATTGCCTACCACTCGAAACGATCGACGTTTGACGAAACTATGCAAGTTCGTCGCAGATCGGTAAAAGGTGGGTCGGTGGGCCGTGTTTTATGCTACAAATTGCTATGTCGCAGATTTGCATTCGACGAATAGAAGCGGAGTTATAGTTGTTTATATCTGTGAGGCCATGAATCACCAATGACGGCCGGATTGCTTACCACTCGAAACGATCGATGTTTGACAAAACTATGCAAGTTCGTCGCAGATCGGTATAGGGTGGTTCGTTTGGGCGTGTTTTAAGCTACAAATTGCTATGTCGCAGATTCGCATACGACGAATAGAAGCTGAGTTATAGTTGTTGATATCTGTGAGGCCATGAATCACCATTGACGGCCGGATTCCCTACCACTCGAAACGATCGACGTTTGACGAAACCATGCAAGTTCGTCGCAGATCGGCACAAGGTGGGTCGATGTGACGTGTTTTAAGCTACAAATTGCTATGTCGCAGATTCGCATACGATGAATAGGAGCGGAGTTATAGTTGTTTATATCTGTGAGGCCATGAATCACCATTGACTGCCGGATTGCTTTCCACTCGAAACAATCGATGTTTGACAAAACTATGCAAGTTCGTCGCAGATCGGTGTAAGGTGGTTCGTTGGGGCGTGTTTTAAGCTACACATTGCTACGTCTCAGATTCGCATACGACGAATAGAAGCGGAGTTATCGTTGTTTATATCTGTGAGGCCATGAATCACCATTGACGTCCGGATTCCCTACCACTCGAAACGATCGACGTTTGACGAAACCATGCAAGTTCGTCGCAGATCGGCACAAGGTGGGTCGGTGGGCCGTGTTTTATGCTACAAATTGCTATGTCGCAGATTCGCATACGATGAATAGGAGCGGAGTTATAGTTGTTTATATCTGTGAGGCCATGAATCACCATTGACGGCCAGATTGCCTACCACTCAAAACGATCGATGTTTGACGAAACTATGCAAGTTCGTCGCAGATCGGCACAAGGTGGGTCGATGTGTCGTGTTTTAAGCTACAAATTGCTATGTCGCAGATTTGCATTCGACGAATAGAAGCGGAGTTATAGTTGTTTATATCTGTGAGGCCATGAATCACCATTGACGGCCGGATTGCTTACCACTCGAAACGATCGATGTTTGACAAAACTATGCAATTTCGTCGCAGATCGGCACATGGTGGGTCGATGTGACGTGTTTTAAGCTACAAATTGCTATGTCGCAGATTTGCATTTGACGAATAGAAGCGGAGTTAAAGATGTTTATATCTGTCTGGCCATGAATCACCATTGACGGCAGGATTGCCTACCGCTCGAAACGATCGATGTTTGACGAAACTATGCAAGTTCATCGCAGATCGGCACAAGGTGGGTCGATGTGACGTGTTTTAAGCTACAAATTGCTATGTCGGATATTGGCATACGACGAATAGTAGCCAAGTTTTAGGTGCTTATATCTGTGAGATCATGAATCACCATTGACGGCCGGATTGCTTGCCACTCGAAACGATCGATGTTTGACGAAACTATGCAAGTTCGTCGCAGATCGGCACAAGGTGGGTCGATGTGTCGTGTTTTAAGCTACAAATTGCTATGTCGCAGATTTGCATTCGACGAATAGAAGCTGAGTTATAGTTGTTTATATCTGTCAGGCCATGAATCACCATTGACGGCCGGATTGCTTTCCACTCGAAACGATCGATGTTTGACGAAACTATGCAAGTTCGTCGTAGATCGGTATAAGGTGGTTCATTGGGGCGTGTTTTAAGCTACAAATTGATACGTCGCAGATTCGCATACGACGAATAGAATCGGAGTTATAGTTGTTTATATCTGTGAGGCCATGAATCACCATTGACGGCCGGATTGCCTACCACTCGAAACGATCGATGTTTGACGAAACTATGCAAGTTCGTCGCAGATCGGCACAGGGTGCGTCGATGTGACGTGTTTTTGGCTACAAATTGCTATGTCGCAGATTTGCATTCGACGAATAGAAGCGGAGTTATAGTTGTTTATATCTGTCAGGCCATGAATCACCATTGACTGCCGGATTGCTTTCCACTCGAAACGATCGATGTTTGACAAAACTATGCAAGTTCGTTGCAGATCGGTGTAAAGTGGTTCGTTGGGGCGTGTTTTAAGCTACACATTGCTACGTCGCAGATTCGCATACGACGAATAGAAGCGGAGTTATTGTTGTTTATATCTGTGAGGCCATGAATCACCATTGACTGCCGGATTGCTTTCCACTCGAAACGATCGATGTTTGACAAACCTATGCAAGTTCGTCGCAGATCGGTGTAAGGTGGTTCGTTGGGGCGTGTTTTAAGCTACACATTGCTACGTTGCAGATTCGCATACGACGAATAGAAGCGGAGTTATTGTTGTTTATGTCTGTGAGGCCATGAATCACCATTGACGTCCGGATTCCCTACCACTCGAAACGATCGACGTTTGACGAAACCATGCAAGTTCGTCGCAGATCGGCACAAGGTGGGTCGATGTGACGTGTTTTAAGCTACAAATTGCTATGTCGCAGATTTGCATTCGACGAATAGAAGCGGAGTTATTGTTGTTTATATCTGTGAGGCCATGAATCACCATTGACGTCCGGATTCCCTACCACTCGAAACGATCGACGTTTGACGAAACCATGCAAGTTCGTCGCAGATCGGCACAAGGTGGGTCGATGTGACGTGTTTTAAGCTACAAATTGCTATGTCGCAGATTTGCATTCGACGAATAGAAGCGGAGTTATAGATGTTTATATCTGTCTGGCCATGAATCACCATTGATGGCAGGATTGCCTACCGCTCGAAACGATCGATGTTTGACGAAACTATGCAAGTTCATCGCAGATCGGCAAAAGGTGGGTCGATGTGACGTGTTTTAAGCTACAAATTGCTATGTCGGATATTGGCATACGACGGATAGAAGCCAAGTTTTAGGTGCTTATATCTGTGAGACCATGAATCACCATTGACGGCCGGATTGCTTACCACTCGAAACGATCGACGTTTGACGAAACTATGCAAGTTCGTCGCAGATCGGCATGAGATGGGTCGATGTGACGTGTTTTAAGCTACAAATTGCTATGTCGCATATCCGCATACGACGAATAGAAGCGGAGTTATTGTTGTTTATATCTGTGAGGCCATGAATCACCATTAACGGCCGGATTGCCTACCACTCGAAACGATCGACGTTTGACGAAACTATGCAAGTTCGTCGCAGATCGGTAAAAGGTGGGTCGGTGGGCCGTGTTTTATGCTACAAATTGCTATGTCGCAGATTTGCATTCGACGAATAGAAGCGGAGTTATAGTTGTTTATATCTGTGAGGCCATGAATCACCAATGACGGCCGGATTGCTTACCACTCGAAACGATCGATGTTTGACAAAACTATGCAAGTTCGTCGCAGATCGGTATAGGGTGGTTCGTTTGGGCGTGTTTTAAGCTACAAATTGCTATGTCGCAGATTCGCATACGACGAATAGAAGCTGAGTTATAGTTGTTGATATCTGTGAGGCCATGAATCACCATTGACGGCCGGATTCCCTACCACTCGAAACGATCGACGTTTGACGAAACCATGCAAGTTCGTCGCAGATCGGCACAAGGTGGGTCGATGTGACGTGTTTTAAGCTACAAATTGCAATGTCGCAGATTCGCATACGATGAATAGGAGCGGAGTTATAGTTGTTTATATCTGTGAGGCCATGAATCACCATTGACTGCCGGATTGCTTTCCACTCGAAACAATCGATGTTTGACAAAACTATGCAAGTTCGTCGCAGATCGGTGTAAGGTGGTTCGTTGGGGCGTGTTTTAAGCTACACATTGCTACGTCTCAGATTCGCATACGACGAATAGAAGCGGAGTTATCGTTGTTTATATCTGTGAGGCCATGAATCACCATTGACGTCCGGATTCCCTACCACTCGAAACGATCGACGTTTGACGAAACCATGCAAGTTCGTCGCAGATCGGCACAAGGTGGGTCGATGTGACGTGTTTTAAGCTACACATTGCTACGTCGCAGATTCGCATACGACGAATAGAAGCGGAGTTATTGTTGTTTATATCTGTGAGGCCATGAATCACCATTGACTGCCGGATTGCTTTCCACTAGAAACGATCGATGTTTGACGAAACTATGCAAGTTCGTCGCAGATCGGTATAAGGTGGTTCATTGGGGCGTGTTTTAAGCTACAAATTGCTAGGTCGCAGATTCGCATACGACGAATAGAATCGGAGTTATAGTTGTTTATATCTGTGAGGCCATGAATCACCATTGACGGCCGGATTCCCTACCACTCGAAACGATCGACGTTTGACGAAACTATACAAGTACGTCGCAGATCGGCATGAGGTGGGTCGATGTGTCGTGTTTTAAGCTACAAATTGCTATGTTGCAGATTTGCATACGACGTATAGAAGCGGAGTTATTGTTGTTTATATCTGTGAGGCCATGAATCACCATTGACGGCCGGATTGCTTACCACTCGAAACGATCGACGTATGACGAAACTATGCAAGTTCGTCGCAGATCGGCATGAGATGGGTCGATGTGACGTGTTTTAAGCTACAAATTGCTATGTCGCATATCCGCATACGACGAATAGAAGCGGAGTTATTGTTGTTTATATCTGTGAGGCCATGAATCACCATTAACGGCCGGATTGCCTACCACTCGAAACGATCGACGTTTGACGAAACTATGCAAGTTCGTCGCAGATCGGTAAAAGGTGGGTCGGTGGGCCGTGTTTTATGCTACAAATTGCTATGTCGCAGATTTGCATTCGACGAATAGAAGCGGAGTTATAGTTGTTTATATCTGTGAGGCCATGAATCACCATTGACGGCCGGATTGCTTACCACTCGAAACGATCGATGTTTGACAAAACTATGCAAGTTCGTCGCAGATCGGTATAAGGTGGTTCGTTGGGGCGTGTTTTAAGCTACAAAATGCTATGTCGCAGATTCGCATACGACGAATAGAAGCTGAGGTATAGTTGTTTATATCTGTGAGGCCTATGAATCACCATTGACGGCTGGATTCCCTACCACTCGAAACGATCGTCGTTTGACGAAACCATGCAAGTTCGTCGCAGATCGGCATGAGATGGGTCGATGTGACGTGTTTTAAGCTACAAATTGCTATGTCGCATATTCGCATACGACGAATAGAAGCGGAGATATTGTTGTTTATATCTGTGAGGCCATGAATCACCATTGACGGCCGGATTCCCTACTACTCGAAACGATCGACGTTTGACGAAACCATGCAAGTTCGTCGCAGATCGGCACAAGGTGGGTCGATGTGACGTGTTTTAAGCTACAAATTGCTATGTCGCAGATTCGCATACGATGAATAGGAGCGGAGTTATAGTTGTTTATATCTGTCAGGCCATGAATCACCATTGACGACCGGATTGCTTTCCACTCAAAACGATCGATGTTTGACAAAACTATGCAAGTTCGTCGCAGACCGGTATAAGGTGGTTCGTTGGGGCGTGTTTTAAGCTACTAATTGCTACGTCGCAGATTCGCATGCGACGAATAGAAGCGGAGTTATTGTTGTTTATATCTGTGAGGCCATGAATCGTCATTGACGACCGGATTGCCTACCACTCGAAACGATCGATGTTTGACGAAACTATGCAAGTTCGTCGTAGATCGGTATAAGGTGGTTCATTGGGGCCTGTTTTAAGCTACAAATTGATACGTCGCAGATTCGCATACGACGAATAGAATCGGAGTTATAGTTGTTTATATCTGTGAGGCCATGAATCACCATTGACGGCCGGATTGCCTACCACTCGAAACGATCGATGTTTGACGAAACTATGCAAGTTCGTCGCAGATCGGTAAAAGGTGGGTCGGTGGGCCGTGTTTTATGCTACAAATTGCTATGTCGCAGATTTGCATTCGACGAATAGAAGCGGAGTTATAGTTGTTTATATCTGTGAGGCCATGAATCACCAATGACGGCCGGATTGCTTACCACTCGAAACGATCGATGTTTGACAAAACTATGCAAGTTCGTCGCAGATCGGTATAGGGTGGTTCGTTTGGGCGTGTTTTAAGCTACAAATTGCTATGTCGCAGATTCGCATACGACGAATAGAAGCTGAGTTATAGTTGTTGATATCTGTGAGGCCATGAATCACCATTGTCGGCCGGATTCCCTACCACTCGAAACGATCGACGTTTGACGAAACCATGCAAGTTCGTCGCAGATCGGCACAAGGTGGGTCGATGTGACGTGTTTTAAGCTACAAATTGCTATGTCGCAGATTCGCATACGATGAATAGGAGCGGAGTTATAGTTGTTTATATCTATGAGGCCATGAATCACCATTGACTGCCGGATTGCTTTCCACTCGAAACAATCGATGTTTGACAAAACTATGCAAGTTCGTCGCAGATCGGTGTAAGGTGGTTCGTTGGGGCGTGTTTTAAGCTACACATTGCTAAGTCTCAGATTCGCATACGACGAATAGAAGCGGAGTTATCGTTGTTTATATCTGTGAGGCCATGAATCACCATTGACGTCCGGATTCCCTACCACTCGAAACGATCGTCGTTTGACGAAACCATGCAAGTTCGTCGCAGATCGGCATGAGATGGGTCGATGTGACGTGTTTTAAGCTACAAATTGCTATGTCGTATATCCGCATACGACGAATAGAAGCGGAGTTATTGTTGTTTATATCTGTGAGGCCATGAATCACCATTGACGGCCGGATTGCTTACCACTCGAAACGATCGATGTTTGACAAAACTATGCAAGTTCGTCGCAGATCGGTATAAGGTGGTTCGTTTGGGCGTGTTTTAAGCTACAAATTGCTATGTCCCAGATTCGCATACGACGAATAGAAGCTGAGTTATAGTTGTTTATATCTGTGAGGCCATGAATCACCATTGACGGCCGGATTCCCTACCACTCGAAACGATCGACGTTTGACTAAATCATGCAAGTTCGTCGCAGATCGGCACAAGGTGGGTCGATGTGACGTGTTTTAAGCTACAAATTGCTATGTCGCAGATTCGCATACGATGAATAGGAGCGGAGTTATAGTTGTTTATATCTATCAGGCCATGAATCACCATTGACGACCGGATTGCTTTCCACTCAAAACGATCGATGTTTGACAAAACTATGCAAGTTCGTCGCAGACCGGTATAAAATGGTTCGTTGGGGCGTGTTTTAAGCTACTAATTGCTACGTCGCAGATTCGCATACGACGAATAGAAGCGGAGTTATTGTTGTGTATATCTGTGAGGCCATGAATCGTCATTGACGACCGGATTGCCTACCACTCGAAACGATCGACGTTTGACGAAACTATACAAGTATGTCGCAGATCGACATGAGGTGGGTCGATGTGTCGTGTTTTAAGTTACAAATTGCTATGTCGCAAATTTGCATATGACGTATAGAAGCGGAGTTATTGTTGTTTATATCTGTGAGGCCATGAATCACCATTGACGGCCGGATTGCTTTCCACTAGAAACGATCGACGTTTGACGAAACTATACAAGTACGTCGCAGATCGGCATGAGGTGGGTCGATGTGTCGTGTTTTAAGCTACAAATCGCTATGTCGCAAATTTGCATTCGACGAATAGAAGCTGAGTTATAGTTGTTTATATCTGTCAGGCCATGAATCACCATTGACGGCCGGATTGCTTTCCACTCGAAACGATCGATGCTTGACAAAACTATGCAAGTTCGTCGCAGATCGGTATAAGGTGGTTCTTTGGGGCGTGTTTTATGCTACAAATTGCCATGTCGCAGATTTGCATACGACGAATAGAAGCGGAGTTATTGTTGTTCATATATGTGAGGCCATGAATCATCATTGACGTCCGGATTCCCAACCACTCGAAACGATCGACGTTTGACGAAACTATACAAGTATATCGCAGATCGACATGAGGTGGGTCGATGTGTCGTGTTTTAAGCTACAAATTGCTATGTCGCAGATTTGCATACGACGTATAGAAGCGGAGTTATTGTTGTTTATATCTGTGAGGCCATGAATCACCATTGACGGCCGGATTGCTTACCACTCGAAACGATCGACGTTTGACGAAACTATGCAAGTTCGTCGCAGATCGGCATGAGATGGGTCGATGTGACGTGTTTTAAGCTACAAATTGCTATGTCGCATATCCGCATACGACGAATAGAAGCGGAGTTATTGTTGTTTATATCTGTGAGGCCATGAATCACCATTAACGGCCGGATTGCCTACCACTCGAAACGATCGACGTTTGACGAAACTATGCAAGTTCGTCGCAGATCGGTAAAAGGTGGGTCGGTGGGCCGTGTTTTATGCTACAAATTGCTATGTCGCAGATTTGCATACGACGAATAGAAGCGGAGTTATAGTTGTTTATATCTGTGAGGCCATGAATCACCATTGACGGCCGGATTGCTTACCACTCGAAACGATCGATGTTTGACAAAACTATGCAAGTTCGTCGCAGATCGGTATAAGGTGGTTCGTTGGGGCGTGTTTTAAGCTACAAAATGCTATGTCGCAGATTCGCATACGACGAATAGAAGCTGAGGTATAGTTGTTTATATCTGTGAGGCCTATGAATCACCATTGACGGCTGGATTCCCTACCACTCGAAACGATCGTCGTTTGACGAAACCATGCAAGTTCGTCGCAGATCGGCATGAGATGGGTCGATGTGACGTGTTTTAAGCTACAAATTGCTATGTCGCATATTCGCATACGACGAATAGAAGCGGAGATATTGTTGTTTATATCTGTGAGGCCATGAATCACCATTGACGGCCGGATTCCCTACTACTCGAAACGATCGACGTTTGACGAAACTATGCAAGTTCGTCGCAGATCGGCACAAGGTGGGTCGATGTGACGTGTTTTAAGCTACAAATTGCTATGTCGCAGATTCGCATACGATGAATAGAATCGGAGTTATAGTTGTTTATATCTGTGAGGCCATGAATCACCATTGACGGCCGGATTGCCTACCACTCGAAACGATCGATGTTTGACGAAACTATGCAAGTTCGTCGCAGATCGGCACAGGGTGCGTCGATGTGACGTGTTTTTAGCTACAAATTGCTATGTCGCAGATTTGCATTCGACGAATAGATGCGGAGTTATAGTTGTTTATATCTGTCAGGCCATGAATCACCATTGACTGCCGGATTGCTTTCCACTCGAAACGATCGATGTTTGACAAAACTATACAAGTTCGTTGCAGATCGGTGTAAAGTGGTTCGTTGGGGCGTGTTTTAAGCTACACATTGCTACGTCGCAGATTCGCATACGACGAATAGAAGCGGAGTTATTGTTGTTTATATCTGTGAGGCCATGAATCACCATTGACTGCCAGATTGCTTTCCACTCGAAACGATCGATGTTTGACAAAACTATGCAAGTTCGTCGCAGATCGGTGTAAGGTGGTTCGTTGGGGCGTGTTTTAAGCTACACATTGCTACGTTGCAGATTCGCATACGACGAATAGAAGCGGAGTTATTGTTGTTTATGTCTGTGAGGCCATGAATCACCATTGACGTCCGGATTCCCTACCACTCGAAACGATCGACGTTTGACGAAACCATGCAAGTTCGTCGCAGATCGGCACAAGGTGGGTCGATGTGACGTGTTTTAAGCTACAAATTGCTATGTCGCAGATTTGCATTCGACGAATAGAAGCGGAGTTATTGTTGTTTATATCTGTGAGGCCATGAATCACCATTGACGTCCGGATTCCCTACCACTCGAAACGATCGACGTTTGACGAAACCATGCAAGTTCGTCGCAGATCGGCACAAGGTGGGTCGATGTGACGTGTTTTAAGCTACAAATTGCTATGTCGCAGATTTGCATTCGACGAATAGAAGCGGAGTTATAGATGTTTATATCTGTCTGGCCATGAATCACCATTGATGGCAGGATTGCCTACCGCTCGAAACGATCGATGTTTGACGAAACTATACAAGTTCATCGCAGATCGGCAAAAGGTGGGTCGATGTGACGTGTTTTAAGCTACAAATTGCTATGTCGGATATTGGCATACGACGGATAGAAGCCAAGTTTTAGGTGCTTATATCTGTGAGACCATGAATCACCATTGACGGCCGGATTGCTTACCACTCGAAACGATCGACGTTTGACGAAACTATGCAAGTTCGTCGCAGATCGGCATGAGATGGGTCGATGTGACGTGTTTTAAGCTACAAATTGCTATGTCGCATATCCGCATACGACGAATAGAAGCGGAGTTATTGTTGTTTATATCTGTGAGGCCATGAATCACCATTAACGGCCGGATTGCCTACCACTCGAAACGATCGACGTTTGACGAAACTATGCAAGTTCGTCGCAGATCGGTAAAAGGTGGGTCGGTGGGCCGTGTTTTATGCTACAAATTGCTATGTCGCAGATTTGCATTCGACGAATAGAAGCGGAGTTATAGTTGTTTATATCTGTGAGGCCATGAATCACCAATGACGGCCGGATTGCTTACCACTCGAAACGATCGATGTTTGACAAAACTATGCAAGTTCGTCGCAGATCGGTATAGGGTGGTTCGTTTGTGCGTGTTTTAAGCTACAAATTGCTATGTCGCAGATTCGCATACGACGAATAGAAGCTGAGTTATAGTTGTTGATATCTGTGAGGCCATGAATCACCATTGACGGCCGGATTCCCTACCACTCGAAACGATCGACGTTTGACGAAACCATGCAAGTTCGTCGCAGATCGGCACAAGGTGGGTCGATGTGACGTGTTTTAAGCTACAAATTGCTATGTCGCAGATTCGCATACGATGAATAGGAGCGGAGTTATAGTTGTTTATATCTGTGAGGCCATGAATCACCATTGACTGCCGGATTGCTTTCCACTCGAAACAATCGATGTTTGACAAAACTATGCAAGTTCGTCGCAGATCGGTGTAAGGTGGTTCGTTGGGGCGTGTTTTAAGCTACACATTGCTAAGTCTCAGATTCGCATACGACGAATAGAAGCGGAGTTATCGTTGTTTATATCTGTGAGGCCATGAATCACCATTGACGTCCGGATTCCCTACCACTCGAAACGATCGACGTTTGACGAAACCATGCAAGTTCGTCGCAGATCGGCACAAGGTGGGTCGATGTGACGTGTTTTAAGCTACACATTGCTACGTCGCAGATTCGCATACGACGAATAGAAGCGGAGTTATTGTTGTTTATATCTGTGAGGCCATGAATCACCATTGACGGCCGGATTCCCTACCACTCGAAACGATCGACGTTTGACGAAACTATACAAGTATATCGCAGATCGACATGAGGTGGGTCGATGTGTCGTGTTTTAAGCTACAAATTGCTATGTCGCAGATTTGCATACGACGTATAGAAGCGGAGTTATTGTTGTTTATATCTGTGAGGCCATGAATCACCATTGACGGCCGGATTGCTTTCCACTAGAAACGATCGATGTTTGACGAAACTATGCAAGTTCGTCGCAGATCGGTATAAGGTGGTTCATTGGGGCGTGTTTTAAGCTACAAATTGCTAGGTCGCAGATTCGCATACGACGAATAGAATCGGAGTTATAGTTGTTTATATCTGTGAGGCCATGATTCACCATTGACGGCCGGATTCCCTACCACTCGAAACGATCGACGTTTGACGAAACTATACAAGTACATCGCAGATCGGCATGAGGCGGGTCGATGTGTCGTGTTTTAAGCTACAAATTGCTATGTTGCAGATTTGCATACGACGTATAGAAGCGGAGTTATTGTTGTTTATATCTGTGAGGCCATGAATCACCATTGACGGCCGGATTCCCTACCACTCGAAACGATCGTCGTTTGACGAAACCATGCAAGTTCGTCGCAGATCGGCATGAGATGGGTCGATGTGACGTGTTTTAAGCTACAAATTGCTACGTCGCATATCCGCATACGACGAATAGAAGCGGAGTTATTGTTGTTTATATCTGTGAGGCCATGAATCACCATTGACGGCCGGATTGCCGTTCACTCGAAACGATCGACGTTTGACGAAACTATGCAAGTTTGTCGCAGATCGGTAAAAGGTGGGTCGGTGGGCCGTGTTTTATGCTACAAATTGCTATGTCGCAGATTTGCATACGACGAATAGAAGCGGACTTATTGTTGTTTATATCTGTGAGGCCATGAATCACCATTGACGGCCAGATTGCCTACCACTCAAAACGATCCATGTTTGACGAAACTATGCAAGTTCGTCGCAGATCGGCACAAGGTGGGTCGATGTGTCGTGTTTTAAGCTACAAATTGCTATGTCGCAGATTTGCATTCGACGAATAGAAGCGGAGTTATAGTTGTTTATATCTGTGAGGCCATGAATCACCATTGACGGCCGGATTGCTTACCACTCGAAACGATCGATGTTTGACAAAACTATGCAATTTCGTCGCAGATCGGCACATGGTGGGTCGATGTGACGTGTTTTAAGCTACAAATTGCTATGTCGCAGATTTGCATTTGACGAATAGAAGCGGAGTTAAAGATGTTTATATCTGTCTGGCCATGAATCACCATTGACGGCAGGATTGCCTACCGCTCGAAACGATCGATGTTTGACGAAACTATGCAAGTTCATCGCAGATCGGCACAAGGTGGGTCGATGTGACGTGTTTTAAGCTACAAATTGCTATGTCGGATATTGGCATACGACGAATAGTAGCCAAGTTTTAGGTGCTTATATCTGTGAGATCATGAATCACCATTGACGGCCGGATTGCCTACCACTCGAAACGATCGATGTTTGACGAAACTATGCAAGTTCGTCGCAGATCGGCACAGGGTGCGTCGATGTGACGTGTTTTTAGCTACAAATTGCTATGTCGCAGATTTGCATTCGACGAATAGAAGCGGAGTTATGGTTGTTTATATCTGTCAGGCCATGAATCACCATTGACTGCCGGATTGCTTTCCACTCGAAACGATCGATGTTTGACAAAACTATGCAAGTTCGTTGCAGATCGGTGTAAAGTGGTTCGTTGGGGCGTGTTTTAAGCTACACATTGCTACGTCGCAGATTCGCATACGACGAATAGAAGCGGAGTTATTGTTGTTTATATCTGTGAGGCCATGAATCACCATTGACTGCCGGATTGCTTTCCACTCGAAACGATCGATGTTTGACAAAACTATGCAAGTTCGTCGCAGATCGGTGTAAGGTGGTTCGTTGGGGCGTGTTTTAAGCTACACATTGCTACGTTGCAGATTCGCATACGACGAATAGAAGCGGAGTTATTGTTGTTTATGTCTGTGAGGCCATGAATCACCATTGACGTCCGGATTCCCTACCACTCGAAACGATTGACGTTTGACGAAACCATGCAAGTTCGTCGCAGATCGGCACAAGGTGGGTCGATGTGACGTGTTTTAAGCTACAAATTGCTATGTCGCAGATTTGCATTCGACGAATAGAAGCGGAGTTATTGTTGTTTATATCTGTGAGGCCATGAATCACCATTGACGTCCGGATTCCCTACCACTCGAAACGATCGACGTTTGACGAAACCATGCAAGTTCGTCGCAGATCGGCACAAGGTGGGTCGATGTGACGTGTTTTAAGCTACAAATTGCTATGTCGCAGATTTGCATTCGACGAATAGAAGCGGAGTTATAGATGTTTATATCTGTCTGGCCATGAATCACCATTGATGGCAGGATTGCCTACCGCTCGAAACGATCGATGTTTGACGAAACTATGCAAGTTCATCGCAGATCGGCAAAAGGTGGGTCGATGTGACGTGTTTTAAGCTACAAATTGCTATGTCGGATATTGGCATACGACGGATAGAAGCCAAGTTTTAGGTGCTTATATCTGTGAGACCATGAATCACCATTGACGGCCGGATTGCTTACCACTCGAAACGATCGACGTTTGACGAAACTATGCAAGTTCGTCGCAGATCGGCATGAGATGGGTCGATGTGACGTGTTTTAAGCTACAAATTGCTATGTCGCATATCCGCATACGACGAATAGAAGCGGAGTTATTGTTGTTTATATCTGTGAGGCCATGAATCACCATTAACGGCCGGATTGCCTACCACTCGAAACGATCGACGTTTGACGAAACTATGCAAGTTCGTCGCAGATCGGTAAAAGGTGGGTCGGTGGGCCGTGTTTTATGCTACAAATTGCTATGTCGCAGATTTGCATTCGACGAATAGAAGCGGAGTTATAGTTGTTTATATCTGTGAGGCCATGAATCACCAATGACGGCCGGATTGCTTACCACTCGAAACGATCGATGTTTGACAAAACTATGCAAGTTCGTCGCAGATCGGTATAGGGTGGTTCGTTTGGGCGTGTTTTAAGCTACAAATTGCTATGTCGCAGATTCGCATACGACGAATAGAAGCTGAGTTATAGTTGTTGATATCTGTGAGGCCATGAATCACCATTGACGGCCGGATTCCCTACCACTCGAAACGATCGACGTTTGACGAAACCATGCAAGTTCGTCGCAGATCGGCACAAGGTGGGTCGATGTGACGTGTTTTAAGCTACAAATTGCTATGTCGCAGATTCGCATACGATGAATAGGAGCGGAGTTATAGTTGTTTATATCTGTGAGGCCATGAATCACCATTGACTGCCGGATTGCTTTCCACTCGAAACAATCGATGTTTGACAAAACTATGCAAGTTCGTCGCAGATCGGTGTAAGGTGGTTCGTTGGGGCGTGTTTTAAGCTACACATTGCTACGTCTCAGATTCGCATACGACGAATAGAAGCGGAGTTATCGTTGTTTATATCTGTGAGGCCATGAATCACCATTGACGGCCGGATTCCCTACCACTCGAAACGATCGACGTTTGACGAAACCATGCAAGTTCGTCGCAGATCGGCACAAGGTGGGTCGGTGGGCCGTGTTTTATGCTACAAATTGCTATGTCGCAGATTCGCATACGATGAATAGGAGCGGAGTTATAGTTGTTTATATCTGTGAGGCCATGAATCACCATTGACGGCCAGATTGCCTACCACTCAAAACGATCGATGTTTGACGAAACTATGCAAGTTCGTCGCAGATCGGCACAAGGTGGGTCGATGTGTCGTGTTTTAAGCTACAAATTGCTATGTCGCAGATTTGCATTCGACGAATAGAAGCGGAGTTATAGTTGTTTATATCTGTGAGGCCATGAATCACCATTGACGGCCGGATTGCTTACCACTCGAAACGATCGATGTTTGACAAAACTATGCAATTTCGTCGCAGATCGGCACATGGTGGGTCGATGTGACGTGTTTTAAGCTACAAATTGCTATGTCGCAGATTTGCATTTGACGAATAGAAGCGGAGTTAAAGATGTTTATATCTGTCTGGCCATGAATCACCATTGACGGCAGGATTGCCTACCGCTCGAAACGATCGATGTTTGACGAAACTATGCAAGTTCATCGCAGATCGGCACAAGGTGGGTCGATGTGACGTGTTTTAAGCTACAAATTGCTATGTCGGATATTGGCATACGACGAATAGTAGCCAAGTTTTAGGTGCTTATATCTGTGAGATCATGAATCACCATTGACGGCCGGATTGCTTGCCACTCGAAACGATCGATGTTTGACGAAACTATGCAAGTTCGTCGCAGATCGGCACAAGGTGGGTCGATGTGTCGTGTTTTAAGCTACAAATTGCTATGTCGCAGATTTGCATTCGACGAATAGAAGCTGAGTTATAGTTGTTTATATCTGTCAGGCCATGAATCACCATTGACGGCCGGATTGCTTTCCACTCGAAACGATCGATGTTTGACGAAACTATGCAAGTTCGTCGTAGATCGGTATAAGGTGGTTCATTGGGGCGTGTTTTAAGCTACAAATTGATACGTCGCAGATTCGCATACGACGAATAGAATCGGAGTTATAGTTGTTTATATCTGTGAGGCCATGAATCACCATTGACGGCCGGATTGCCTACCACTCGAAACGATCGATGTTTGACGAAACTATGCAAGTTCGTCGCAGATCGGCACAGGGTGCGTCGATGTGACGTGTTTTTGGCTACAAATTGCTATGTCGCAGATTTGCATTCGACGAATAGAAGCGGAGTTATAGTTGTTTATATCTGTCAGGCCATGAATCACCATTGACTGCCGGATTGCTTTCCACTCGAAACGATCGATGTTTGACAAAACTATGCAAGTTCGTTGCAGATCGGTGTAAAGTGGTTCGTTGGGGCGTGTTTTAAGCTACACATTGCTACGTCGCAGATTCGCATACGACGAATAGAAGCGGAGTTATTGTTGTTTATATCTGTGAGGCCATGAATCACCATTGACTGCCGGATTGCTTTCCACTCGAAACGATCGATGTTTGACAAACCTATGCAAGTTCGTCGCAGATCGGTGTAAGGTGGTTCGTTGGGGCGTGTTTTAAGCTACACATTGCTACGTTGCAGATTCGCATACGACGAATAGAAGCGGAGTTATTGTTGTTTATGTCTGTGAGGCCATGAATCACCATTGACGTCCGGATTCCCTACCACTCGAAACGATCGACGTTTGACGAAACCATGCAAGTTCGTCGCAGATCGGCACAAGGTGGGTCGATGTGACGTGTTTTAAGCTACAAATTGCTATGTCGCAGATTTGCATTCGACGAATAGAAGCGGAGTTATTGTTGTTTATATCTGTGAGGCCATGAATCACCATTGACGTCCGGATTCCCTACCACTCGAAACGATCGACGTTTGACGAAACCATGCAAGTTCGTCGCAGATCGGCACAAGGTGGGTCGATGTGACGTGTTTTAAGCTACAAATTGCTATGTCGCAGATTTGCATTCGACGAATAGAAGCGGAGTTATAGATGTTTATATCTGTCTGGCCATGAATCACCATTGATGGCAGGATTGCCTACCGCTCGAAACGATCGATGTTTGACGAAACTATGCAAGTTCATCGCAGATCGGCAAAAGGTGGGTCGATGTGACGTGTTTTAAGCTACAAATTGCTATGTCGGATATTGGCATACGACGGATAGAAGCCAAGTTTTAGGTGCTTATATCTGTGAGACCATGAATCACCATTGACGGCCGGATTGCTTACCACTCGAAACGATCGACGTTTGACGAAACTATGCAAGTTCGTCGCAGATCGGCATGAGATGGGTCGATGTGACGTGTTTTAAGCTACAAATTGCTATGTCGCATATCCGCATACGACGAATAGAAGCGGAGTTATTGTTGTTTATATCTGTGAGGCCATGAATCACCATTAACGGCCGGATTGCCTACCACTCGAAACGATCGACGTTTGACGAAACTATGCAAGTTCGTCGCAGATCGGTAAAAGGTGGGTCGGTGGGCCGTGTTTTATGCTACAAATTGCTATGTCGCAGATTTGCATTCGACGAATAGAAGCGGAGTTATAGTTGTTTATATCTGTGAGGCCATGAATCACCAATGACGGCCGGATTGCTTACCACTCGAAACGATCGATGTTTGACAAAACTATGCAAGTTCGTCGCAGATCGGTATAGGGTGGTTCGTTTGGGCGTGTTTTAAGCTACAAATTGCTATGTCGCAGATTCGCATACGACGAATAGAAGCTGAGTTATAGTTGTTGATATCTGTGAGGCCATGAATCACCATTGACGGCCGGATTCCCTACCACTCGAAACGATCGACGTTTGACGAAACCATGCAAGTTCGTCGCAGATCGGCACAAGGTGGGTCGATGTGACGTGTTTTAAGCTACAAATTGCAATGTCGCAGATTCGCATACGATGAATAGGAGCGGAGTTATAGTTGTTTATATCTGTGAGGCCATGAATCACCATTGACTGCCGGATTGCTTTCCACTCGAAACAATCGATGTTTGACAAAACTATGCAAGTTCGTCGCAGATCGGTGTAAGGTGGTTCGTTGGGGCGTGTTTTAAGCTACACATTGCTACGTCTCAGATTCGCATACGACGAATAGAAGCGGAGTTATCGTTGTTTATATCTGTGAGGCCATGAATCACCATTGACGTCCGGATTCCCTACCACTCGAAACGATCGACGTTTGACGAAACCATGCAAGTTCGTCGCAGATCGGCACAAGGTGGGTCGATGTGACGTGTTTTAAGCTACACATTGCTACGTCGCAGATTCGCATACGACGAATAGAAGCGGAGTTATTGTTGTTTATATCTGTGAGGCCATGAATCACCATTGACTGCCGGATTGCTTTCCACTAGAAACGATCGATGTTTGACGAAACTATGCAAGTTCGTCGCAGATCGGTATAAGGTGGTTCATTGGGGCGTGTTTTAAGCTACAAATTGCTAGGTCGCAGATTCGCATACGACGAATAGAATCGGAGTTATAGTTGTTTATATCTGTGAGGCCATGAATCACCATTGACGGCCGGATTCCCTACCACTCGAAACGATCGACGTTTGACGAAACTATACAAGTACGTCGCAGATCGGCATGAGGTGGGTCGATGTGTCGTGTTTTAAGCTACAAATTGCTATGTTGCAGATTTGCATACGACGTATAGAAGCGGAGTTATTGTTGTTTATATCTGTGAGGCCATGAATCACCATTGACGGCCGGATTGCTTACCACTCGAAACGATCGACGTATGACGAAACTATGCAAGTTCGTCGCAGATCGGCATGAGATGGGTCGATGTGACGTGTTTTAAGCTACAAATTGCTATGTCGCATATCCGCATACGACGAATAGAAGCGGAGTTATTGTTGTTTATATCTGTGAGGCCATGAATCACCATTAACGGCCGGATTGCCTACCACTCGAAACGATCGACGTTTGACGAAACTATGCAAGTTCGTCGCAGATCGGTAAAAGGTGGGTCGGTGGGCCGTGTTTTATGCTACAAATTGCTATGTCGCAGATTTGCATACGACGAATAGAAGCGGAGTTATAGTTGTTTATATCTGTGAGGCCATGAATCACCATTGACGGCCGGATTGCTTACCACTCGAAACGATCGATGTTTGACAAAACTATGCAAGTTCGTCGCAGATCGGTATAAGGTGGTTCGTTGGGGCGTGTGTTAAGCTACAAAATGCTATGTCGCAGATTCGCATACGACGAATAGAAGCTGAGGTATAGTTGTTTATATCTGTGAGGCCTATGAATCACCATTGACGGCTGGATTCCCTACCACTCGAAACGATCGTCGTTTGACGAAACCATGCAAGTTCGTCGCAGATCGGCATGAGATGGGTCGATGTGACGTGTTTTAAGCTACAAATTGCTATGTCGCATATTCGCATACGACGAATAGAAGCGGAGATATTGTTGTTTATATCTGTGAGGCCATGAATCACCATTGACGGCCGGATTCCCTACTACTCGAAACGATCGACGTTTGACGAAACCATGCAAGTTCGTCGCAGATCGGCACAAGGTGGGTCGATGTGACGTGTTTTAAGCTACAAATTGCTATGTCGCAGATTCGCATACGATGAATAGGAGCGGAGTTATAGTTGTTTATATCTGTCAGGCCATGAATCACCATTGACGACCGGATTGCTTTCCACTCAAAACGATCGATGTTTGACAAAACTATGCAAGTTCGTCGCAGACCGGTATAAGGTGGTTCGTTGGGGCGTGTTTTAAGCTACTAATTGCTACGTCGCAGATTCGCATGCGACGAATAGAAGCGGAGTTATTGTTGTTTATATCTGTGAGGCCATGAATCGTCATTGACGACCGGATTGCCTACCACTCGAAACGATCGATGTTTGACGAAACTATGCAAGTTCGTCGTAGATCGGTATAAGGTGGTTCATTGGGGCCTGTTTTAAGCTACAAATTGATACGTCGCAGATTCGCATACGACGAATAGAATCGGAGTTATAGTTGTTTATATCTGTGAGGCCATGAATCACCATTGACGGCCGGATTGCCTACCACTCGAAACGATCGATGTTTGACGAAACTATGCAAGTTCGTCGCAGATCGGTAAAAGGTGGGTCGGTGGGCCGTGTTTTATGCTACAAATTGCTATGTCGCAGATTTGCATTCGACGAATAGAAGCGGAGTTATAGTTGTTTATATCTGTGAGGCCATGAATCACCAATGACGGCCGGATTGCTTACCACTCGAAACGATCGATGTTTGACAAAACTATGCAAGTTCGTCGCAGATCGGTATAGGGTGGTTCGTTTGGGCGTGTTTTAAGCTACAAATTGCTATGTCGCAGATTCGCATACGACGAATAGAAGCTGAGTTATAGTTGTTGATATCTGTGAGGCCATGAATCACCATTGTCGGCCGGATTCCCTACCACTCGAAACGATCGACGTTTGACGAAACCATGCAAGTTCGTCGCAGATCGGCACAAGGTGGGTCGATGTGACGTGTTTTAAGCTACAAATTGCTATGTCGCAGATTCGCATACGATGAATAGGAGCGGAGTTATAGTTGTTTATATCTATGAGGCCATGAATCACCATTGACTGCCGGATTGCTTTCCACTCGAAACAATCGATGTTTGACAAAACTATGCAAGTTCGTCGCAGATCGGTGTAAGGTGGTTCGTTGGGGCGTGTTTTAAGCTACACATTGCTAAGTCTCAGATTCGCATACGACGAATAGAAGCGGAGTTATCGTTGTTTATATCTGTGAGGCCATGAATCACCATTGACGTCCGGATTCCCTACCACTCGAAACGATCGACGTTTGACGAAACCATGCAAGTTCGTCGCAGATCGGCACAAGGTGGGTCGATGTGACGTGTTTTAAGCTACACATTGCTACGTCGCAGATTCGCATACGACGAATAGAAGCGGAGTTATTGTTGTTTATATCTGTGAGGCCATGAATCACCATTGACTGCCGGATTGCTTTCCACTAGAAACGATCGATGTTTGACGAAACTATGCAAGTTCGTCGCAGATCGGTATAAGGTGGTTCATTGGGGCGTGTTTTAAGCTACAAATTGCTAGGTCGCAGATTCGCATACGACGAATAGAATCGGAGTTATAGTTGTTTATATCTGTGAGGCCATGAATCACCATTGACGGCCGGATTCCCTACCACTCGAAACGATCGACGTTTGACGAAACTATACAAGTACGTCGCTGATCGGCATGAGGTGGGTCGATGTGTCGTGTTTTAAGCTACAAATTGCTATGTTGCAGATTTGCATACGACGTATAGAAGCGGAGTTATTGTTGTTTATATCTGTGAGGCCATGAATCACCATTGACGGCCGGATTGCTTTCCACTAGAAACGATCGATGTTTGACGAAACTATGCAAGTTCGTCGCAGATCGGTAAAAGGTGGGTCGGTGGGCCGTGTTTTATGCTACAAATTGCTATGTCGCAGATTTGCATACGACGAATAGAAGCGGACTTATTGTTGTTTATATCTGTGAGGCCATGAATCACAATTGACGGCCAGATTGCCTACCACTCGAAACGATCGATGTTTGACGAAACTATGCAAGTTCGTCGCAGATCGGCACAAGGTGGGTCGATGTGTCGTGTTTTAAGCTACAAATTGCTATGTCGCAGATTTGCATTCGACGAATAGAAGCGGAGTTATAGTTGTTTATATCTGTGAGGCCATGAATCACCATTGACGGCCGGATTGCTTACCACTCGAAACGATCGATGTTTGACAAAACTATGCAATTTCGTCGCAGATCGGCACATGGTGGGTCGATGTGACGTGTTTTAAGCTACAAATTGCTATGTCGCAGATTTGCATTTGACGAATAGAAGCGGAGTTAAAGATGTTTATATCTGTCTGGCCATGAATCACCATTGACGGCAGGATTGCCTACCGCTCGAAACGATCGATGTTTGACGAAACTATGCAAGTTCATCGCAGATCGGCACAAGGTGGGTCGATGTGACGTGTTTTAAGCTACAAATTGCTATGTCGGATATTGGCATACGACGAATAGTAGCCAAGTTTTAGGTGCTTATATCTGTGAGATCATGAATCACCATTGACGGCCGGATTGCTTGCCACTCGAAACGATCGATGTTTGACGAAACTATGCAAGTTCGTCGCAGATCGGCACAAGGTGGGTCGATGTGTCGTGTTTTAAGCTACAAATTGCTATGTCGCAGATTTGCATTCGACGAATAGAAGCTGAGTTATAGTTGTTTATATCTGTCAGGCCATGAATCACCATTGACGGCCGGATTGCTTTCCACTCGAAACGATCGATGTTTGACGAAACTATGCAAGTTCGTCGTAGATCGGTATAAGGTGGTTCATTGGGGCGTGTTTTAAGCTACAAATTGATACGTCGCAGATTCGCATACGACGAATAGAATCGGAGTTATAGTTGTTTATATCTGTGAGGCCATGAATCACCATTGACGGCCGGATTGCCTACCACTCGAAACGATCGATGTTTGACGAAACTATGCAAGTTCGTCGCAGATCGGCACAGGGTGCGTCGATGTGACGTGTTTTTAGCTACAAATTGCTATGTCGCAGATTTGCATTCGACGAATAGAAGCGGAGTTATAGTTGTTTATATCTGTCAGGCCATGAATCACCATTGACTGCCGGATTGCTTTCCACTCGAAACGATCGATGTTTGACAAAACCATGCAAGTTCGTTGCAGATCGGTGTAAAGTGGTTCGTTGGGGCGTGTTTTAAGCTACACATTGCTACGTCGCAGATTCGCATACGACGAATAGAAGCGGAGTTATTGTTGTTTATATCTGTGAGGCCATGAATCACCATTGACTGCCGGATTGCTTTCCACTCGAAACGATCGATGTTTGACAAAACTATGCAAGTTCGTCGCAGATCGGTGTAAGGTGGTTCGTTGGGGCGTGTTTTAAGCTACACATTGCTACGTTGCAGATTCGCATACGACGAATAGAAGCGGAGTTATTGTTGTTTATGTCTGTGAGGCCATGAATCACCATTGACGTCCGGATTCCCTACCACTCGAAACGATCGACGTTTGACGAAACCATGCAAGTTCGTCGCAGATCGGCACAAGGTGGGTCGATGTGACGTGTTTTAAGCTACAAATTGCTATGTCGCAGATTTGCATTCGACGAATAGAAGCGGAGTTATAGATGTTTATATCTGTCTGGCCATGAATCACCATTGATGGCAGGATTGCCTACCGCTCGAAACGATCGATGTTTGACGAAACTATGCAAGTTCATCGCAGATCGGCAAAAGGTGGGTCGATGTGACGTGTTTTAAGCTACAAATTGCTATGTCGGATATTGGCATACGACGGATAGAAGCCAAGTTTTAGGTGCTTATATCTGTGAGACCATGAATCACCATTGACGGCCGGATTGCTTACCACTCGAAACGATCGACGTTTGACGAAACTATGCAAGTTCGTCGCAGATCGGCATGAGATGGGTCGATGTGACGTGTTTTAAGCTACAAATTGCTATGTCGCATATCCGCATACGACGAATAGAAGCGGAGTTATTGTTGTTTATATCTGTGAGGCCATGAATCACCATTAACGGCCGGATTGCCTACCACTCGAAACGATCGACGTTTGACGAAACTATGCAAGTTCGTCGCAGATCGGTAAAAGGTGGGTCGGTGGGCCGTGTTTTATGCTACAAATTGCTATGTCGCAGATTTGCATTCGACGAATAGAAGCGGAGTTATAGTTGTTTATATCTGTGAGGCCATGAATCACCAATGACGGCCGGATTGCTTACCACTCGAAACGATCGATGTTTGACAAAACTATGCAAGTTCGTCGCAGATCGGTATAGGGTGGTTCGTTTGGGCGTGTTTTAAGCTACAAATTGCTATGTCGCAGATTCGCATACGACGAATAGAAGCTGAGTTATAGTTGTTGATATCTGTGAGGCCATGAATCACCATTGACGGCCGGATTCCCTACCACTCGAAACGATCGACGTTTGACGAAACCATGCAAGTTCGTCGCAGATCGGCACAAGGTGGGTCGATGTGACGTGTTTTAAGCTACAAATTGCAATGTCGCAGATTCGCATACGATGAATAGGAGCGGAGTTATAGTTGTTTATATCTGTGAGGCCATGAATCACCATTGACTGCCGGATTGCTTTCCACTCGAAACAATCGATGTTTGACAAAACTATGCAAGTTCGTCGCAGATCGGTGTAAGGTGGTTCGTTGGGGCGTGTTTTAAGCTACACATTGCTACGTCTCAGATTCGCATACGACGAATAGAAGCGGAGTTATCGTTGTTTATATCTGTGAGGCCATGAATCACCATTGACGTCCGGATTCCCTACCACTCGAAACGATCGACGTTTGACGAAACCATGCAAGTTCGTCGCAGATCGGCACAAGGTGGGTCGATGTGACGTGTTTTAAGCTACACATTGCTACGTCGCAGATTCGCATACGACGAATAGAAGCGGAGTTATTGTTGTTTATATCTGTGAGGCCATGAATCACCATTGACTGCCGGATTGCTTTCCACTAGAAACGATCGATGTTTGACGAAACTATGCAAGTTCGTCGCAGATCGGTATAAGGTGGTTCATTGGGGCGTGTTTTAAGCTACAAATTGCTAGGTCGCAGATTCGCATACGACGAATAGAATCGGAGTTATAGTTGTTTATATCTGTGAGGCCATGAATCACCATTGACGGCCGGATTCCCTACCACTCGAAACGATCGACGTTTGACGAAACTATACAAGTACGTCGCAGATCGGCATGAGGTGGGTCGATGTGTCGTGTTTTAAGCTACAAATTGCTATGTTGCAGATTTGCATACGACGTATAGAAGCGGAGTTATTGTTGTTTATATCTGTGAGGCCATGAATCACCATTGACGGCCGGATTGCTTACCACTCGAAACGATCGACGTATGACGAAACTATGCAAGTTCGTCGCAGATCGGCATGAGATGGGTCGATGTGACGTGTTTTAAGCTACAAATTGCTATGTCGCATATCCGCATACGACGAATAGAAGCGGAGTTATTGTTGTTTATATCTGTGAGGCCATGAATCACCATTAACGGCCGGATTGCCTACCACTCGAAACGATCGACGTTTGACGAAACTATGCAAGTTCGTCGCAGATCGGTAAAAGGTGGGTCGGTGGGCCGTGTTTTATGCTACAAATTGCTATGTCGCAGATTTGCATACGACGAATAGAAGCGGAGTTATAGTTGTTTATATCTGTGAGGCCATGAATCACCATTGACGGCCGGATTGCTTACCACTCGAAACGATCGATGTTTGACAAAACTATGCAAGTTCGTCGCAGATCGGTATAAGGTGGTTCGTTGGGGCGTGTTTTAAGCTACAAAATGCTATGTCGCAGATTCGCATACGACGAATAGAAGCTGAGGTATAGTTGTTTATATCTGTGAGGCCTATGAATCACCATTGACGGCTGGATTCCCTACCACTCGAAACGATCGTCGTTTGACGAAACCATGCAAGTTCGTCGCAGATCGGCATGAGATGGGTCGATGTGACGTGTTTTAAGCTACAAATTGCTATGTCGCATATTCGCATACGACGAATAGAAGCGGAGATATTGTTGTTTATATCTGTGAGGCCATGAATCACCATTGACGGCCGGATTCCCTACTACTCGAAACGATCGACGTTTGACGAAACCATGCAAGTTCGTCGCAGATCGGCACAAGGTGGGTCGATGTGACGTGTTTTAAGCTACAAATTGCTATGTCGCAGATTCGCATACGATGAATAGGAGCGGAGTTATAGTTGTTTATATCTGTCAGGCCATGAATCACCATTGACGACCGGATTGCTTTCCACTCAAAACGATCGATGTTTGACAAAACTATGCAAGTTCGTCGCAGACCGGTATAAGGTGGTTCGTTGGGGCGTGTTTTAAGCTACTAATTGCTACGTCGCAGATTCGCATGCGACGAATAGAAGCGGAGTTATTGTTGTTTATATCTGTGAGGCCATGAATCGTCATTGACGACCGGATTGCCTACCACTCGAAACGATCGATGTTTGACGAAACTATGCAAGTTCGTCGTAGATCGGTATAAGGTGGTTCATTGGGGCGTGTTTTAAGCTACAAATTGATACGTCGCAGATTCGCATACGACGAATAGAATCGGAGTTATAGTTGTTTATATCTGTGAGGCCATGAATCACCATTGACGTCCGGATTGCCTTCCACTCGAAACGATCGATGTTTGACGAAACTATGCAAGTTCGTCGCAGATCGGTAAAAGGTGGGTCGGTGGGCCGTGTTTTATGCTACAAATTGCTATGTCGCAGATTTGCATACGACGAATAGAAGCGGAGTTATAGTTGTTTATATCTGTGAGGCCATGAATCACCAATGACGGCCGGATTGCTTACCACTCGAAACGATCGATGTTTGACAAAACTATGCAAGTTCGTCGCAGATCGGTATAGGGTGGTTCGTTTGGGCGTGTTTTAAGCTACAAATTGCTATGTCGCAGATTCGCATACGACGAATAGAAGCTGAGTTATAGTTGTTGATATCTGTGAGGCCATGAATCACCATTGACGGCCGGATTCCCTACCACTCGAAACGATCGACGTTTGACGAAACCATGCAAGTTCGTCGCAGATCGGCACAAGGTGGGTCGATGTGACGTGTTTTAAGCTACAAATTGCTATGTCGCAGATTCGCATACGATGAATAGGAGCGGAGTTATAGTTGTTTATATCTGTGAGGCCATGAATCACCATTGACTGCCGGATTGCTTTCCACTCGAAACAATCGATGTTTGACAAAACTATGCAAGTTCGTCGCAGATCGGTGTAAGGTGGTTCGTTGGGGCGTGTTTTAAGCTACACATTGCTAAGTCTCAGATTCGCATACGACGAATAGAAGCGGAGTTATCGTTGTTTATATCTGTGAGGCCATGATTCACCATTGACGTCCGGATTCCCTACCACTCGAAACGATCGACGTTTGACGAAACCATGCAAGTTCGTCGCAGATCGGCACAAGGTGGGTCGATGTGACGTGTTTTAAGCTACACATTGCTACGTCGCAGATTCGCATACGACGAATAGAAGCGAAGTTATTGTTGTTTATATCTGTGAGGCCATGAATCACCATTGACTGCCGGATTGCTTTCCACTAGAAACGATCGATGTTTGACGAAACTATGCAAGTTCGTCGCAGATCGGTATAAGGTGGTTCATTGGGGCGTGTTTTAAGCTACAAATTGCTAGGTCGCAGATTCGCATACGACGAATAGAATCGGAGTTATAGTTGTTTATATCTGTGAGGCCATGAATCACCATTGACGGCCGGATTCCCTACCACTCGAAACGATCGACGTTTGACGAAACTATACAAGTACGTCGCTGATCGGCATGAGGTGGGTCGATGTGTCGTGTTTTAAGCTACAAATTGCTATGTTGCAGATTTGCATACGACGTATAGAAGCGGAGTTATTGTTGTTTATATCTGTGAGGCCATGAATCACCATTGACGGCCGGATTGCTTTCCACTAGAAACGATCGATGTTTGACGAAACTATGCAAGTTCGTTGCAGATCGGTGTAAAGTGGTTCGTTGGGGCGTGTTTTAAGCTACACATTGCTACGTCGCAGATTCGCATACGACGAATAGAAGCGGAGTTATTGTTGTTTATATCTGTGAGGCCATGAATCACCATTGACTGCCGGATTGCTTTCCACTCGAAACGATCGATGTTTGACAAAACTATGCAAGTTCGTCGCAGATCGGTGTAAGGTGGTTCGTTGGGGCGTGTTTTAAGCTACACATTGCTACGTTGCAGATTCGCATACGACGAATAGAAGCGGAGTTATTGTTGTTTATGTCTGTGAGGCCATGAATCACCATTGACGTCCGGATTCCCTACCACTCGAAACGATCGACGTTTGACGAAACCATGCAAGTTCGTCGCAGATCGGCACAAGGTGGGTCGATGTGACGTGTTTTAAGCTACAAATTGCTATGTCGCAGATTTGCATTCGACGAATAGAAGCGGAGTTATAGATGTTTATATCTGTCTGGCCATGAATCACCATTGATGGCAGGATTGCCTACCGCTCGAAACGATCGATGTTTGACGAAACTATGCAAGTTCATCGCAGATCGGCAAAAGGTGGGTCGATGTGACGTGTTTTAAGCTACAAATTGCTATGTCGGATATTGGCATACGACGGATAGAAGCCAAGTTTTAGGTGCTTATATCTGTGAGACCATGAATCACCATTGACGGCCGGATTGCTTACCACTCGAAACGATCGACGTTTGACGAAACTATGCAAGTTCGTCGCAGATCGGCATGAGATGGGTCGATGTGACGTGTTTTAAGCTACAAATTGCTATGTCGCATATCCGCATACGACGAATAGAAGCGGAGTTATTGTTGTTTATATCTGTGAGGCCATGAATCACCATTAACGGCCGGATTGCCTACCACTCGAAACGATCGACGTTTGACGAAACTATGCAAGTTCGTCGCAGATCGGTAAAAGGTGGGTCGGTGGGCCGTGTTTTATGCTACAAATTGCTATGTCGCAGATTTGCATTCGACGAATAGAAGCGGAGTTATAGTTGTTTATATCTGTGAGGCCATGAATCACCAATGACGGCCGGATTGCTTACCACTCGAAACGATCGATGTTTGACAAAACTATGCAAGTTCGTCGCAGATCGGTATAGGGTGGTTCGTTTGGGCGTGTTTTAAGCTACAAATTGCTATGTCGCAGATTCGCATACGACGAATAGAAGCTGAGTTATAGTTGTTGATATCTGTGAGGCCATGAATCACCATTGACGGCCGGATTCCCTACCACTCGAAACGATCGACGTTTGACGAAACCATGCAAGTTCGTCGCAGATCGGCACAAGGTGGGTCGATGTGACGTGTTTTAAGCTACAAATTGCAATGTCGCAGATTCGCATACGATGAATAGGAGCGGAGTTATAGTTGTTTATATCTGTGAGGCCATGAATCACCATTGACTGCCGGATTGCTTTCCACTCGAAACAATCGATGTTTGACAAAACTATGCAAGTTCGTCGCAGATCGGTGTAAGGTGGTTCGTTGGGGCGTGTTTTAAGCTACACATTGCTACGTCTCAGATTCGCATACGACGAATAGAAGCGGAGTTATCGTTGTTTATATCTGTGAGGCCATGAATCACCATTGACGTCCGGATTCCCTACCACTCGAAACGATCGACGTTTGACGAAACCATGCAAGTTCGTCGCAGATCGGCACAAGGTGGGTCGATGTGACGTGTTTTAAGCTACACATTGCTACGTCGCAGATTCGCATACGACGAATAGAAGCGGAGTTATTGTTGTTTATATCTGTGAGGCCATGAATCACCATTGACTGCCGGATTGCTTTCCACTAGAAACGATCGATGTTTGACGAAACTATGCAAGTTCGTCGCAGATCGGTATAAGGTGGTTCATTGGGGCGTGTTTTAAGCTACAAATTGCTAGGTCGCAGATTCGCATACGACGAATAGAATCGGAGTTATAGTTGTTTATATCTGTGAGGCCATGAATCACCATTGACGGCCGGATTCCCTACCACTCGAAACGATCGACGTTTGACGAAACTATACAAGTACGTCGCAGATCGGCATGAGGTGGGTCGATGTGTCGTGTTTTAAGCTACAAATTGCTATGTTGCAGATTTGCATACGACGTATAGAAGCGGAGTTATTGTTGTTTATATCTGTGAGGCCATGAATCACCATTGACGGCCGGATTGCTTACCACTCGAAACGATCGACGTATGACGAAACTATGCAAGTTCGTCGCAGATCGGCATGAGATGGGTCGATGTGACGTGTTTTAAGCTACAAATTGCTATGTCGCATATCCGCATACGACGAATAGAAGCGGAGTTATTGTTGTTTATATCTGTGAGGCCATGAATCACCATTAACGGCCGGATTGCCTACCACTCGAAACGATCGACGTTTGACGAAACTATGCAAGTTCGTCGCAGATCGGTAAAAGGTGGGTCGGTGGGCCGTGTTTTATGCTACAAATTGCTATGTCGCAGATTTGCATACGACGAATAGAAGCGGAGTTATAGTTGTTTATATCTGTGAGGCCATGAATCACCATTGACGGCCGGATTGCTTACCACTCGAAACGATCGATGTTTGACAAAACTATGCAAGTTCGTCGCAGATCGGTATAAGGTGGTTCGTTGGGGCGTGTTTTAAGCTACAAAATGCTATGTCGCAGATTCGCATACGACGAATAGAAGCTGAGGTATAGTTGTTTATATCTGTGAGGCCTATGAATCACCATTGACGGCTGGATTCCCTACCACTCGAAACGATCGTCGTTTGACGAAACCATGCAAGTTCGTCGCAGATCGGCATGAGATGGGTCGATGTGACGTGTTTTAAGCTACAAATTGCTATGTCGCATATTCGCATACGACGAATAGAAGCGGAGATATTGTTGTTTATATCTGTGAGGCCATGAATCACCATTGACGGCCGGATTCCCTACTACTCGAAACGATCGACGTTTGACGAAACCATGCAAGTTCGTCGCAGATCGGCACAAGGTGGGTCGATGTGACGTGTTTTAAGCTACAAATTGCTATGTCGCAGATTCGCATACGATGAATAGGAGCGGAGTTATAGTTGTTTATATCTGTCAGGCCATGAATCACCATTGACGACCGGATTGCTTTCCACTCAAAACGATCGATGTTTGACAAAACTATGCAAGTTCGTCGCAGACCGGTATAAGGTGGTTCGTTGGGGCGTGTTTTAAGCTACTAATTGCTACGTCGCAGATTCGCATGCGACGAATAGAAGCGGAGTTATTGTTGTTTATATCTGTGAGGCCATGAATCGTCATTGACGACCGGATTGCCTACCACTCGAAACGATCGATGTTTGACGAAACTATGCAAGTTCGTCGTAGATCGGTATAAGGTGGTTCATTGGGGCGTGTTTTAAGCTACAAATTGATACGTCGCAGATTCGCATACGACGAATAGAATCGGAGTTATAGTTGTTTATATCTGTGAGGCCATGAATCACCATTGACGGCCGGATTGCCTACCACTCGAAACGATCGATGTTTGACGAAACTATGCAAGTTCGTCGCAGATCGGTAAAAGGTGGGTCGGTGGGCCGTGTTTTATGCTACAAATTGCTATGTCGCAGATTTGCATACGACGAATAGAAGCGGAGTTATAGTTGTTTATATCTGTGAGGCCATGAATCACCAATGACGGCCGGATTGCTTACCACTCGAAACGATCGATGTTTGACAAAACTATGCAAGTTCGTCGCAGATCGGTATAGGGTGGTTCGTTTGGGCGTGTTTTAAGCTACAAATTGCTATGTCGCAGATTCGCATACGACGAATAGAAGCTGAGTTATAGTTGTTGATATCTGTGAGGCCATGAATCACCATTGACGGCCGGATTCCCTACCACTCGAAACGATCGACGTTTGACGAAACCATGCAAGTTCGTCGCAGATCGGCACAAGGTGGGTCGATGTGACGTGTTTTAAGCTACAAATTGCTATGTCGCAGATTCGCATACGATGAATAGGAGCGGAGTTATAGTTGTTTATATCTGTGAGGCCATGAATCACCATTGACTGCCGGATTGCTTTCCACTCGAAACAATCGATGTTTGACAAAACTATGCAAGTTCGTCGCAGATCGGTGTAAGGTGGTTCGTTGGGGCGTGTTTTAAGCTACACATTGCTAAGTCTCAGATTCGCATACGACGAATAGAAGCGGAGTTATCGTTGTTTATATCTGTGAGGCCATGATTCACCATTGACGTCCGGATTCCCTACCACTCGAAACGATCGACGTTTGACGAAACCATGCAAGTTCGTCGCAGATCGGCACAAGGTGGGTCGATGTGACGTGTTTTAAGCTACACATTGCTACGTCGCAGATTCGCATACGACGAATAGAAGCGAAGTTATTGTTGTTTATATCTGTGAGGCCATGAATCACCATTGACTGCCGGATTGCTTTCCACTAGAAACGATCGATGTTTGACGAAACTATGCAAGTTCGTCGCAGATCGGTATAAGGTGGTTCATTGGGGCGTGTTTTAAGCTACAAATTGCTAGGTCGCAGATTCGCATACGACGAATAGAATCGGAGTTATAGTTGTTTATATCTGTGAGGCCATGAATCACCATTGACGGCCGGATTCCCTACCACTCGAAACGATCGACGTTTGACGAAACTATACAAGTACGTCGCTGATCGGCATGAGGTGGGTCGATGTGTCGTGTTTTAAGCTACAAATTGCTATGTTGCAGATTTGCATACGACGTATAGAAGCGGAGTTATTGTTGTTTATATCTGTGAGGCCATGAAACACCATTGACGGCCGGATTGCTTTCCACTAGAAACGATCGATGTTTGACGAAACTATGCAAGTTCGTCGCAGATCGGTAAAAGGTGGGTCGTTGGGCCGTGTTTTATGCTACAAATTGCTATGTCGCAGATTTGCATACGACGAATAGAAGCGGACTTATTGTTGTTTATATCTGTGAGGCCATGAATCACCATTGACGGCCAGATTGCCTACCACTCGAAACGATCGATGTTTGACGAAACTATGCAAGTTCGTCGCAGATCGGCACAAGGTGGGTCGATGTGTCGTGTTTTAAGCTACAAATTGCTATGTCGCAGATTTGCATTCGACGAATAGAAGCTGAGTTATAGTTGTTTATATCTGTGAGGCCATGAATCACCATTGACGGCCGGATTGCTTACCACTCGAAACGATCGATGTTTGACAAAACTATGCAATTTCGTCGCAGATCGGCACATGGTGGGTCGATGTGACGTGTTTTAAGCTACAAATTGCTATGTCGCAGATTTGCATTTGACGAATAGAAGCGGAGTTAAAGATGTTTATATCTGTCTGGCCATGAATCACCATTGACGGCAGGATTGCCTACCGCTCGAAACGATCGATGTTTGACGAAACTATGCAAGTTCATCGCAGATCGGCACAAGGTGGGTCGATGTGACGTGTTTTAAGCTACAAATTGCTATGTCGGATATTGGCATACGACGAATAGTAGCCAAGTTTTAGGTGCTTATATCTGTGAGATCATGAATCACCATTGACGGCCGGATTGCTTGCCACTCGAAACGATCGATGTTTGACGAAACTATGCAAGTTCGTCGCAGATCGGCACAAGGTGGGTCGATGTGTCGTGTTTTAAGCTACAAATTGCTATGTCGCAGATTTGCATTCGACGAATAGAAGCTGAGTTATAGTTGTTTATATCTGTCAGGCCATGAATCACCATTGACGGCCGGATTGCTTTCCACTCGAAACGATCGATGTTTGACGAAACTATGCAAGTTCGTCGTAGATCGGTATAAGGTGGTTCATTGGGGCGTGTTTTAAGCTACAAATTGATACGTCGCAGATTCGCATACGACGAATAGAATCGGAGTTATAGTTGTTTATATCTGTGAGGCCATGAATCACCATTGACGGCCGGATTGCCTACCACTCGAAACGATCGATGTTTGACGAAACTATGCAAGTTCGTCGCAGATCGGCACAGGGTGCGTCGATGTGACGTGTTTTTAGCTACAAATTGCTATGTCGCAGATTTGCATTCGACGAATAGAAGCGGAGTTATAGTTGTTTATATCTGTCAGGCCATGAATCACCATTGACTGCCGGATTGCTTTCCACTCGAAACGATCGATGTTTGACAAAACTATGCAAGTTCGTTGCAGATCGGTGTAAAGTGGTTCGTTGGGGCGTGTTTTAAGCTACACATTGCTACGTCGCAGATTCGCATACGACGAATAGAAGCGGAGTTATTGTTGTTTATATCTGTGAGGCCATGAATCACCATTGACTGCCGGATTGCTTTCCACTCGAAACGATCGATGTTTGACAAAACTATGCAAGTTCGTCGCAGATCGGTGTAAGGTGGTTCGTTGGGGCGTGTTTTAAGCTACACATTGCTACGTTGCAGATTCGCATACGACGAATAGAAGCGGAGTTATTGTTGTTTATGTCTGTGAGGCCATGAATCACCATTGACGTCCGGATTCCCTACCACTCGAAACGATCGACGTTTGACGAAACCATGCAAGTTCGTCGCAGATCGGCACAAGGTGGGTCGATGTGACGTGTTTTAAGCTACAAATTGCTATGTCGCAGATTTGCATTCGACGAATAGAAGCGGAGTTATTGTTGTTTATATCTGTGAGGCCATGAATCACCATTGACGTCCGGATTCCCTACCACTCGAAACGATCGACGTTTGACGAAACCATGCAAGTTCGTCGCAGATCGGCACAAGGTGGGTCGATGTGACGTGTTTTAAGCTACAAATTGCTATGTCGCAGATTTGCATTCGACGAATAGAAGCGGAGTTATAGATGTTTATATCTGTCTGGCCATGAATCACCATTGATGGCAGGATTGCCTACCGCTCGAAACGATCGATGTTTGACGAAACTATGCAAGTTCATCGCAGATCGGCAAAAGGTGGGTCGATGTGACGTGTTTTAAGCTACAAATTGCTATGTCGGATATTGGCATACGACGGATAGAAGCCAAGTTTTAGGTGCTTATATCTGTGAGACCATGAATCACCATTGACGGCCGGATTGCTTACCACTCGAAACGATCGACGTTTGACGAAACTATGCAAGTTCGTCGCAGATCGGCATGAGATGGGTCGATGTGACGTGTTTTAAGCTACAAATTGCTATGTCGCATATCCGCATACGACGAATAGAAGCGGAGTTATTGTTGTTTATATCTGTGAGGCCATGAATCACCATTAACGGCCGGATTGCCTACCACTCGAAACGATCGACGTTTGACGAAACTATGCAAGTTCGTCGCAGATCGGTAAAAGGTGGGTCGGTGGGCCGTGTTTTATGCTACAAATTGCTATGTCGCAGATTTGCATTCGACGAATAGAAGCGGAGTTATAGTTGTTTATATCTGTGAGGCCATGAATCACCAATGACGGCCGGATTGCTTACCACTCGAAACGATCGATGTTTGACAAAACTATGCAAGTTCGTCGCAGATCGGTATAGGGTGGTTCGTTTGGGCGTGTTTTAAGCTACAAATTGCTATGTCGCAGATTCGCATACGACGAATAGAAGCTGAGTTATAGTTGTTGATATCTGTGAGGCCATGAATCACCATTGACGGCCGGATTCCCTACCACTCGAAACGATCGACGTTTGACGAAACCATGCAAGTTCGTCGCAGATCGGCACAAGGTGGGTCGATGTGACGTGTTTTAAGCTACAAATTGCTATGTCGCAGATTCGCATACGATGAATAGGAGCGGAGTTATAGTTGTTTATATCTGTGAGGCCATGAATCACCATTGACTGCCGGATTGCTTTCCACTCGAAACAATCGATGTTTGACAAAACTATGCAAGTTCGTCGCAGATCGGTGTAAGGTGGTTCGTTGGGGCGTGTTTTAAGCTACACATTGCTACGTCTCAGATTCGCATACGACGAATAGAAGCGGAGTTATCGTTGTTTATATCTGTGAGGCTATGAATCACCATTGACGGCCGGATTCCCTACCACTCGAAACGATCGACGTTTGACGAAACTGTACAAGTACGTCGCAGATCGGCATGAGGTGGGTCGATGTGTCGTGTTTTAAGCTACAAATTGCTATGTTGCAGATTTGCATACGACGTATAGAAGCGGAGTTATTGTTGTTTATATCTGTGAGGCCATGAATCACCATTGACGGCCGGATTGCTTTCCACTAGAAACGATCGATGTTTGACGAAACTATGCAAGTTCGTCGCAGATCGGTATAAGGTGGATCATTGGGGCGTGTTTTAAGCTACAAATTGCTAGGTCGCAGATTCGCATACGACGAATAGAATCGGAGTTATAGTTGTTTATATCTGTGAGGCCATGAATCACCATTGACGGCCGGATTCCCTACCACTCGAAACGATCGACGTTTGACGAAACTATACAAGTATATCGCAGATCGACATGAGGTGGGTCGATGTGTCGTGTTTTAAGCTACAAATTGCTATGTCGCAGATTTGCATACGACGTACAGAAGCGGAGTTATTGTTGTTTATATCTGTGAGGCCATGAATCACCATTGACGGCCGGATTGCTTTCCACTAGAAACGATCGGTGTTTGACGAAACTATGCAAGTTCGTCGCAGATAGGTATAAGGTGGTTCATTGGGGCGTGTTTTAAGCTACAAATTGCTAGGTCGCAGATTCGCATACGACGAATAGAATCGGAGTTATAGTTGTTTATATCTGTGAGGCCATGAATCACCACTGACGGCCGGATTCCCTACCACTCGAAACGATCGTCGTTTGACGAAACCATGCAAGTTCGTCGCAGATCGGCATGAGATGGGTCGATGTGACGTGTTTTAAGCTACAAATTGCTACGTCGCATATCCGCATACGACGAATAGAAGCGGAGTTATTGTTGTTTATATCTGTGAGGCCATGAATCACCATTGACGGCCGGATTGCCGTTCACTCGAAACGATCGACGTTTGACGAAACTATGCAAGTTCGTCGCAGATCGGTAAAAGGTGGGTCGGTGGGCCGTGTTTTATGCTACAAATTGCTATGTCGCAGATTTGCATACGACGAATAGAAGCGGACTTATAGTTGTTTATATCTGTGAGGCCATGAATCACCATTGACGGCCGGATTGCTTACCACTCGAAACGATCGATGTTTGACAAAACTATGCAATTTCGTCGCAGATCGGCACATGGTGGGTCGATGTGACGTGTTTTAAGCTACAAATTGCTATGTCGCAGATTTGCATTTGACGAATAGAAGCGGAGTTAAAGATGTTTATATCTGTCTGGCCATGAATCACCATTGACGGCAGGATTGCCTACCGCTCGAAACGATCGATGTTTGACGAAACTATGCAAGTTCATCGCAGATCGGCACAAGGTGGGTCGATGTGACGTGTTTTAAGCTACAAATTGCTATGTCGGATATTGGCATACGACGAATAGTAGCCAAGTTTTAGGTGCTTATATCTGTGAGATCATGAATCACCATTGACGGCCGGATTGCTTGCCACTCGAAACGATCGATGTTTGACGAAACTATGCAAGTTCGTCGCAGATCGGCACAAGGTGGGTCGATGTGTCGTGTTTTAAGCTACAAATTGCTATGTCGCAGATTTGCATTCGACGAATAGAAGCTGAGTTATAGTTGTTTATATCTGTCAGGCCATGAATCACCATTGACGGCCGGATTGCTTTCCACTCGAAACGATCGATGTTTGACGAAACTATGCAAGTTCGTCGTAGATCGGTATAAGGTGGTTCATTGGGGCGTGTTTTAAGCTACAAATTGATACGTCGCAGATTCGCATACGACGAATAGAATCGGAGTTATAGTTGTTTATATCTGTGAGGCCATGAATCACCATTGACGGCCGGATTCCCTACCACTCGAAACGATCGATGTTTGACGAAACTATGCAAGTTCGTCGCAGATCGGCACAGGGTGCGTCGATGTGACGTGTTTTTAGCTACAAATTGCTATGTCGCAGATTTGCATTCGACGAATAGAAGCGGAGTTATATTTGTTTATATCTGTCAGGCCATGAATCACCATTGACTGCCGGATTGCTTTCCACTCGAAACGATCGATGTTTGACAAAACTATGCAAGTTCGTTGCAGATCGGTGTAAAGTGGTTCGTTGGGGCGTGTTTTAAGCTACACATTGCTACGTCGCAGATTCGCATACGACGAATAGAAGCGGAGTTATTGTTGTTTATATCTGTGAGGCCATGAATCACCATTGACTGCCGGATTGCTTTCCACTCGAAACGATCGATGTTTGACAAAACTATGCAAGTTCGTCGCAGATCGGTGTAAGGTGGTTCGTTGGGGCGTGTTTTTAGCTACACATTGCTACGTTGCAGATTCGCATACGACGAATAGAAGCGGAGTTATTGTTGTTTATGTCTGTGAGGCCATGAATCACCATTGACGTCCGGATTCCCTACCACTCGAAACGATCGACGTTTGACGAAACCATGCAAGTTCGTCGCAGATCGGCACAAGGTGGGTCGATGTGACGTGTTTTAAGCTACAAATTGCTATGTCGCAGATTTGCATTCGACGAATAGAAGCGGAGTTATTGTTGTTTATATCTGTGAGGCCATGAATCACCATTGACGTCCGGATTCCCTACCACTCGAAACAATCGACGTTTGACGAAACCATGCAAGTTCGTCGCAGATCGGCACAAGGTGGGTCGATGTGACGTGTTTTAAGCTACAAATTGCTATGTCGCAGATTTGCATTCGACGAATAGAAGCGGAGTTATAGATGTTTATATCTGTCTGGCCATGAATCACCATTGATGGCAGGATTGCCTACCGCTCGAAACGATCGATGTTTGACGAAACTATGCAAGTTCATCGCAGATCGGCAAAAGGTGGGTCGATGTGACGTGTTTTAAACTACAAATTGCTATGTCGGATATTGGCATACGACGGATAGAAGCCAAGTTTTAGGTGCTTATATCTGTGAGAACATGAATCACCATTGACGGCCGGATTGCTTACCACTCGAAATGATCGACGTTTGACGAAACTATGCAAGTTCGTCGCAGATCGGCATGAGATGGGTCGATGTGACGTGTTTTAAGCTACAAATTGCTATGTCGCATATCCGCATACGACGAATAGAAGCGGAGTTATTGTTGTTTATATCTGTGAGGCCATGAATCACCATTAACGGCCGGATTGCCTACCACTCGAAACGATCGACGTTTGACGAAACTATGCAAGTTCGTCGCAGATCGGTAAAAGGTGGGTCGGTGGGCCGTGTTTTATGCTACAAATTGCTATGTCGCAGATTTGCATTCGACGAATAGAAGCGGAGTTATAGTTGTTTATATCTGTGAGGCCATGAATCACCAATGACGGCCGGATTGCTTACCACTCGAAACGATCGATGTTTGACAAAACTATGCAAGTTCGTCGCAGATCGGTATAGGGTGGTTCGTTTGGGCGTGTTTTAAGCTACAAATTGCTATGTCGCAGATTCGCATACGACGAATAGAAGCTGAGTTATAGTTGTTGATATCTGTGAGGCCATGAATCACCATTGACGGCCGGATTCCCTACCACTCGAAACGATCGACGTTTGACGAAACCATGCAAGTTCGTCGCAGATCGGCACAAGGTGGGTCGATGTGACGTGTTTTAAGCTACAAATTGCTATGTCGCAGATTCGCATACGATGAATAGGAGCGGAGTTATAGTTGTTTATATCTGTGAGGCCATGAATCACCATTGACTGCCGGATTGCTTTCCACTCGAAACAATCGATGTTTGACAAAACTATGCAAGTTCGTCGCAGATCGGTGTAAGGTGGTTCGTTGGGGCGTGTTTTAAGCTACACATTGCTACGTCTCAGATTCGCATACGACGAATAGAAGCGGAGTTATCGTTGTTTATATCTGTGAGGCCATGAATCACCATTGACGTCCGGATTCCCTACCACTCGAAACGATCGACGTTTGACGAAACCATGCAAGTTCGTCGCAGATCGGCACAAGGTGGGTCGATGTGACGTGTTTTATGCTACAAATTGCTATGTCGCAGATTTGCATTCGACGAATAGAAGCGGAGTTATAGTTGTTTATATCTGTGAGGCCATGAATCACCAATGACGGCCGGATTGCTTACCACTCGAAACGATCGATGTTTGACAAAACTATGCAAGTTCGTCGCAGATCGGTATAGGGTGGTTCGTTTGGGCGTGTTTTAAGCTACAAATTGCTATGTCGCAGATTCGCATACGACGAATAGAAGCTGAGTTATAGTTGTTGATATCTGTGAGGCCATGAATCACCATTGACGGCCGGATTCCCTACCACTCGAAACGATCGACGTTTGACGAAACCATGCAAGTTCGTCGCAGATCGGCACAAGGTGGGTCGATGTGACGTGTTTTAAGCTACAAATTGCTATGTCGCAGATTCGCATACGATGAATAGGAGCGGAGTTATAGTTGTTTATATCTGTGAGGCCATGAATCACCATTGACTGCCGGATTGCTTTCCACTCGAAACAATCGATGTTTGACAAAACTATGCAAGTTCGTCGCAGATCGGTGTAAGGTGGTTCGTTGGGGCGTGTTTTAAGCTACACATTGCTACGTCTCAGATTCGCATACGACGAATAGAAGCGGAGTTATCGTTGTTTATATCTGTGAGGCCATGAATCACCATTGACGTCCGGATTCCCTACCACTCGAAACGATCGACGTTTGACGAAACTATACAAGTACGTCGCAGATCGGCATGAGGTGGGTCGATGTGTCGTGTTTTAAGCTACAAATTGCTATGTTGCAGATTTGCATACGACGTATAGAAGCGGAGTTATTGTTGTTTATATCTGTGAGGCCATGAATCACCATTGACGGCCGGATTGCTTTCCACTCGAAACGATCGATGTTTGACGAAACTATGCAAGTTCGTCGCAGATCGGTATAAGGTGGTTCATTGGGGCGTGTTTTAAGCTACAAATTGCTAGGTCGCAGATTCGCATACGACGAATAGAATCGGAGTTATAGTTGTTTATATCTGTGAGGCCATGAATCACCATTGACGGCCGGATTCCCTACCACTCGAAACGATCGTCGTTTGACGAAACCATGCAAGTTCGTCGCAGATCGGCATGAGATGGGTCGATGTGACGTGTTTTAAGCTACAAATTGCTACGTCGCATATCCGCATACGACGAATAGAAGCGGAGTTATTGTTGTTTATATCTGTGAGGCCATGAATCACCATTGACTGCCGGATTGCTTTCCACTAGAAACGATCGATGTTTGACGAAACTATGCAAGTTCGTCGCAGATCGGTATAAGGTGGTTCATTGGGGCGTGTTTTAAGCTACAAATTGCTAGGTCGCAGATTCGCATACGACGAATAGAATCGGAGTTATAGTTGTTTATATCTGTGAGGCCATGAATCACCATTGACGGCCGGATTCCCTACCACTCGAAACGATCGACGTTTGACGAAACTATACAAGTACGTCGCAGATCGGCATGAGGTGGGTCGATGTGTCGTGTTTTAAGCTACAAATTGCTATGTTGCAGATTTGCATACGACGTATAGAAGCGGAGTTATTGTTGTTTATATCTGTGAGGCCATGAATCACCATTGACGGCCGGATTGCTTTCCACTAGAAACGATCGATGTTTGACGAAACTATGCAAGTTCGTCGCAGATCGGTATAAGGTGGTTCATTGGGGCGTGTTTTAAGCTACAAATTGCTAGGTCGCAGATTCGCATACGACGAATAGAATCGGAGTTATAGTTGTTTATATCTGTGAGGCCATGAATCACCATTGACGGCCGGATTCCCTACCACTCGAAACGATCGTCGTTTGACGAAACCATGCAAGTTCGTCGCAGATCGGCATGAGATGGGTCGATGTGACGTGTTTTAAGCTACAAATTGCTACGTCGCATATCCGCATACGACGAATAGAAGCGGAGTTATTGTTGTTTATATCTGTGAGGCCATGAATCACCATTGACGGCCAGATTGCCTACCACTCGAAACGATCGATGTTTGACGAAACTATGCAAGTTCGTCGCAGATCGGTATAAGGTGGTTCATTGGGGCGTGTTTTAAGCTACAAATTGCTAGGTCGCAGATTCGCATACGACGAATAGAATCGGAGTTATAGTTGTTTATATCTGTGAGGCCATGAATCACCATTGACGGCCGGATTCCCTACCACTCGAAACGATCGTCGTTTGACGAAACCATGCAAGTTCGTCGCAGATCGGCATGAGATGGGTCGATGTGACGTGTTTTAAGCTACAAATTGCTACGTCGCATATCCGCATACGACGAATAGAAGCGGAGTTATTGTTGTTTATATCTGTGAGGCCATGAATCACCATTGACGGCCAGATTGCCTACCACTCGAAACGATCGATGTTTGACGAAACTATGCAAGTTCGTCGCAGATCGGCACAAGGTGGGTCGATGTGTCGTGTTTTAAGCTACAAATTGCTATGTCGCAGATTTGCATTCGACGAATAGAAGCGGAGTTATAGTTGTTTATATCTGTGAGGCCATGAATCACCATTGACGGCCGGATTGCTTACCACTCGAAACGATCGATGTTTGACAAAACTATGCAATTTCGATGCAGATCGGCACATGGTGGGTCGATGTGACGTGTTTTAAGCTACAAATTGCTATGTCGCAGATTTGCATTTGACGAATAGAAGCGGAGTTAAAGATGTTTATATCTGTCTGGCCATGAATCACCATTGACGGCAGGATTGCCTACCGCTCGAAACGATCGATGTTTGACGAAACTATGCAAGTTCATCGCAGATCGGCACAAGGTGGGTCGATGTGACGTGTTTTAAGCTACAAATTGCTATGTCGGATATTGGCATACGACGAATAGTAGCCAAGTTTTAGGTGCTTATATCTGTGAGATCATGAATCACCATTGACGGCCGGATTGCTTGCCACTCGAAACGATCGATGTTTGACGAAACTATGCAAGTTCGTCGCAGATCGGCACAAGGTGGGTCGATGTGTCGTGTTTTAAGCTACAAATTGCTATGTCGCAGATTTGCATTCGACGAATAGAAGCTGAGTTATAGTTGTTTATATCTGTCAGGCCATGAATCACCATTGACGGCCGGATTGCTTTCCACTCGAAACGATCGATGTTTGACGAAACTATGCAAGTTCGTCGTAGATCGGTATAAGGTGGTTCATTGGGGCGTGTTTTAAGCTACAAATTGATACGTCGCAGATTCGCATACGACGAATAGAATCGGAGTTATAGTTGTTTATATCTGTGAGGCCATGAATCACCATTGACGGCCGGATTGCCTACCACTCGAAACGATCGATGTTTGACGAAACTATGCAAGTTCGTCGCAGATCGGCACAGGGTGCGTCGATGTGACGTGTTTTTAGCTACAAATTGCTATGTCGCAGATTTGCATTCGACGAATAGAAGCGGAGTTATAGTTGTTTATATCTGTCAGGCCATGAATCACCATTGACTGCCGGATTGCTTTCCACTCGAAACGATCGATGTTTGACAAAACTATGCAAGTTCGTTGCAGATCGGTGTAAAGTGGTTCGTTGGGGCGTGTTTTAAGCTACACATTGCTACGTCGCAGATTCGCATACGACGAATAGAAGCGGAGTTATTGTTGTTTATATCTGTGAGGCCATGAATCACCATTGACTGCCGGATTGCTTTCCACTCGAAACGATCGATGTTTGACAAAACTATGCAAGTTCGTCGCAGATCGGTGTAAGGTGGTTCGTTGGGGCGTGTTTTAAGCTACACATTGCTACGTTGCAGATACGCATACGACGAATAGAAGCGGAGTTATTGTTGTTTATGTCTGTGAGGCCATGAATCACCATTGACGTCCGGATTCCCTACCACTCGAAACGATCGACGTTTGACAAAACCATGCAAGTTCGTCGCAGATCGGCACAAGGTGGGTCGATGTGACGTGTTTTAAGCTACAAATTGCTATGTCGCAGATTTGCATTCGACGAATAGAAGCGGAGTTATAGATGTTTATATCTGTCTGGCCATGAATCACCATTGACTGCCGGATTGCTTTCCACTCGAAACAATCGATGTTTGACGAAACTATGCAAGTTCGTCGCAGATCGGTATAAGGTGGTTCATTGGGGCGTGTTTTAAGCTACAAATTGCTAGGTCGCAGATTCGCATACGACGAATAGAATCGGAGTTATAGTTGTTTATATCTGTGAGGCCATGAATCACCATTGACGGCCGGATTCCCTACCACTCGAAACGATCGACGTTTGACGAAACTATACAAGTACGTCGCAGATCGGCATGAGGTGGGTCGATGTGTCGTGTTTTAAGCTACAAATTGCTATGTTGCAGATTTGCATACGACGTATAGAAGCGGAGTTATTGTTGTTTATATCTGTGAGGCCATGAATCACCATTGACGGCCGGATTGCTTTCCACTAGAAACGATCGATGTTTGACGAAACTATGCAAGTTCGTCGCAGATCGGTATAAGGTGGATCATTGGGGCGTGTTTTAAGCTACAAATTGCTAGGTCGCAGATTCGCATACGACGAATAGAATCGGAGTTATAGTTGTTTATATCTGTGAGGCCATGAATCACCATTGACGGCCGGATTCCCTACCACTCGAAACGATCGACGTTTGACGAAACTATACAAGTATATCGCAGATCGACATGAGGTGGGTCGATGTGTCGTGTTTTAAGCTACAAATTGCTATGTCGCAGATTTGCATACGACGTATAGAAGCGGAGTTATTGTTGTTTATATCTGTGAGGCCATGAATCACCATTGACGGCCGGATTCCCTACCACTCGAAACGATCGTCGTTTGACGAAACCATGCAAGTTCGTCGCAGATCGGCATGAGATGGGTCGATGTGACGTGTTTTAAGCTACAAATTGCTACGTCGCATATCCGCATACGACGAATAGAAGCGGAGTTATTGTTGTTTATATCTGTGAGGCCATAAATCACCATTGACGGCCGGATTGCCGTTCACTCGAAACGATCGACGTTTGACGAAACTATGCAAGTTCGTCGCAGATCGGTAAAAGGTGGGTCGGTGGGCCGTGTTTTATGCTACAAATTGCTATGTCGCAGATTTGCATACGACGAATAGAAGCGGACTTATAGTTGTTTATATCTGTGAGGCCATGAATCACCATTGACGGCCGGATTGCTTACCACTCGAAACGATCGATGTTTGACAAAACTATGCAATTTCGTCGCAGATCGGCACATGGTGGGTCGATGTGACGTGTTTTAAGCTACAAATTGCTATGTCGCAGATTTGCATTTGACGAATAGAAGAGGAGTTAAAGATGTTTATATCTGTCTGGCCATGAATCACCATTGACGGCAGGATTGCCTACCGCTCGAAACGATCGATGTTTGACGAAACTATGCAAGTTCATCGCAGATCGGCACAAGGTGGGTCGATGTGACGTGTTTTAAGCTACAAATTGCTATGTCGGATATTGGCATACGACGAATAGTAGCCAAGTTTTAGGTGCTTATATCTGTGAGATCATGAATCACCATTGACGGCCGGATTGCTTGCCACTCGAAACGATCGATGTTTGACGAAACTATGCAAGTTCGTCGCAGATCGGCACAAGGTGGGTCGATGTGTCGTGTTTTAAGCTACAAATTGCTATGTCGCAGATTTGCATTCGACGAATAGAAGCTGAGTTATAGTTGTTTATATCTGTGAGGCCATGAATCACCATTGACGGCCGGATTGCTTTCCACTCGAAACGATCGACGTTTGACGAAACCATGCAAGTTCGTCGCAGATCGGCACAAGGTGGGTCGATGTGACGTGTTTTAAGCTACAAATTGCTATGTCGCAGATTTGCATTCGACGAATAGAAGCGGAGTTATAGATGTTTATATCTGTCTGGCCATGAATCACCATTGATGGCAGGATTGCCTACCGCTCGAAACGATCGATGTTTGACGAAACTATGCAAGTTCATCGCAGATCGGCAAAAGGTGGGTCGATGTGACGTGTTTTAAGCTACAAATTGCTATGTCGGATATTGGCATACGACGGATAGAAGCCAAGTTTTAGGTGCTTATATCTGTGAGACCATGAATCACCATTGACGGCCGGATTGCTTACCACTCGAAACGATCGACGTTTGACGAAACTATGCAAGTTCGTCGCAGATCGGCATGAGATGGGTCGATGTGACGTGTTTTAAGCTACAAATTGCTATGTCGCATATCCGCATACGACGAATAGAAGCGGAGTTATTGTTGTTTATATCTGTGAGGCCATGAATCACCATTAACGGCCGGATTGCCTACCACTCGAAACGATCGACGTTTGACGAAACTATGCAAGTTCGTCGCAGATCGGTAAAAGGTGGGTTGGTGGGCCGTGTTTTATGTTACAAATTGCTATGTCGCAGATTTGCATTCGACGAATAGAAGCGGAGTTATAGTTGTTTATATCTGTGAGGCCATGAATCACCATTGACTGCCGGATTGCTTTCCACTCGAAACAATCGATGTTTGACAAAACTATGCAAGTTCGTCGCAGATCGGTGAAAGGTGGTTCGTTGGGGCGTGTTTTAAGCTACACATTGCTACGTCTCAGATTCGCATACGACGAATAGAAGCGGAGTTATCGTTGTTTATATCTGTGAGGCCATGAATCACCATTGACGTCCGGATTCCCTACCACTCGAAACGATCGACGTTTGACGAAACCATGCAAGTTCGTCGCAGATCGGCACAAGGTGGGTCGATGTGACGTGTTTTAAGCTACACATTGCTACGTCGCAGATTCGCATACGACGAATAGAAGCGGAGTTATTGTTGTTTATATCTGTGAGGCCATGAATCACCATTGACTGCCGGATTGCTTTCCACTAGAAACGATCGATGTTTGACGAAACTATGCAAGTTCGTCGCAGATCGGTATAAGGTGGTTCATTGGGGCGTGTTTTAAGCTACAAATTGCTAGGTCGCAGATTCGCATACGACGAATAGAATCGGAGTTATAGTTGTTTATATCTGTGAGGCCATGAATCACCATTGACGGCCGGATTCCCTACCACTCGAAACGATCGACGTTTGACGAAACTATACAAGTACGTCGCAGATCGGCATGAGGTGGGTCGATGTGTCGTGTTTTAAGCTACAAATTGCTATGTTGCAGATTTGCATACGACGTATAGAAGCGGAGATATTGTTGTTTATATCTGTGAGGCCATGAATCACCATTGACGGCCGGATTGCTTTCCACTAGAAACGATCGATGTTTGACAAAACTATGCAAGTTCGTCGCAGATCGGTATAAGGTGGATCATTGGGGCGTGTTTTAAGCTACAAATTGCTAGGTCGCAGATTCGCATACGACGAATAGAATCGGAGTTATAGTTGTTTATATCTGTGAGGCCATGAATCACCATTGACGGCCGGATTCCCTACCACTCGAAACGATCGACGTTTGACGAAACTATACAAGTATATCGCAGATCGACATGAGGTGGGTCGATGTGTCGTGTTTTAAGCTACAAATTGCTATGTCGCAGATTTGCATACGACGTATAGAAGCGGAGTTATTGTTGTTTATATCTGTGAGGCCATGAATCACCATTGACGGCCGGATTGCTTTCCACTAGAAACGATCGATGTTTGACGAAACTATGCAAGTTCGTCGCAGATCGGTATAAGGTGGTTCATTGGGGCGTGTTTTAAGCTACAAATTGCTAGGTCGCAGATTCGCATACGACGAATAGAATCGGAGTTATAGTTGTTTATATCTGTGAGGCCATGAATCACCATTGACGGCCGGATTGCCTACCACTCGAAACGATCGACGTTTGACGAAACCATGCAAGTTCGTCGCAGATCGGCACAAGGTGGGTCGATGTGACGTGTTTTAAGCTACACATTGCTACGTCGCAGATTCGCATACGACGAATAGAATCGGAGTTATAGTTGTTTATATCTGTGAGGCCATGAATCACCATTGACGGCCGGATTCCCCACCACTCGAAACGATCGACGTTTGACGAAACTATACAAGTACGTCGCAGATCGGCATGAGGTGGGTCGATGTGTCGTGTTTTAAGCTACAAATTGCTATGTTGCAGATTTGCTTACGACGTATAGAAGCGGAGATATTGTTGTTTATATCTGTGAGGCCATGAATCACCATTGACGGCCGGATTGCTTTCCACTAGAAACGATCGATGTTTGACGAAACTATGCAAGTTCGTCGCAGATCGGTATAAGGTGGATCATTGGGGCGTGTTTTAAGCTACAAATTGCTAGGTCGCAGATTCGCATACGACGAATAGAATCGGAGTTATAGTTGTTTATATCTGTGAGGCCATGAATCACCATTGACGGCCGGATTGCTTACCACTCGAAACGATCGATGTTTGACAAAACTATGCAATTTCGTCGCAGATCGGCACATGGTGGGTCGATGTGACGTGTTTTAAGCTACAAATTGCTATGTCGCAGATTTGCATTCGACGAATAGAAGCGGAGTTATTGTTGTTTATATCTGTGAGGCCATGAATCACCATTGACGTCCGGATTCCCTACCACTCGAAACGATCGACGTTTGACGAAACCATGCAAGTTCGTCGCAGATCGGCACAAGGTGGGTCGATGTGACGTGTTTTAAGCTACAAATTGCTATGTCGCAGATTTGCATTCGACGAATAGAAGCGGAGTTATAGATGTTTATATCTGTCTGGCCATGAATCACCATTGATGGCCGGATTGCCTACCGCTCGAAACGATCGATGTTTGACGAAACTATGCAAGTTCATCGCAGATCGGCAAAAGGTGGGTCGATGTGACGTGTTTTAAGCTACAAATTGCTATGTCGGATATTGGCATACGACGGATAGAAGCCAAGTTTTAGGTGCTTATATCTGTGAGACCATGAATCACCATTGACGGCCGGATTGCTTACCACTCGAAACGATCGATGTTTGACGAAACTATGCAAGTTCGTCGCAGATCGGCATGAGATGGGTCGATGTGACGTGTTTTAAGCTACAAATTGCTATGTCGCATATCCGCATACGACGAATAGAAGCGGAGTTATTGTTGTTTATATCTGTGAGGCCATGAATCACCATTAACGGCCGGATTGCCTACCACTCGAAACGATCGACGTTTGACGAAACTATGCAAGTTCGTCGCAGATCGGTAAAAGGTGGGTCGGTGGGCCGTGTTTTATGCTACAAATTGCTATGTCGCAGATTTGCATTCGACGAATAGAAGCGGAGTTATAGTTGTTTATATCTGTGAGGCCATGAATCACCAATGACGGCCGGATTGCTTACCACTCGAAACGATCGATGTTTGACAAAACTATGCAAGTTCGTCGCAGATCGGTATAGGGTGGTTCGTTTGGGCGTGTTTTAAGCTACAAATTGCTATGTCGCAGATTCGCATACGACGAATAGAAGCTGAGTTATAGTTGTTGATATCTGTGAGGCCATGAATCACCATTGACGGCCGGATTCCCTACCACTCGAAACGATCGACGTTTGACGAAACCATGCAAGTTCGTCGCAGATCGGCACAAGGTGGGTCGATGTGACGTGTTTTAAGCTACAAATTGCTATGTCGCAGATTCGCATACGATGAATAGGAGCGGAGTTATAGTTGTTTATATCTGTGAGGCCATGAATCACCATTGACTGCCGGATTGCTTTCCACTCGAAACAATCGATGTTTGCAAAACTATGCAAGTTCGTCGCAGATCGGTGTAAGGTGGTTCGTTGGGGCGTGTTTTAAGCTACACATTGCTACGTCTCAGATTCGCATACGACGAATAGAAGCGGAGTTATCGTTGTTTATATCTGTGAGGCCATGAATCACCATTGACGTCCGGATTCCCTACCACTCGAAACGATCGACGTTTGACGAAACCATGCAAGTTCGTCGCAGATCGGCACAAGGTGGGTCGATGTGACGTGTTTTAAGCTACACATTGCTACGTCGCAGATTCGCATACGACGAATAGAAGCGGAGTTATTGTTGTTTATATCTGTGAGGCCATGAATCACCATTGACTGCCGGATTGCTTTCCACTAGAAACGATCGATGTTTGACGAAACTATGCAAGTTCGTCGCAGATCGGTATAAGGTGGTTCATTGGGGCGTGTTTTAAGCTACAAATTGCTAGGTCGCAGATTCGCATACGACGAATAGAATCGGAGTTATAGTTGTTTATATCTGTGAGGCCATGAATCACCATTGACGGCCGGATTCCCTACCACTCGAAACGATCGACGTTTGACGAAACTATACAAGTACGTCGCAGATCGGCATGAGGTGGGTCGATGTGTCGTGTTTTAAGCTACAAATTGCTATGTTGCAGATTTGCATACGACGTATAGAAGCGGAGTTATTGTTGTTTATATCTGTGAGGCCATGAATCACCATTGACGGCCGGATTGCTTACCACTCGAAACGATCGACGTATGACGAAACTATGCAAGTTCGTCGCAGATCGGCATGAGATGGGTCGATGTGACGTGTTTTAAGCTACAAATTGCTATGTCGCATATCCGCATACGACGAATAGAAGCGGAGTTATTGTTGTTTATATCTGTGAGGCCATGAATCACCATTAACGGCCGGATTGCCTACCACTCGAAACGATCGACGTTTGACGAAACTATGCAAGTTCGTCGCAGATCGGTAAAAGGTGGGTCGGTGGGCCGTGTTTTATGCTACAAATTGCTATGTCGCAGATTTGCATACGACGAATAGAAGCGGAGTTATAGTTGTTTATATCTGTGAGGCCATGAATCACCATTGACGGCCGGATTGCTTACCACTCGAAACGATCGATGTTTGACAAAACTATGCAAGTTCGTCGCAGATCGGTATAAGGTGGTTCGTTGGGGCGTGTTTTAAGCTACAAAATGCTATGTCGCAGATTCGCATACGACGAATAGAAGCTGAGGTATAGTTGTTTATATCTGTGAGGCCTATGAATCACCATTGACGGCTGGATTCCCTACCACTCGAAACGATCGTCGTTTGACGAAACCATGCAAGTTCGTCGCAGATCGGCATGAGATGGGTCGATGTGACGTGTTTTAAGCTACAAATTGCTATGTCGCATATTCGCATACGACGAATAGAAGCGGAGATATTGTTGTTTATATCTGTGAGGCCATGAATCACCATTGACGGCCGGATTCCCTACTACTCGAAACGATCGACGTTTGACGAAACCATGCAAGTTCGTCGCAGATCGGCACAAGGTGGGTCGATGTGACGTGTTTTAAGCTACAAATTGCTATGTCGCAGATTCGCATACGATGAATAGGAGCGGAGTTATAGTTGTTTATATCTGTCAGGCCATGAATCACCATTGACGACCGGATTGCTTTCCACTCAAAACGATCGATGTTTGACAAAACTATGCAAGTTCGTCGCAGACCGGTATAAGGTGGTTCGTTGGGGCGTGTTTTAAGCTACTAATTGCTACGTCGCAGATTCGCATGCGACGAATAGAAGCGGAGTTATTGTTGTTTATATCTGTGAGGCCATGAATCGTCATTGACGACCGGATTGCCTACCACTCGAAACGATCGATGTTTGACGAAACTATGCAAGTTCGTCGTAGATCGGTATAAGGTGGTTCATTGGGGCGTGTTTTAAGCTACAAATTGATACGTCGCAGATTCGCATACGACGAATAGAATCGGAGTTATAGTTGTTTATATCTGTGAGGCCATGAATCACCATTGACGGCCGGATTGCCTACCACTCGAAACAATCGATGTTTGACGAAACTATGCAAGTTCGTCGCAGATCGGTAAAAGGTGGGTCGGTGGGCCGTGTTTTATGCTACAAATTGCTATGTCGCAGATTTGCATTCGACGAATAGAAGCGGAGTTATAGTTGTTTATATCTGTGAGGCCATGAATCACCAATGACGGCCGGATTGCTTACCACTCGAAACGATCGATGTTTGACAAAACTATGCAAGTTCGTCGCAGATCGGTATAGGGTGGTTCGTTTGGGCGTGTTTTAAGCTACAAATTGCTATGTCGCAGATTCGCATACGACGAATAGAAGCTGAGTTATAGTTGTTGATATCTGTGAGGCCATGAATCACCATTGACGGCCGGATTCCCTACCACTCGAAACGATCGACGTTTGACGAAACCATGCAAGTTCGTCGCAGATCGGCACAAGGTGGGTCGATGTGACGTGTTTTAAGCTACAAATTGCTATGTCGCAGATTCGCATACGATGAATAGGAGCGGAGTTATAGTTGTTTATATCTGTGAGGCCATGAATCACCATTGACTGCCGGATTGCTTTCCACTCGAAACAATCGATGTTTGACAAAACTATGCAAGTTCGTCGCAGATCGGTGTAAGGTGGTTCGTTGGGGCGTGTTTTAAGCTACACATTGCTAAGTCTCAGATTCGCATACGACGAATAGAAGCGGAGTTATCGTTGTTTATATCTGTGAGGCCATGATTCACCATTGACGTCCGGATTCCCTACCACTCGAAACGATCGACGTTTGACGAAACCATGCAAGTTCGTCGCAGATCGGCACAAGGTGGGTCGATGTGACGTGTTTTAAGCTACACATTGCTACGTCGCAGATTCGCATACGACGAATAGAAGCGAAGTTATTGTTGTTTATATCTGTGAGGCCATGAATCACCATTGACTGCCGGATTGCTTTCCACTAGAAACGATCGATGTTTGACGAAACTATGCAAGTTCGTCGCAGATCGGTATAAGGTGGTTCATTGGGGCGTGTTTTAAGCTACAAATTGCTAGGTCGCAGATTCGCATACGACGAATAGAATCGGAGTTATAGTTGTTTATATCTGTGAGGCCATGAATCACCATTGACGGCCGGATTCCCAACCACTCGAAACGATCGACGTTTGACGAAACTATACAAGTACGTCGCTGATCGGCATGAGGTGGGTCGATGTGTCGTGTTTTAAGCTACAAATTGCTATGTTGCAGATTTGCATACGACGTATAGAAGCGGAGTTATTGTTGTTTATATCTGTGAGGCCATGAATCACCATTGACGGCCGGATTGCTTTCCACTAGAAACGATCGATGTTTGACGAAACTATGCAAGTTCGTCGCAGATCGGTAAAAGGTGGGTCGGTGGGCCGTGTTTTATGCTACAAATTGCTATGTCGCAGATTTGCATACGACGAATAGAAGCGGACTTATTGTTGTTTATATCTGTGAGGCCATGAATCACCATTGACGGCCAGATTGCCTACCACTCGAAACGATCGATGTTTGACGAAACTATGCAAGTTCGTCGCAGATCGGCACAAGGTGGGTCGATGTGTCGTGTTTTAAGCTACAAATTGCTATGTCGCAGATTTGCATTCGACGAATAGAAGCGGAGTTATAGTTGTTTATATCTGTGAGGCCATGAATCACCATTGACGGCCGGATTGCTTACCACTCGAAACGATCGATGTTTGACAAAACTATGCAATTTCGTCGCAGATCGGCACATGGTGGGTCGATGTGACGTGTTTTAAGCTACAAATTGCTATGTCGCAGATTTGCATTTGACGAATAGAAGCGGAGTTAAAGATGTTTATATCTGTCTGGCCATGAATCACCATTGACGGCAGGATTGCCTACCGCTCGAAACGATCGATGTTTGACGAAACTATGCAAGTTCATCGCAGATCGGCACAAGGTGGGTCGATGTGACGTGTTTTAAGCTACAAATTGCTATGTCGGATATTGGCATACGACGAATAGTAGCCAAGTTTTAGGTGCTTATATCTGTGAGATCATGAATCACCATTGACGGCCGGATTGCTTGCCACTCGAAACGATCGATGTTTGACGAAACTATGCAAGTTCGTCGCAGATCGGCACAAGGTGGGTCGATGTGTCGTGTTTTAAGCTACAAATTGCTATGTCGCAGATTTGCATTCGACGAATAGAAGCTGAGTTATAGTTGTTTATATCTGTCAGGCCATGAATCACCATTGACGGCCGGATTGCTTTCCACTCGAAACGATCGATGTTTGACGAAACTATGCAAGTTCGTCGTAGATCGGTATAAGGTGGTTCATTGGGGCGTGTTTTAAGCTACAAATTGATACGTCGCAGATTCGCATACGACGAATAGAATCGGAGTTATAGTTGTTTATATCTGTGAGGCCATGAATCACCATTGACGGCCGGATTGCCTACCACTCGAAACGATCGATGTTTGACGAAACTATGCAAGTTCGTCGCAGATCGGCACAGGGTGCGTCGATGTGACGTGTTTTTAGCTACAAATTGCTATGTCGCAGATTTGCATTCGACGAATAGAAGCGGAGTTATAGTTGTTTATATCTGTCAGGCCATGAATCACCATTGACTGCCGGATTGCTTTCCACTCGAAACGATCGATGTTTGACAAAACTATGCAAGTTCGTTGCAGATCGGTGTAAAGTGGTTCGTTGGGGCGTGTTTTAAGCTACACATTGCTACGTCGCAGATTCGCATACGACGAATAGAAGCGGAGTTATTGTTGTTTATATCTGTGAGGCCATGAATCACCATTGACTGCCGGATTGCTTTCCACTCGAAACGATCGATGTTTGACAAAACTATGCAAGTTCGTCGCAGATCGGTGTAAGGTGGTTCGTTGGGGCGTGTTTTAAGCTACACATTGCTACGTTGCAGATTCGCATACGACGAATAGAAGCGGAGTTATTGTTGTTTATGTCTGTGAGGCCATGAATCACCATTGACGTCCGGATTCCCTACCACTCGAAACGATCGACGTTTGACGAAACTATGCAAGTTCGTCGCAGATCGGTAAAAGGTGGGTCGGTGGGCCGTGTTTTATGCTACAAATTGCTATGTCGCAGATTTGCATTCGACGAATAGAAGCGGAGTTATAGTTGTTTATATCTGTGAGGCCATGAATCACCAATGACGGCCGGATTGCTTACCACTCGAAACGATCGATGTTTGACAAAACTATGCAAGTTCGTCGCAGATCGGTATAGGGTGGTTCGTTTGGGCGTGTTTTAAGCTACAAATTGCTATGTCGCAGATTCGCATACGACGAATAGAAGCTGAGTTATAGTTGTTGATATCTGTGAGGCCATGAATCACCATTGACGGCCGGATTCCCTACCACTCGAAACGATCGACGTTTGACGAAACCATGCAAGTTCGTCGCAGATCGGCACAAGGTGGGTCGATGTGACGTGTTTTAAGCTACAAATTGCTATGTCGCAGATTCGCATACGATGAATAGGAGCGGAGTTATAGTTGTTTATATCTGTGAGGCCATGAATCACCATTGACTGCCGGATTGCTTTCCACTCGAAACAATCGATGTTTGACAAAACTATGCAAGTTCGTCGCAGATCGGTGTAAGGTGGTTCGTTGGGGCGTGTTTTAAGCTACACATTGCTACGTCTCAGATTCGCATACGACGAATAGAAGCGGAGTTATCGTTGTTTATATCTGTGAGGCTATGAATCACCATTGACGTCCGGATTCCCTACCACTCGAAACGATCGACGTTTGACGAAACCATGCAAGTTCGTCGCAGATCGGCACAAGGTGGGTCGATGTGACGTGTTTTAAGCTACACATTGCTACGTCGCAGATTCGCATACGACGAATAGAAGCGGAGTTATTGTTGTTTATATCTGTGAGGCCATGAATCACCATTGACTGCCGGATTGCTTTCCACTAGAAACGATCGATGTTTGACGAAACTATGCAAGTTCGTCGCAGATCGGTATAAGGTGGTTCATTGGGGCGTGTTTTAAGCTACAAATTGCTAGGTCGCAGATTCGCATACGACGAATAGAATCGGAGTTATAGTTGTTTATATCTGTGAGGCCATGAATCACCATTGACGGCCGGATTCCCTACCACTCGAAACGATCGACGTTTGACGAAACTATACAAGTACGTCGCAGATCGGCATGAGGTGGGTCGATGTGTCGTGTTTTAAGCTACAAATTGCTATGTTGCAGATTTGCATACGACGTATAGAAGCGGAGTTATTGTTGTTTATATCTGTGAGGCCATGAATCACCATTGACGGCCGGATTGCTTTCCACTAGAAACGATCGATGTTTGACGAAACTATGCAAGTTCGTCGCAGATCGGTATAAGGTGGATCATTGGGGCGTGTTTTAAGCTACAAATTGCTAGGTCGCAGATTCGCATACGACGAATAGAATCGGAGTTATAGTTGTTTATATCTGTGAGGCCATGAATCACCATTGACGGCCGGATTCCCTACCACTCGAAACGATCGACGTTTGACGAAACTATATAAGTATATCGCAGATCGACATGAGGTGGGTCGATGTGTCGTGTTTTAAGCTACAAATTGCTATGTCGCAGATTTGCATACGACGTATAGAAGCGGAGTTATTGTTGTTTATATCTGTGAGGCCATGAATCACCATTGACGGCCGGATTGCTTTCCACTAGAAACGATCGGTGTTTGACGAAACTATGCAAGTTCGTCGCAGATAGGTATAAGGTGGTTCATTGGGGCGTGTTTTAAGCTACAAATTGCTAGGTCGCAGATTCGCATACGACGAATAGAATCGGAGTTATAGTTGTTTATATCTGTGAGGCCATGAATCACCACTGACGGCCGGATTCCCTACCACTCGAAACGATCGTCGTTTGACGAAACCATGCAAGTTCGTCGCAGATCGGCATGAGATGGGTCGATGTGACGTGTTTTAAGCTACAAATTGCTACGTCGCATATCCGCATACGACGAATAGAAGCGGAGTTATTGTTGTTTATATCTGTGAGGCCATGAATCACCATTGACGGCCGGATTGCCGTTCACTCGAAACGATCGACGTTTGACGAAACTATGCAAGTTCGTCGCAGATCGGTAAAAGGTGGGTCGGTGGGCCGTGTTTTATGCTACAAATTGCTATGTCGCAGATTTGCATACGACGAATAGAAGCGGACTTATAGTTGTTTATATCTGTGAGGCCATGAATCACCATTGACGGCCGGATTGCTTACCACTCGAAACGATCGATGTTTGACAAAACTATGCAATTTCGTCGCAGATCGGCACATGGTGGGTCGATGTGACGTGTTTTAAGCTACAAATTGCTATGTCGCAGATTTGCATTTGACGAATAGAAGCGGAGTTAAAGATGTTTATATCTGTCTGGCCATGAATCACCATTGACGGCAGGATTGCCTACCGCTCGAAACGATCGATGTTTGACGAAACTATGCAAGTTCATCGCAGATCGGCACAAGGTGGGTCGATGTGACGTGTTTTAAGCTACAAATTGCTATGTCGGATATTGGCATACGACGAATAGTAGCCAAGTTTTAGGTGCTTATATCTGTGAGATCATGAATCACCATTGACGGCCGGATTGCTTGCCACTCGAAACGATCGATGTTTGACGAAACTATGCAAGTTCGTCGCAGATCGGCACAAGGTGGGTCGATGTGTCGTGTTTTAAGCTACAAATTGCTATGTCGCAGATTTGCATTCGACGAATAGAAGCTGAGTTATAGTTGTTTATATCTGTCAGGCCATGAATCACCATTGACGGCCGGATTGCTTTCCACTCGAAACGATCGATGTTTGACGAAACTATGCAAGTTCGTCGTAGATCGGTATAAGGTGGTTCATTGGGGCGTGTTTTAAGCTACAAATTGATACGTCGCAGATTCGCATACGACGAATAGAATCGGAGTTATAGTTGTTTATATCTGTGAGGCCATGAATCACCATTGACGGCCGGATTGCCTACCACTCGAAACGATCGATGTTTGACGAAACTATGCAAGTTCGTCGCAGATCGGCACAGGGTGCGTCGATGTGACGTGTTTTTAGCTACAAATTGCTATGTCGCAGATTTGCATTCGACGAATAGAAGCGGAGTTATATTTGTTTATATCTGTCAGGCCATGAATCACCATTGACTGCCGGATTGCTTTCCACTCGAAACGATCGATGTTTGACAAAACTATGCAAGTTCGTTGCAGATCGGTGTAAAGTGGTTCGTTGGGGCGTGTTTTAAGCTACACATTGCTACGTCGCAGATTCGCATACGACGAATAGAAGCGGAGTTATTGTTGTTTATATCTGTGAGGCCATGAATCACCATTGACTGCCGGATTGCTTTCCACTCGAAACGATCGATGTTTGACAAAACTATGCAAGTTCGTCGCAGATCGGTGTAAGGTGGTTCGTTGGGGCGTGTTTTAAGCTACACATTGCTACGTTGCAGATTCGCATACGACGAATAGAAGCGGAGTTATTGTTGTTTATGTCTGTGAGGCCATGAATCACCATTGACGTCCGGATTCCCTACCACTCGAAACGATCGACGTTTGACGAAACCATGCAAGTTCGTCGCAGATCGGCACAAGGTGGGTCGATGTGACGTGTTTTAAGCTACAAATTGCTATGTCGCAGATTTGCATTCGACGAATAGAAGCGGAGTTATTGTTGTTTATATCTGTGAGGCCATGAATCACCATTGACGTCCGGATTCCCTACCACTCGAAACAATCGACGTTTGACGAAACCATGCAAGTTCGTCGCAGATCGGCACAAGGTGGGTCGATGTGACGTGTTTTAAGCTACAAATTGCTATGTCGCAGATTTGCATTCGACGAATAGAAGCGGAGTTATAGATGTTTATATCTGTCTGGCCATGAATCACCATTGATGGCAGGATTGCCTACCGCTCGAAACGATCGATGTTTGACGAAACTATGCAAGTTCATCGCAGATCGGCAAAAGGTGGGTCGATGTGACGTGTTTTAAACTACAAATTGCTATGTCGGATATTGGCATACGACGGATAGAAGCCAAGTTTTAGGTGCTTATATCTGTGAGAACATGAATCACCATTGACGGCCGGATTGCTTACCACTCGAAATGATCGACGTTTGACGAAACTATGCAAGTTCGTCGCAGATCGGCATGAGATGGGTCGATGTGACGTGTTTTAAGCTACAAATTGCTATGTCGCATATCCGCATACGACGAATAGAAGCGGAGTTATTGTTGTTTATATCTGTGAGGCCATGAATCACCATTAACGGCCGGATTGCCTACCACTCGAAACGATCGACGTTTGACGAAACTATGCAAGTTCGTCGCAGATCGGTAAAAGGTGGGTCGGTGGGCCGTGTTTTATGCTACAAATTGCTATGTCGCAGATTTGCATTCGACGAATAGAAGCGGAGTTATAGTTGTTTATATCTGTGAGGCCATGAATCACCAATGACGGCCGGATTGCTTACCACTCGAAACGATCGATGTTTGACAAAACTATGCAAGTTCGTCGCAGATCGGTATAGGGTGGTTCGTTTGGGCGTGTTTTAAGCTACAAATTGCTATGTCGCAGATTCGCATACGACGAATAGAAGCTGAGTTATAGTTGTTGATATCTGTGAGGCCATGAATCACCATTGACGGCCGGATTCCCTACCACTCGAAACGATCGACGTTTGACGAAACCATGCAAGTTCGTCGCAGATCGGCACAAGGTGGGTCGATGTGACGTGTTTTAAGCTACAAATTGCTATGTCGCAGATTCGCATACGATGAATAGGAGCGGAGTTATAGTTGTTTATATCTGTGAGGCCATGAATCACCATTGACTGCCGGATTGCTTTCCACTCGAAACAATCGATGTTTGACAAAACTATGCAAGTTCGTCGCAGATCGGTGTAAGGTGGTTCGTTGGGGCGTGTTTTAAGCTACACATTGCTACGTCTCAGATTCGCATACGACGAATAGAAGCGGAGTTATCGTTGTTTATATCTGTGAGGCCATGAATCACCATTGACGTCCGGATTCCCTACCACTCGAAACGATCGACGTTTGACGAAACCATGCAAGTTCGTCGCAGATCGGCACAAGGTGGGTCGATGTGACGTGTTTTATGCTACAAATTGCTATGTCGCAGATTTGCATTCGACGAATAGAAGCGGAGTTATAGTTGTTTATATCTGTGAGGCCATGAATCACCAATGACGGCCGGATTGCTTACCACTCGAAACGATCGATGTTTGACAAAACTATGCAAGTTCGTCGCAGATCGGTATAGGGTGGTTCGTTTGGGCGTGTTTTAAGCTACAAATTGCTATGTCGCAGATTCGCATACGACGAATAGAAGCTGAGTTATAGTTGTTGATATCTGTGAGGCCATGAATCACCATTGACGGCCGGATTCCCTACCACTCGAAACGATCGACGTTTGACGAAACCATGCAAGTTCGTCGCAGATCGGCACAAGGTGGGTCGATGTGACGTGTTTTAAGCTACAAATTGCTATGTCGCAGATTCGCATACGATGAATAGGAGCGGAGTTATAGTTGTTTATATCTGTGAGGCCATGAATCACCATTGACTGCCGGATTGCTTTCCACTCGAAACAATCGATGTTTGACAAAACTATGCAAGTTCGTCGCAGATCGGTGTAAGGTGGTTCGTTGGGGCGTGTTTTAAGCTACACATTGCTACGTCTCAGATTCGCATACGACGAATAGAAGCGGAGTTATCGTTGTTTATATCTGTGAGGCCATGAATCACCATTGACGTCCGGATTCCCTACCACTCGAAACGATCGACGTTTGACGAAACTATACAAGTACGTCGCAGATCGGCATGAGGTGGGTCGATGTGTCGTGTTTTAAGCTACAAATTGCTATGTTGCAGATTTGCATACGACGTATAGAAGCGGAGTTATTGTTGTTTATATCTGTGAGGCCATGAATCACCATTGACGGCCGGATTGCTTTCCACTAGAAACGATCGATGTTTGACGAAACTATGCAAGTTCGTCGCAGATCGGTATAAGGTGGTTCATTGGGGCGTGTTTTAAGCTACAAATTGCTAGGTCGCAGATTCGCATACGACGAATAGAATCGGAGTTATAGTTGTTTATATCTGTGAGGCCATGAATCACCATTGACGGCCGGATTCCCTACCACTCGAAACGATCGTCGTTTGACGAAACCATGCAAGTTCGTCGCAGATCGGCATGAGATGGGTCGATGTGACGTGTTTTAAGCTACAAATTGCTACGTCGCATATCCGCATACGACGAATAGAAGCGGAGTTATTGTTGTTTATATCTGTGAGGCCATGAATCACCATTGACTGCCGGATTGCTTTCCACTAGAAACGATCGATGTTTGACGAAACTATGCAAGTTCGTCGCAGATCGGTATAAGGTGGTTCATTGGGGCGTGTTTTAAGCTACAAATTGCTAGGTCGCAGATTCGCATACGACGAATAGAATCGGAGTTATAGTTGTTTATATCTGTGAGGCCATGAATCACCATTGACGGCCGGATTCCCTACCACTCGAAACGATCGACGTTTGACGAAACTATACAAGTACGTCGCAGATCGGCATGAGGTGGGTCGATGTGTCGTGTTTTAAGCTACAAATTGCTATGTTGCAGATTTGCATACGACGTATAGAAGCGGAGTTATTGTTGTTTATATCTGTGAGGCCATGAATCACCATTGACGGCCGGATTGCTTTCCACTAGAAACGATCGATGTTTGACGAAACTATGCAAGTTCGTCGCAGATCGGTATAAGGTGGTTCATTGGGGCGTGTTTTAAGCTACAAATTGCTAGGTCGCAGATTCGCATACGACGAATAGAATCGGAGTTATAGTTGTTTATATCTGTGAGGCCATGAATCACCATTGACGGCCGGATTCCCTACCACTCGAAACGATCGTCGTTTGACGAAACCATGCAAGTTCGTCGCAGATCGGCATGAGATGGGTCGATGTGACGTGTTTTAAGCTACAAATTGCTACGTCGCATATCCGCATACGACGAATAGAAGCGGAGTTATTGTTGTTTATATCTGTGAGGCCATGAATCACCATTGACGGCCAGATTGCCTACCACTCGAAACGATCGATGTTTGACGAAACTATGCAAGTTCGTCGCAGATCGGTATAAGGTGGTTCATTGGGGCGTGTTTTAAGCTACAAATTGCTAGGTCGCAGATTCGCATACGACGAATAGAATCGGAGTTATAGTTGTTTATATCTGTGAGGCCGTGAATCACCATTGACGGCCGGATTCCCTACCACTCGAAACGATCGTCGTTTGACGAAACCATGCAAGTTCGTCGCAGATCGGCATGAGATGGGTCGATGTGACGTGTTTTAAGCTACAAATTGCTACGTCGCATATCCGCATACGACGAATAGAAGCGGAGTTATTGTTGTTTATATCTGTGAGGCCATGAATCACCATTGACGGCCAGATTGCCTACCACTCGAAACGATCGATGTTTGACGAAACTATGCAAGTTCGTCGCAGATCGGCACAAGGTGGGTCGATGTGTCGTGTTTTAAGCTACAAATTGCTATGTCGCAGATTTGCATTCGACGAATAGAAGCGGAGTTATAGTTGTTTATATCTGTGAGGCCATGAATCACCATTGACGGCCGGATTGCTTACCACTCGAAACGATCGATGTTTGACAAAACTATGCAATTTCGTTGCAGATCGGCACATGGTGGGTCGATGTGACGTGTTTTAAGCTACAAATTGCTATGTCGCAGATTTGCATTTGACGAATAGAAGCGGAGTTAAAGATGTTTATATCTGTCTGGCCATGAATCACCATTGACGGCAGGATTGCCTCCCGCTCGAAACGATCGATGTTTGACGAAACTATGCAAGTTCATCGCAGATCGGCACAAGGTGGGTCGATGTGACGTGTTTTAAGCTACAAATTGCTATGTCGGATATTGGCATACGACGAATAGTAGCCAAGTTTTAGGTGCTTATATCTGTGAGATCATGAATCACCATTGACGGCCGGATTGCTTGCCACTCGAAACGATCGATGTTTGACGAAACTATGCAAGTTCGTCGCAGATCGGCACAAGGTGGGTCGATGTGTCGTGTTTTGAGCTACAAATTGCTATGTCGCAGATTTGCATTCGACGAATAGAAGCTGAGTTATAGTTGTTTATATCTGTCAGGCCATGAATCACCATTGACGGCCGGATTGCTTTCCACTCGAAACGATCGATGTTTGACGAAACTATGCAAGTTCGTCGTAGATCGGTATAAGGTGGTTCATTGGGGCGTGTTTTAAGCTACAAATTGATACGTCGCAGATTCGCATACGACGAATAGAATCGGAGTTATAGTTGTTTATATCTGTGAGGCCATGAATCACCATTGACGGCCGGATTGCCTACCACTCGAAACGATCGATGTTTGACGAAACTATGCAAGTTCGTCGCAGATCGGCACAGGGTGCGTCGATGTGACGTGTTTTTAGCTACAAATTGCTATGTCGCAGATTTGCATTCGACGAATAGAAGCGGAGTTATAGTTGTTTATATCTGTCAGGCCATGAATCACCATTGACTGCCGGATTGCTTTCCACTCGAAACGATCGATGTTTGACAAAACTATGCAAGTTCGTTGCAGATCGGTGTAAAGTGGTTCGTTGGGGCGTGTTTTAAGCTACACATTGCTACGTCGCAGATTCGCATACGACGAATAGAAGCGGAGTTATTGTTGTTTATATCTGTGAGGCCATGAATCACCATTGACTGCCGGATTGCTTTCCACTCGAAACGATCGATGTTTGACAAAACTATGCAAGTTCGTCGCAGATCGGTGTAAGGTGGTTCGTTGGGGCGTGTTTTAAGCTACACATTGCTACGTTGCAGATACGCATACGACGAATAGAAGCGGAGTTATTGTTGTTTATGTCTGTGAGGCCATGAATCACCATTGACGTCCGGATTCCCTACCACTCGAAACGATCGACGTTTGACAAAACCATGCAAGTTCGTCGCAGATCGGCACAAGGTGGGTCGATGTGACGTGTTTTAAGCTACAAATTGCTATGTCGCAGATTTGCATTCGACGAATAGAAGCGGAGTTATTGTTGTTTATATCTGTGAGGCCATGAATCACCATTGACGTCCGGATTCCCTACCACTCGAAACGATCGACGTTTGACGAAACCATGCAAGTTCGTCGCAGATCGGCACAAGGTGGGTCGATGTGACGTGTTTTAAGCTACAAATTGCTATGTCGCAGATTTGCATTCGACGAATAGAAGCGGAGTTATAGATGTTTATATCTGTCTGGCCATGAATCACCATTGACTGCCGGATTGCTTTCCACTCGAAACAATCGATGTTTGACGAAACTATGCAAGTTCGTCGCAGATCAGTATAAGGTGGTTCATTGGGGCGTGTTTTAAGCTACAAATTGCTAGGTCGCAGATTCGCATACGACGAATAGAATCGGAGTTATAGTTGTTTATATCTGTGAGGCCATGAATCACAATTGACGGCCGGATTCCCTACCACTCGAAACGATCGACGTTTGACGAAACTATACAAGTACGTCGCAGATCGGCATGAGGTGGGTCGATGTGTCGTGTTTTAAGCTACACATTGCTACGTTGCAGATTCGCATACGACGAATAGAAGCGGAGTTATTGTTGTTTATGTCTGTGAGGCCATGAATCACCATTGACGTCCGGATTCCCTACCACTCGAAACGATCGACGTTTGACGAAACCATGCAAGTTCGTCGCAGATCGGCACAAGGTGGGTCGATGTGACGTGTTTTAAGCTACAAATTGCTATGTCGCAGATTTGCATTCGACGAATAGAAGCGGAGTTATTGTTGTTTATATCTGTGAGGCCATGAATCACCATTGACGTCCGGATTCCCTACCACTCGAAACAATCGACGTTTGACGAAACCATGCAAGTTCGTCGCAGATCGGCACAAGGTGGGTCGATGTGACGTGTTTTAAGCTACAAATTGCTATGTCGCAGATTTGCATTCGACGAATAGAAGCGGAGTTATAGATGTTTATATCTGTCTGGCCATGAATCACCATTGATGGCAGGATTGCCTACCGCTCGAAACGATCGATGTTTGACGAAACTATGCAAGTTCATCGCAGATCGGCAAAAGGTGGGTCGATGTGACGTGTTTTAAACTACAAATTGCTATGTCGGATATTGGCATACGACGGATAGAAGCCAAGTTTTAGGTGCTTATATCTGTGAGAACATGAATCACCATTGACGGCCGGATTGCTTACCACTCGAAATGATCGACGTTTGACGAAACTATGCAAGTTCGTCGCAGATCGGCATGAGATGGGTCGATGTGACGTGTTTTAAGCTACAAATTGCTATGTCGCATATCCGCATACGACGAATAGAAGCGGAGTTATTGTTGTTTATATCTGTGAGGCCATGAATCACCATTAACGGCCGGATTGCCTACCACTCGAAACGATCGACGTTTGACGAAACTATGCAAGTTCGTCGCAGATCGGTAAAAGGTGGGTCGGTGGGCCGTGTTTTATGCTACAAATTGCTATGTCGCAGATTTGCATTCGACGAATAGAAGCGGAGTTATAGTTGTTTATATCTGTGAGGCCATGAATCACCAATGACGGCCGGATTGCTTACCACTCGAAACGATCGATGTTTGACAAAACTATGCAAGTTCGTCGCAGATCGGTATAGGGTGGTTCGTTTGGGCGTGTTTTAAGCTACAAATTGCTATGTCGCAGATTCGCATACGACGAATAGAAGCTGAGTTATAGTTGTTGATATCTGTGAGGCCATGAATCACCATTGACGGCCGGATTCCCTACCACTCGAAACGATCGACGTTTGACGAAACCATGCAAGTTCGTCGCAGATCGGCACAAGGTGGGTCGATGTGACGTGTTTTAAGCTACAAATTGCTATGTCGCAGATTCGCATACGATGAATAGGAGCGGAGTTATAGTTGTTTATATCTGTGAGGCCATGAATCACCATTGACTGCCGGATTGCTTTCCACTCGAAACAATCGATGTTTGACAAAACTATGCAAGTTCGTCGCAGATCGGTGTAAGGTGGTTCGTTGGGGCGTGTTTTAAGCTACACATTGCTACGTCTCAGATTCGCATACGACGAATAGAAGCGGAGTTATCGTTGTTTATATCTGTGAGGCCATGAATCACCATTGACGTCCGGATTCCCTACCACTCGAAACGATCGACGTTTGACGAAACCATGCAAGTTCGTCGCAGATCGGCACAAGGTGGGTCGATGTGACGTGTTTTATGCTACAAATTGCTATGTCGCAGATTTGCATTCGACGAATAGAAGCGGAGTTATAGTTGTTTATATCTGTGAGGCCATGAATCACCAATGACGGCCGGATTGCTTACCACTCGAAACGATCGATGTTTGACAAAACTATGCAAGTTCGTCGCAGATCGGTATAGGGTGGTTCGTTTGGGCGTGTTTTAAGCTACAAATTGCTATGTCGCAGATTCGCATACGACGAATAGAAGCTGAGTTATAGTTGTTGATATCTGTGAGGCCATGAATCACCATTGACGGCCGGATTCCCTACCACTCGAAACGATCGACGTTTGACGAAACCATGCAAGTTCGTCGCAGATCGGCAGAAGGTGGGTCGATGTGACGTGTTTTAAGCTACAAATTGCTATGTCGCAGATTCGCATACGATGAATAGGAGCGGAGTTATAGTTGTTTATATCTGTGAGGCCATGAATCACCATTGACTGCCGGATTGCTTTCCACTCGAAACAATCGATGTTTGACAAAACTATGCAAGTTCGTCGCAGATCGGTGTAAGGTGGTTCGTTGGGGCGTGTTTTAAGCTACACATTGCTACGTCTCAGATTTGCATACGACGAATAGAAGCGGAGTTATCGTTGTTTATATCTGTGAGGCCATGAATCACCATTGACGTCCGGATTCCCTACCACTCGAAACGATCGACGTTTGACGAAACTATACAAGTACGTCGCAGATCGGCATGAGGTGGGTCGATGTGTCGTGTTTTAAGCTACAAATCGCTAAGTTGCAGATTTGCATACGACGTATAGAAGCGGAGTTATTGTTGTTTATATCTGTGAGGCCATGAATCACCATTGACTGCCGGATTGCTTTCCACTAGAAACGATCGATGTTTGACGAAACTATGCAAGTTCGTCGCAGATCGGTATAAGGTGGTTCATTGGGGCGTGTTTTAAGCTACAAATTGCTAGGTCGCAGATTCGCATACGACGAATAGAATCGGAGTTATAGTTGTTTATATCTGTGAGGCCATGAATCACCATTGACGGCCGGATTCCCTACCACTCGAAACGATCGTCGTTTGACGAAACCATGCAAGTTCGTCGCAGATCGGCATGAGATGGGTCGATGTGACGTGTTTTAAGCTACAAATTGCTACGTCGCATATCCGCATACGACGAATAGAAGCGGAGTTATTGTTGTTTATATCTGTGAGGCCATGAATCACCATTGACTGCCGGATTGCTTTCCACTAGAAACGATCGATGTTTGACGAAACTATGCAAGTTCGTCGCAGATCGGTATAAGGTGGTTCATTGGGGCGTGTTTTAAGCTACAAATTGCTAGGTCGCAGATTCGCATACGACGAATAGAATCGGAGTTATAGTTGTTTATATCTGTGAGGCCATGAATCACCATTGACGGCCGGATTCCCTACCACTCGAAACGATCGACGTTTGACGAAACTATACAAGTACGTCGCAGATCGGCATGAGGTGGGTCGATGTGTCGTGTTTTAAGCTACAAATTGCTATGTTGCAGATTTGCATACGACGTATAGAAGCGGAGTTATTGTTGTTTATATCTGTGAGGCCATGAATCACCATTGACGGCCGGATTGCTTTCCACTAGAAACGATCGATGTTTGACGAAACTATGCAAGTTCGTCGCAGATCGGTATAAGGTGGTTCATTGGGGCGTGTTTTAAGCTACAAATTGCTAGGTCGCAGATTCGCATACGACGAATAGAATCGGAGTTATAGTTGTTTATATCTGTGAGGCCATGAATCACCATTGACGGCCGGATTCCCTACCACTCGAAACGATCGTCGTTTGACGAAACCATGCAAGTTCGTCGCAGATCGGCATGAGATGGGTCGATGTGACGTGTTTTAAGCTACAAATTGCTACGTCGCATATCCGCATACGACGAATAGAAGCGGAGTTATTGTTGTTTATATCTGTGAGGCCATGAATCACCATTGACGGCCAGATTGCCTACCACTCGAAACGATCGATGTTTGACGAAACTATGCAAGTTCGTCGCAGATCGGTATAAGGTGGTTCATTGGGGCGTGTTTTAAGCTACAAATTGCTAGGTCGCAGATTCGCATACGACGAATAGAATCGGAGTTATAGTTGTTTATATCTGTGAGGCCATGAATCACCATTGACGGCCGGATTCCCTACCACTCGAAACGATCGTCGTTTGACGAAACCATGCAAGTTCGTCGCAGATCGGCATGAGATGGGTCGATGTGACGTGTTTTAAGCTACAAATTGCTACGTCGCATATCCGCATACGACGAATAGAAGCGGAGTTATTGTTGTTTATATCTGTGAGGCCATGAATCACCATTGACGGCCAGATTGCCTACCACTCGAAACGATCGATGTTTGACGAAACTATGCAAGTTCGTCGCAGATCGGCACAAGGTGGGTCGATGTGTCGTGTTTTAAGCTACAAATTGCTATGTCGCAGATTTGCATTCGACGAATAGAAGCGGAGTTATAGTTGTTTATATCTGTGAGGCCATGAATCACCATTGACGGCCGGATTGCTTACCACTCGAAACGATCGATGTTTGACAAAACTATGCAATTTCGTTGCAGATCGGCACATGGTGGGTCGATGTGACGTGTTTTAAGCTACAAATTGCTATGTCGCAGATTTGCATTTGACGAATAGAAGCGGAGTTAAAGATGTTTATATCTGTCTGGCCATGAATCACCATTGACGGCAGGATTGCCTACCGCTCGAAACGATCGATGTTTGACGAAACTATGCAAGTTCATCGCAGATCGGCACAAGGTGGGTCGATGTGACGTGTTTTAAGCTACAAATTGCTATGTCGGATATTGGCATACGACGAATAGTAGCCAAGTTTTAGGTGCTTATATCTGTGAGATCATGAATCACCATTGACGGCCGGATTGCTTGCCACTCGAAACGATCGATGTTTGACGAAACTATGCAAGTTCGTCGCAGATCGGCACAAGGTGGGTCGATGTGTCGTGTTTTGAGCTACAAATTGCTATGTCGCAGATTTGCATTCGACGAATAGAAGCTGAGTTATAGTTGTTTATATCTGTCAGGCCATGAATCACCATTGACGGCCGGATTGCTTACTACTCGAAACGATCGATGTTTGACGAAACTATGCAAGTTCGTCGTAGATCGGTATAAGGTGGTTCATTGGGGCGTGTTTTAAGCTACAAATTGATACGTCGCAGATTCGCATACGACGAATAGAATCGGAGTTATAGTTGTTTATATCTGTGAGGCCATGAATCACCATTGACGGCCGGATTGCCTACCACTCGAAACGATCGATGTTTGACGAAACTATGCAAGTTCGTCGCAGATCGGCACAGGGTGCGTCGATGTGACGTGTTTTTAGCTACAAATTGCTATGTCGCAGATTTGCATTCGACGAATAGAAGCGGAGTTATAGTTGTTTATATCTGTCAGGCCATGAATCACCATTGACTGCCGGATTGCTTTCCACTCGAAACGATCGATGTTTGACAAAACTATGCAAGTTCGTTGCAGATCGGTGTAAAGTGGTTCGTTGGGGCGTGTTTTAAGCTACACATTGCTACGTCGCAGATTCGCATACGACGAATAGAAGCGGAGTTATTGTTGTTTATATCTGTGAGGCCATGAATCACCATTGACTGCCGGATTGCTTTCCACTCGAAACGATCGATGTTTGACAAAACTATGCAAGTTCGTCGCAGATCGGTGTAAGGTGGTTCGTTGGGGCGTGTTTTAAGCTACACATTGCTACGTTGCAGATACGCATACGACGAATAGAAGCGGAGTTATTGTTGTTTATGTCTGTGAGGCCATGAATCACCATTGACGTCCGGATTCCCTACCACTCGAAACGATCGACGTTTGACAAAACCATGCAAGTTCGTCGCAGATCGGCACAAGGTGGGTCGATGTGACGTGTTTTAAGCTACAAATTGCTATGTCGCAGATTTGCATTCGACGAATAGAAGCGGAGTTATTGTTGTTTATATCTGTGAGGCCATGAATCACCATTGACGTCCGGATTCCCTACCACTCGAAACGATCGACGTTTGACGAAACCATGCAAGTTCGTCGCAGATCGGCACAAGGTGGGTCGATGTGACGTGTTTTAAGCTACAAATTGCTATGTCGCAGATTTGCATTCGACGAATAGAAGCGGAGTTATAGATGTTTATATCTGTCTGGCCATGAATCACCATTGACTGCCGGATTGCTTTCCACTCGAAACAATCGATGTTTGACGAAACTATGCAAGTTCGTCGCAGATCAGTATAAGGTGGTTCATTGGGGCGTGTTTTAAGCTACAAATTGCTAGGTCGCAGATTCGCATACGACGAATAGAATCGGAGTTATAGTTGTTTATATCTGTGAGGCCATGAATCACAATTGACGGCCGGATTCCCTACCACTCGAAACGATCGACGTTTGACGAAACTATACAAGTACGTCGCAGATCGGCATGAGGTGGGTCGATGTGTCGTGTTTTAAGCTACAAATTGCTATGTTGCAGATTTGCATACGACGTATAGAAGCGGAGTTATTGTTGTTTATATCTGTGAGGCCATGAATCACCATTGACGGCCGGATTGCTTTCCACTAGAAACGATCGATGTTTGACGAAACTATGCAAGTTCGTCGCAGATCGGTATAAGGTGGATCATTGGGGCGTGTTTTAAGCTACAAATTGCTAGGTCGCAGATTCGCATACGACGAATAGAATCGGAGTTATAGTTGTTTATATCTGTGAGGCCATGAATCACCATTGACGGCCGGATTCCCTACCACTCGAAACGATCGACGTTTGACGAAACTATACAAGTATATCGCAGATCGACATGAGGTGGGTCGATGTGTCGTGTTTTAAGCTACAAATTGCTATGTCGCAGATTTGCATACGACGTATAGAAGCGGAGTTATTGTTGTTTATATCTGTGAGGCCATGAATCACCATTGACGGCCGGATTGCTTTCCACTAGAAACGATCGATGTTTGACGAAACTATGCAAGTTCGTCGCAGATCGGTATAAGGTGGTTCATTGGGGCGTGTTTTAAGCTACAAACTGCTAGGTCGCAGATTCGCATACGACGAATAGAATCGGAGTTATAGTTGTTTATATCTGTGAGGCCATGAATCACCATTGACGGCCGGATTCCCTACCACTCGAAACGATCGTCGTTTGACGAAACCATGCAAGTTCGTCGCAGATCGGCATGAGATGGGTCGATGTGACGTGTTTTAAGCTACAAATTGCTACGTCGCATATCCGCATACGACGAATAGAAGCGGAGTTATTGTTGTTTATATCTGTGAGGCCATAAATCACCATTGACGGCCGGATTGCCGTTCACTCGAAACGATCGACGTTTGACGAAACTATGCAAGTTCGTCGCAGATCGGTAAAAGGTGGGTCTGTGGGGCGTGTTTTATGCTAAAAATTGCTATGTCGCAGATTTGCATACGACGAATAGAAGCGGACGTATAGTTGTTTATATCTGTGAGGCCATGAATCACCATTGACGGCCGGATTGCTTACCACTCGAAACGATCGATGTTTGACAAAACTATGCAATTTCGTCGCAGATCGGCACATGGTGGGTCGATGTGACGTGTTTTAAGCTACAAATTGCTATGTCGCAGATTTGCATTTGACGAATAGAAGAGGAGTTAAAGATGTTTATATCTGTCTGGCCATGAATCACCATTGACGGCAGGATTGCCTACCGCTCGAAACGATCGATGTTTGACGAAACTATGCAAGTTCATCGCAGATCGGCACAAGGTGGGTCGATGTGACGTGTTTTAAGCTACAAATTGCTATGTCGGATATTGGCATACGACGAATAGAAGCCAAGTTTTAGGTGCTTATATCTGTGAGATCATGAATCACCATTGACGGCCGGATTGCTTGCCACTCGAAACGATCGATGTTTGACGAAACTATGCAAGTTCGTCGCAGATCGGCACAAGGTGGGTCGATGTGACGTGTTTTAAGCTACAAATTGCTATGTCGCAGATTTGCATTCGACGAATAGAAGCGGAGTTATAGATGTTTATATCTGTCTGGCCATGAATCACCATTGATGGCAGGATTGCCTACCGCTCGAAACGATCGATGTTTGACGAAACTATGCAAGTTCATCGCAGATCGGCAAAAGGTGGGTCGATGTGACGTGTTTTAAGCTACAAATTGCTATGTCGGATATTGGCATACGACGGATAGAAGCCAAGTTTTAGGTGCTTATATCTGTGAGACCATGAATCACCATTGACGGCCGGATTGCTTACCACTCGAAACGATCGACGTTTGACGAAACTATGCAAGTTCGTCGCAGATCGGCATGAGATGGGTCGATGTGACGTGTTTTAAGCTACAAATTGCTATGTCGCATATCCGCATACGACGAATAGAAGCGGAGTTATTGTTGTTTATATCTGTGAGGCCATGAATCACCATTAACGGCCGGATTGCCTACCACTCGAAACGATCGACGTTTGACGAAACTATGCAAGTTCGTCGCAGATCGGTAAAAGGTGGGTTGGTGGGCCGTGTTTTATGTTACAAATTGCTATGCCGCAGATTTGCATTCGACGAATAGAAGCGGAGTTATAGTTGTTTATATCTGTGAGGCCATGAATCACCATTGACTGCCGGATTGCTTTCCACTCGAAACAATCGATGTTTGACAAAACTATGCAAGTTCGTCGCAGATCGGTGTAAGGTGGTTCGTTGGGGCGTGTTTTAAGCTACACATTGCTACGTCTCAGATTCGCATACGACGAATAGAAGCGGAGTTATCGTTGTTTATATCTGTGAGGCCATGAATCACCATTGACGTCCGGATTCCCTACCACTCGAAACGATCGACGTTTGACGAAACCATGCAAGTTCGTCGCAGATCGGCACAAGGTGGGTCGATGTGACGTGTTTTAAGCTACACATTGCTACGTCGCAGATTCGCATACGACGAATAGAAGCGGAGTTATTGTTGTTTATATCTGTGAGGCCATGAATCACCATTGACTGCCGGATTGCTTTCCACTAGAAACGATCGATGTTTGACGAAACTATGCAAGTTCGTCGCAGATCGGTATAAGGTGGTTCATTGGGGCGTGTTTTAAGCTACAAATTGCTAGGTCGCAGATTCGCATACGACGAATAGAATCGGAGTTATAGTTGTTTATATCTGTGAGGCCATGAATCACCATTGACGGCCGGATTCCCTACCACTCGAAACGATCGACGTTTGACGAAACTATACAAGTACGTCGCAGATCGGCATGAGGTGGGTCGATGTGTCGTGTTTTAAGCTACAAATTGCTATGTTGCAGATTTGCATACGACGTATAGAAGCGGAGATATTGTTGTTTATATCTGTGAGGCCATGAATCACCATTGACGGCCGGATTGCTTTCCACTAGAAACGATCGATGTTTGACGAAACTATGCAAGTTCGTCGCAGATCGGTATAAGGTGGATCATTGGGGCGTGTTTTAAGCTACAAATTGCTAGGTCGCAGATTCGCATACGACGAATAGAATCGGAGTTATAGTTGTTTATATCTGTGAGGCCATGAATCACCATTGACGGCCGGATTCCCTACCACTCGAAACGATCGACGTTTGACGAAACAATACAAGTATATCGCAGATCGACATGAGGTGGGTCGATGTGTCGTGTTTTAAGCTACAAATTGCTATGTCGCAGATTTGCATACGACGTATAGAAGCGGAGTTATTGTTGTTTATATCTGTGAGGCCATGAATCACCATTGACGGCCGGATTGCTTTCCACTAGAAACGATCGATGTTTGACGAAACTATGCAAGTTCGTCGCAGATCGGTATAAGGTGGTTCATTGGGGCGTGTTTTAAGCTACAAATTGCTAGGTCGCAGATTCGCATACGACGAATAGAATCGGAGTTATAGTTGTTTATATCTGTGAGGCCATGAATCACCATTGACGGCCGGATTGCCTACCACTCGAAACGATCGACGTTTGACGAAACCATGCAAGTTCGTCGCAGATCGGCACAAGGTGGGTCGATGTGACGTGTTTTAAGCTACACATTGCTACGTCGCAGATTCGCATACGACGAATAGAATCGGAGTTATAGTTGTTTATATCTGTGAGGCCATGAATCACCATTGACGGCCGGATTCCCCACCACTCGAAACGATCGACGTTTGACGAAACTATACAAGTACGTCGCAGATCGGCATGAGGTGGGTCGATGTGTCGTGTTTTAAGCTACAAATTGCTATGTTGCAGATTTGCATACGACGTATAGAAGCGGAGATATTGTTGTTTATATCTGTGAGGCCATGAATCACCATTGACGGCCGGATTGCTTTCCACTAGAAACGATCGATGTTTGACGAAACTATGCAAGTTCGTCGCAGATCGGTATAAGGTGGATCATTGGGGCGTGTTTTAAGCTACAAATTGCTAGGTCGCAGATTCGCATACGACGAATAGAATCGGAGTTATAGTTGTTTATATCTGTGAGGCCATGAATCACCATTGACGGCCGGATTGCTTACCACTCGAAACGATCGATGTTTGACAAATCTATGCAATTTCGTCGCAGATCGGCACATGGTGGGTCGATGTGACGTGTTTTAAGCTACAAATTGCTATGTCGCAGATTTGCATTTGACGAATAGAAGCGGAGTTAAAGATGTTTATATCTGTCTGGCCATGAATCACCATTGACGGCAGGATTGCCTACCGCTCGAAACGATCGATGTTTGACGAAACTATGCAAGTTCATCGCAGATCGGCACAAGGTGGGTCGATGTGACGTGTTTTAAGCTACAAATTGCTATGTCGGATATTGGCATACGACGAATAGTAGCCAAGTTTTAGGTGCTTATATCTGTGAGATCATGAATCACCATTGACGGCCGGATTGCTTGCCACTCGAAACGATCGATGTTTGACGAAACTATGCAAGTTCGTCGCAGATCGGCACAAGGTGGGTCGATGTGTCGTGTTTTAAGCTACAAATTGCTATGTCGCAGATTTGCATTCGACGAATAGAAGCTGAGTTATAGTTGTTTATATCTGTCAGGCCATGAATCACCATTGACGGCCGGATTGCTTTCCACTCGAAACGATCGATGTTTGACGAAACCATGCAAGTTCGTCGCAGATCGGCATGAGATGGGTCGATGTGACGTGTTTTAAGCTACAAATTGCTACGTCGCATATCCGCATACGACGAATAGAAGCGGAGTTATTGTTGTTTATATCTGTGAGGCCATGAATCACCATTGACGGCCGGATTGCCGTTCACTCGAAACGATCGACGTTTGACGAAACTATGCAAGTTCGTCGCAGATCGGTAAAAGGTGGGTCGGTGGGCCGTCTTTTATGCTACAAATTGCTATGTCGCAGATTTGCATACGACGAATAGAAGCGGACTTATAGTTGTTTATATCTGTGAGGCCATGAATCACCATTGACGGCCGGATTGCTTACCACTCGAAACGATCGATGTTTGACAAAACTATGCAATTTCGTCGCAGATCGGCACATGGTGGGTCGATGTGACGTGTTTTAAGCTACAAATTGCTATGTCGCAGATTTGCATTTGACGAATAGAAGCGGAGTTAAAGATGTTTATATCTGTCTGGCCATGAATCACCATTGACGGCAGGATTGCCTACCGCTCGAAACGATCGATGTTTGACGAAACTATGCAAGTTCATCGCAGATCGGCACAAGGTGGGTCGATGTGACGTGTTTTAAGCTACAAATTGCTATGTCGGATATTGGCATACGACGAATAGTAGCCAAGTTTTAGGTGCTTATATCTGTGAGATCATGAATCACCATTGACGGCCGGATTGCTTGCCACTCGAAACGATCGATGTTTGACGAAACTATGCAAGTTCGTCGCAGATCGGCACAAGGTGGGTCGATGTGTCGTGTTTTAAGCTACAAATTGCTATGTCGCAGATTTGCATTCGACGAATAGAAGCTGAGTTATAGTTGTTTATATCTGTCAGGCCATGAATCACCATTGACGGCCGGATTGCTTTCCACTCGAACCGATCGATGTTTGACGAAACTATGCAAGTTCGTCGTAGATCGGTATAAGGTGGTTCATTGGGGCGTGTTTTAAGCTACAAATTGATACGTCGCAGATTCGCATACGACGAATAGAATCGGAGTTATAGTTGTTTATATCTGTGAGGCCATGAATCACCATTGACGGCCGGATTGCCTACCACTCGAAACGATCGATGTTTGACGAAACTATGCAAGTTCGTCGCAGATCGGCACAGGGTGCGTCGATGTGACGTGTTTTTAGCTACAAATTGCTATGTCGCAGATTTGCATTCGACGAATAGAAGCGGAGTTATAGTTGTTTATATCTGTCAGGCCATGAATCACCATTGACTGCCGGATTGCTTTCCACTCGAAACGATCGATGTTTGACAAAACTATGCAAGTTCGTTGCAGATCGGTGTCAAGTGGTTCGTTGGGGCGTGTTTTAAGCTACACATTGCTACGTCGCAGATTCGCATACGACGAATAGAAGCGGAGTTATTGTTGTTTATATCTGTGAGGCCATGAATCACCATTGACTGCCGGATTGCTTTCCACTCGAAACGATCGATGTTTGACAAAACTATGCAAGTTCGTCGCAGATCGGTGTAAGGTGGTTCGTTGGGGCGTGTTTTAAGCTACACATTGCTACGTTGCAGATTCGCATACGACGAATAGAAGCGGAGTTATTGTTGTTTATGTCTGTGAGGCCATGAATCACCATTGACGTCCGGATTCCCTACCACTCGAAACGATCGACGTTTGACAAAACCATGCAAGTTCGTCGCAGATCGGCACAAGGTGGGTCGATGTGACGTGTTTTAAGCTACAAATTGCTATGTCGCAGATTTGCATTCGACGAATAGAAGCGGAGTTATTGTTGTTTATATCTGTGAGGTCATGAATCACCATTGACGTCCGGATTCCCTACCACTCGAAACGATCGACGTTTGACGAAACCATGCAAGTTCGTCGCAGATCGGCACAAGGTGGGTCGATGTGACGTGTTTTAAGCTACAAATTGCTATGTCGCAGATTTGCATTCGACGAATAGAAGCGGAGTTATAGATGTTTATATCTGTCTGGCCATGAATCACCATTGATGGCAGGATTGCCTACCGCTCGAAACGATCGATGTTTGACGAAACTATGCAAGTTCATCGCAGATCGGCAAAAGGTGGGTCGATGTGACGTGTTTTAAGCTACAAATTGCTATGTCGGATATTGGCATACGACGGATAGAAGCCAAGTTTTAGGTGCTTATATCTGTGAGACCATGAATCACCATTGACGGCCGGATTGCTTACCACTCGAAACGATCGACGTTTGACGAAACTATGCAAGTTCGTCGCAGATCGGCATGAGATGGGTCGATGTGACGTGTTTTAAGCTACAAATTGCTATGTCGCATATCCGCATACGACGAATAGAAGCGGAGTTATTGTTGTTTATATCTGTGAGGCCATGAATCACCATTAACGGCCGGATTGCCTACCACTCGAAACGATCGACGTTTGACGAAACTATGCAAGTTCGTCGCAGATCGGTAAAAGGTGGGTCGGTGGGCCGTGTTTTATGCTACAAATTGCTATGTCGCAGATTTGCATTCGACGAATAGAAGCGGAGTTATAGTTGTTTATATCTGTGAGGCCATGAATCACCAATGACGGCCGGATTGCTTACCACTCGAAACGATCGATGTTTGACAAAACTATGCAAGTTCGTCGCAGATCGGTATAGGGTGGTTCGTTTGGGCGTGTTTTAAGCTACAAATTGCTATGTCGCAGATTCGCATACGACGAATAGAAGCTGAGTTATAGTTGTTGATATCTGTGAGGCCATGAATCACCATTGACGGCCGGATTCCCTACCACTCGAAACGATCGTCGTTTGACGAAACCATGCAAGTTCGTCGCAGATCGGCATGAGATGGGTCGATGTGACGTGTTTTAAGCTACAAATTGCTACGTCGCATATCCGCATACGACGAATAGAAGCGGAGTTATTGTTGTTTATATCTGTGAGGCCATGAATCACCATTGACGGCCGGATTGCCGTTCACTCGAAACGATCGACGTTTGACGAAACTATGCAAGTTCGTCGCAGATCGGTAAAAGGTGGGTCGGTGGGCCGTCTTTTATGCTACAAATTGCTATGTCGCAGATTTGCATACGACGAATAGAAGCGGACTTATAGTTGTTTATATCTGTGAGGCCATGAATCACCATTGACGGCCGGATTGCTTACCACTCGAAACGATCGATGTTTGACAAAACTATGCAATTTCGTCGCAGATCGGCACATGGTGGGTCGATGTGACGTGTTTTAAGCTACAAATTGCTATGTCGCAGATTTGCATTTGACGAATAGAAGCGGAGTTAAAGATGTTTATATCTGTCTGGCCATGAATCACCATTGACGGCAGGATTGCCTACCGCTCGAAACGATCGATGTTTGACGAAACTATGCAAGTTCATCGCAGATCGGCACAAGGTGGGTCGATGTGACGTGTTTTAAGCTACAAATTGCTATGTCGGATATTGGCATACGACGAATAGTAGCCAAGTTTTAGGTGCTTATATCTGTGAGATCATGAATCACCATTGACGGCCGGATTGCTTGCCACTCGAAACGATCGATGTTTGACGAAACTATGCAAGTTCGTCGCAGATCGGCACAAGGTGGGTCGATGTGTCGTGTTTTAAGCTACAAATTGCTATGTCGCAGATTTGCATTCGACGAATAGAAGCTGAGTTATAGTTGTTTATATCTGTCAGGCCATGAATCACCATTGACGGCCGGATTGCTTTCCACTCGAAACGATCGATGTTTGACGAAACTATGCAAGTTCGTCGTAGATCGGTATAAGGTGGTTCATTGGGGCGTGTTTTAAGCTACAAATTGATACGTCGCAGATTCAAATACGACGAATAGAATCGGAGTTATAGTTGTTTATATCTGTGAGGCCATGAATCACCATTGACGGCCGGATTGCCTACCACTCGAAACGATCGATGTTTGACGAAACTATGCAAGTTCGTCGCAGATCGGCACAGGGTGCGTCGATGTGACGTGTTTTTAGCTACAAATTGCTATGTCGCAGATTTGCATTCGACGAATAGAAGCGGAGTTATAGTTGTTTATATCTGTCAGGCCATGAATCACCATTGACTGCCGGATTGCTTTCCACTCGAAACGATCGATGTTTGACAAAACTATGCAAGTTCGTCGCAGATCGGTGTAAGGTGGTTCGTTGGGGCGTGTTTTAAGCTACACATTGCTACGTTGCAGATTCGCATACGACGAATAGAAGCGGAGTTATTGTTGTTTATGTCTGTGAGGCCATGAATCACCATTGACGTCCGGATTCCCTACCACTCGAAACGATCGACGTTTGACAAAACCATGCAAGTTCGTCGCAGATCGGCACAAGGTGGGTCGATGTGACGTGTTTTAAGCTACAAATTGCTATGTCGCAGATTTGCATTCGACGAATAGAAGCGGAGTTATTGTTGTTTATATCTGTGAGGCCATGAATCACCATTGACGTCCGGATTCCCTACCACTCGAAACGATCGACGTTTGACGAAACCATGCAAGTTCGTCGCAGATCGGCACAAGGTGGGTCGATGTGACGTGTTTTAAGCTACAAATTGCTATGTCGCAGATTTGCATTCGACGAATAGAAGCGGAGTTATAGATGTTTATATCTGTCTGGCCATGAATCACAATTGATGGCAGGATTGCCTACCGCTCGAAACGATCGATGTTTGACGAAACTATGCAAGTTCATCGCAGATCGGCAAAAGGTGGGTCGATGTGACGTGTTTTAAGCTACAAATTGCTATGTCGGATATTGGCATACGACGGATAGAAGCCAAGTTTTAGGTGCTTATATCTGTGAGACCATGAATCACCATTGACGGCCGGATTGCTTACCACTCGAAACGATCGACGTTTGACGAAACTATGCAAGTTCGTCGCAGATCGGCATGAGATGGGTCGATGTGACGTGTTTTAAGCTACAAATTGCTATGTCGCATATCCGCATACGACGAATAGAAGCGGAGTTATTGTTGTTTATATCTGTGAGGCCATGAATCACCATTAACGGCCGGATTGCCTACCACTCGAAACGATCGACGTTTGACGAAACTATGCAAGTTCGTCGCAGATCGGTAAAAGGTGGGTCGGTGGGCCGTGTTTTATGCTACAAATTGCTATGTCGCAGATTTGCATTCGACGAATAGAAGCGGAGTTATAGTTGTTTATATCTGTGAGGCCATGAATCACCAATGACGGCCGGATTGCTTACCACTCGAAACGATCGATGTTTGACAAAACTATGCAAGTTCGTCGCAGATCGGTATAGGGTGGTTCGTTTGGGCGTGTTTTAAGCTACAAATTGCTATGTCGCAGATTCGCATACGACGAATAGAAGCTGAGTTATAGTTGTTGATATCTGTGAGGCCATGAATCACCATTGACGGCCGGATTCCCTACCACTCGAAACGATCGACGTTTGACGAAACCATGCAAGTTCGTCGCAGATCGGCACAAGGTGGGTCGATGTGACGTGTTTTAAGCTACAAATTGCTATGTCGCAGATTCGCATACGATGAATAGGAGCGGAGTTATAGTTGTTTATATCTGTGAGGCCATGAATCACCATTGACTGCCGGATTGCTTTCCACTCGAAACAATCGATGTTTGACAAAACTATGCAAGTTCGTCGCAGATCGGTGTAAGGTGGTTCGTTGGGGCGTGTTTTAAGCTACACATTGCTACGTCTCAGATTCGCATACGACGAATAGAAGCGGAGTTATTGTTGTTTATATCTGTGAGGCCATGAATCACCATTGACTGCCGGATTGCTTTCCACTAGAAACGATCGATGTTTGACGAAACTATGCAAGTTCGTCGCAGATCGGTATAAGGTGGTTCATTGGGGCGTGTTTTAAGCTACAAATTGCTAGGTCGCAGATTCGCATACGACGAATAGAATCGGAGTTATAGTTGTTTATATCTGTGAGGCCATGAATCACCATTGACGGCCGGATTCCCTACCACTCGAAACGATCGACGTTTGACGAAACTATACAAGTACGTCGCAGATCGGCATGAGGTGGGTCGATGTGTCGTGTTTTAAGCTACAAATTGCTATGTTGCAGATTTGCATACGACGTATAGAAGCGGAGATATTGTTGTTTATACCTGTGAGGCCATGAATCACCATTGACGGCCGGATTGCTTTCCACTAGAAACGATCGATGTTTGACGAAACTATGCAAGTTCGTCGCAGATCGGTATAAGGTGGATCATTGGGGCGTGTTTTAAGCTACAAATTGCTAGGTCGCAGATTCGCATACGACGAATAGAATCGGAGTTATAGTTGTTTATATCTGTGAGGCCATGAATCACCATTGACGGCCGGATTCCCTACCACTCGAAACGATCGACGTTTGACGAAACTATACAAGTATATCGCAGATCGACATGAGGTGGGTCGATGTGTCGTGTTTTAAGCTACAAATTGCTATGTCGCAGATTTGCATACGACGTATAGAAGCGGAGTTATTGTTGTTTATATCTGCGGGGCCATGAATCACCATTGACGGCCGGATTGCTTTCCACTAGAAACGATCGATGTTTGACGAAACTATGCAAGTTCGTCGCAGATCGGTATAAGGTGGTTCATTGGGGCGTGTTTTAAGCTACAAATTGCTAGGTCGCAGATTCGCATACGACGAATAGAATCGGAGTTATAGTTGTTTATATCTGTGAGGCCATGAATCACCATTGACGGCCGGATTCCCTACCACTCGAAACGATCGTCGTTTGACGAAACCATGCAAGTTCGTCGCAGATCGGCATGAGATGGGTCGATGTGACGTGTTTTAAGCTACAAATTGCTACGTCGCATATCCGCATACGACGAATAGAAGCGGAGTTATTGTTGTTTATATCTGTGAGGCCATGAATCACCATTGACGGCCGGATTGCCGTTCACTCGAAACGATCGACGTTTGACGAAACTATGCAAGTTTGTCGCAGATCGGTAAAAGGTGGGTCGGTGGGCCGTGTTTTATGCTACAAATTGCTATGTCGCAGATTTGCATACGACGAATAGAAGCGGACTTATAGTTGTTTATATCTGTGAGGCCATGAATCACCATTGACGGCCGGATTGCTTACCACTCGAACCGATCGATGTTTGACAAAACTATGCAATTTCGTCGCAGATCGGCACATGGTGGGTCGATGTGACGTGTTTTAAGCTACAAATTGCTATGTCGCAGATTTGCATTTGACGAATAGAAGCGGAGTTAAAGATGTTTATATCTGTCTGGCGATGAATCACCATTGACGGCAGGATTGCCTACCGCTCGAAACGATCGATGTTTGACGAAACTATGCAAGTTCATCGCAGGTCGGCACAAGGTGGGTCGATGTGACGTGTTTTAAGCTACAAATTGCTATGTCGGATATTGGCATACGACGAATAGTAGCCAAGTTTTAGGTGCTTATATCTGTGAGATCATGAATCACCATTGACGCCCGGATTGCTTGCCTCTCGAAACGATCGATGTTTGACGAAACTATGCAAGTTCGTCGCAGATCGGCACAAGGTGGGTCGATGTGTCGTGTTTTAAGCTACAAATTGCTATGTCGCAGATTTGCATTCGACGAATAGAAGCTGAGTTATAGTTGTTTATATCTGTCAGGCCATGAATCACCATTGACGGCCGGATTGCTTTCCACTCGAAACGATCGATGTTTGACAAAACTATGCAAGTTCGTCGCAGTTTGGTATAAGGTGGTTCTTTGGGGCGTGTTTTATGCTACAAATTGCTATGTCGCAGATTTGCATACGACGAATAGAAGCGGAGTTATCGATGTTTATATCTGTGAGGCCTATGAATCACCATTGACGGCCGGATTGCTTTCCACTAGAAACTATCGATGTTTGACGAAACTATGCAAGTTCGTCGCAGGTCGGTATAAGGTGGTTCATTGGGGCGTGTTTTAAGCTACAAATTGCTAGGGCGCAGATTCGCATAGACGAATAGAAGCGGAGTTATAGTTGTTTATATCTGTGAGGCCATGAATCACCATTGACGGCCGGATTGCCTACCACTCGAAACGATCGACGTTTGACGAAACTATGCAAGTTCGTCGCAGATCGGTAAAAGGTGGGTCGGTGGGCCGTGTTTTATGCTACAAATTGCTATGTCGGATATTGGCATACGACAAATAGAAGCCAAGTTTTAGGTGCTTATATCTGTGAGGCCTATGAATCACCATTGACGGCCGGATTGCCTACCACTCGAAACGATCGATGTTTGACGAAACTATGCAAGTTTGTCGCAGATCGGCACAAGGTGGGTCGATGTGTCGTGTTTTAAGCTACAAATTGCTATGTCGCAGATTTGCATTCGACGAATAGAAGCGGAGTTATAGTTGTTTATATCTGTGAGGCCATGAATCACCATTGACGGCCGGATTGCTTACCACTCGAAACGATCGATGTTTGACAAAACTATGCAATTTCGTCGCAGATCGGCACATGGTGGGTCGATGTGACGTGTTTTAAGCTACAAATTGCTATGTCGCAGATTTGCATTTGACGAATAGAAGCGGAGTTAAAGATGTTTATATCTGTCTGGCCATGAATCACCATTGACGGCAGGATTGCCTGCCGCTCGAAACGATCGATGTTTGACGAAACTATGCAAGTTCATCGCAGATCGGCACAAGGTGGGTCGATGTGACGTGTTTTAAGCTACAAATTGCTATGTCGGATATTGGCATACGACGAATAGAAGCCAAGTTTTAGGTGCTTATATCTGTGAGATCATGAATCACCATTGACTGCCGGATTGCTTGCCACTCGAAACGATCGACGTTTGACGAAACTATGCAAGTTCGTCGCAGATCGGTATAAGGTGGGTCGTTGGGCCATGTTTTAAGCTACAAATCGCTATGTCGCAGATTCGCATACGACGAATAGAAGGGGAGTTATCGATGTTTATATCTGTGAGGCCTATGAATCACCATAGACGGCCGGATTGCCTACCACTCGAAACGATCGATGCTTGACGAAACTATGCAAGTTCGTCGCAGATCGGCACAAGGTGGGTCGATGTGTCGTGTTTTAAGCTACAAATTGCTATGTCGCAGATTTGCATTCGACGAATAGAAGCGGAGTTATAGTTGTTTATATCTGTGAGGCCATGAATCACCATTGACGGCCGGATTGCTTACCACTCGAAACGATCGATGTTTGACAAAACTATGCAATTTCGTCGCAGATCGGTACATGGTGGGTCGATGTGACGTGTTTTAAGCTACAAATTGCTATGTCGCAGATTTGCACTTGACGAATAGAAGCGGAGTTAAAGATGTTTATATCTGTCTGGCCATGAATCACCATTGACGGCAGGATTGCCTACCGCTCGAAACGATCGATGTTTGACGAAACTATGCAAGTTCATCGCAGATCGGCACAAGGTGGGTCGATGTGACGTGTTTTAAGCTACAAATTGCTATGTCGGATATTGGCATACGACGAATAGAAGCCAAGTTTTAGGTGCTTATATCTGTGAGATCATGAATCACCATTGACGGCCGGATTGCTTGCCACTCGAAACGATCGATGTTTGACGAAACTATGCAAGTTCGTCGCAGATCGGCACAAGGTGGGTCGATGTGTCGTGTTTTAAGCTACAAATTGCTATGTCGCAGATTTGCATTCGACGAATAGAAGCTGAGTTATAGTTGTTTATATCTGTCAGGCCATGAATCACCATTGACGGCCGGATTGCTTTCCACTCGAAACGATCGATGTTTGACAAAACTATGCAAGTTCGTCGCAGTTTGGTATAAGGTGGTTCTTTGGGGCGTGTTTTATGCTACAAATTGCTATGTCGCAGATTTGCATACGACGAATAGAAGCGGAGTTATCGATGTTTATATCTGTGAGGCCATGAATCACCATTAACGGCCGGATTGCCTACCACTCGAAACGATCGACGTTTGACGAAACTATGCAAGTTCGTCGCAGATCGGTAAAAGGTGGGTCGGTGGGCCGTGTTTTATGCTACAAATTGCTATGTCGCAGATTTGCATACGACGAATAGAAGCGGAGTTATAGTTGTTTATATCTGTGAGGCCATGAATCACCATTGACGGCCGGATTGCTTACCACTCGAAACGATCGATGTTTGACAAAACTATGCAAGTTCGTCGCAGATCGGTATAAGGTGGTTCGTTGGGGCGTGTTTTAAGCTACAAAATGCTATGTCGCAGATTCGCATACGACGAATAGAAGCTGAGGTATAGTTGTTTATATCTGTGAGGCCTATGAATCACCATTGACGGCTGGATTCCCTACCACTCGAAACGATCGTCGTTTGACGAAACCATGCAAGTTCGTCGCAGATCGGCATGAGATGGGTCGATGTGACGTGTTTTAAGCTACAAATTGCTATGTCGCATATTCGCATACGACGAATAGAAGCGGAGATATTGTTGTTTATATCTGTGAGGCCATGAATCACCATTGACGGCCGGATTCCCTACTACTCGAAACGATCGACGTTTGACGAAACCATGCAAGTTCGTCGCAGATCGGCACAAGGTGGGTCGATGTGACGTGTTTTAAGCTACAAATTGCTATGTCGCAGATTCGCATACGATGAATAGGAGCGGAGTTATAGTTGTTTATATCTGTCAGGCCATGAATCACCATTGACGACCGGATTGCTTTCCACTCAAAACGATCGATGTTTGACAAAACTATGCAAGTTCGTCGCAGACCGGTATAGGGTGGTTCGTTGGGGCGTGTTTTAAGCTACTAATTGCTACGTCGCAGATTCGCATGCGACGAATAGAAGCGGAGTTATTGTTGTTTATATCTGTGAGGCCATGAATCGTCATTGACGACCGGATTGCCTACCACTCGAAACGATCGATGTTTGACGAAACTATGCAAGTTCGTCGTAGATCGGTATAAGGTGGTTCATTGGGGCCTGTTTTAAGCTACAAATTGATACGTCGCAGATTCGCATACGACGAATAGAATCGGAGTTATAGTTGTTTATATCTGTGAGGCCATGAATCACCATTGACGGCCGGATTGCCTACCACTCGAAACGATCGATGTTTGACGAAACTATGCAAGTTCGTCGCAGATCGGTAAAAGGTGGGTCGGTGGGCCGTGTTTTATGCTACAAATTGCTATGTCGCAGATTTGCATTCGACGAATAGAAGCGGAGTTATAGTTGTTTATATCTGTGAGGCCATGAATCACCAATGACGGCCGGATTGCTTACCACTCGAAACGATCGATGTTTGACAAAACTATGCAAGTTCGTCGCAGATCGGTATAGGGTGGTTCGTTTGGGCGTGTTTTAAGCTACAAATTGCTATGTCGCAGATTCGCATACGACGAATAGAAGCTGAGTTATAGTTGTTGATATCTGTGAGGCCATGAATCACCATTGTCGGCCGGATTCCCTACCACTCGAAACGATCGACGTTTGACGAAACCATGCAAGTTCGTCGCAGATCGGCACAAGGTGGGTCGATGTGACGTGTTTTAAGCTACAAATTGCTATGTCGCAGATTCGCATACGATGAATAGGAGCGGAGTTATAGTTGTTTATATCTGTGAGGCCATGAATCACCATTGACTGCCGGATTGCTTTCCACTCGAAACAATCGATGTTTGACAAAACTATGCAAGTTCGTCGCAGATCGGTGTAAGGTGGTTCGTTGGGGCGTGTTTTAAGCTACACATTGCTAAGTCTCAGATTCGCATACGACGAATAGAAGCGGAGTTATCGTTGTTTATATCTGTGAGGCCATGAATCACCATTGACGTCCGGATTCCCTACCACTCGAAACGATCGACGTTTGACGAAACCATGCAAGTTCGTCGCAGATCGGCACAAGGTGGGTCGATGTGACGTGTTTTAAGCTACACATTGCTACGTCGCAGATTCGCATACGACGAATAGAAGCGGAGTTATTGTTGTTTATATCTGTGAGGCCATGAATCACCATTGACTGCCGGATTGCTTTCCACTAGAAACGATCGATGTTTGACGAAACTATGCAAGTTCGTCGCAGATCGGTATAAGGTGGTTCATTGGGGCGTGTTTTAAGCTACAAATTGCTAGGTCGCAGATTCGCATACGACGAATAGAATCGGAGTTATAGTTGTTTATATCTGTGAGGCCATGAATCACCATTGACGGCCGGATTCCCTACCACTCGAAACGATCGACGTTTGACGAAACTATACAAGTACGTCGCTGATCGGCATGAGGTGGGTCGATGTGTCGTGTTTTAAGCTACAAATTGCTATGTTGCAGATTTGCATACGACGTATAGAAGCGGAGTTATTGTTGTTTATATCTGTGAGGCCATGAATCACCATTGACGGCCGGATTGCTTTCCACTAGAAACGATCGATGTTTGACGAAACTATGCAAGTTCGTCGCAGATCGGTAAAAGGTGGGTCGTTGGGCCGTGTTTTATGCTACAAATTGCTATGTCGCAGATTTGCATACGACGAATAGAAGCGGACTTATTGTTGTTTATATCTGTGAGGCCATGAATCACCATTGACGGCCAGATTGCCTACCACTCGAAACGATCGATGTTTGACGAAACTATGCAAGTTCGTCGCAGATCGGCACAAGGTGGGTCGATGTGTCGTGTTTTAAGCTACAAATTGCTATGTCGCAGATTTGCATTCGACGAATAGAAGCGGAGTTATAGTTGTTTATATCTGTGAGGCCATGAATCACCATTGACGGCCGGATTGCTTACCACTCGAAACGATCGATGTTTGACAAAACTATGCAATTTCGTCGCAGATCGGCACATGGTGGGTCGATGTGACGTGTTTTAAGCTACAAATTGCTATGTCGCAGATTTGCATTTGACGAATAGAAGCGGAGTTAAAGATGTTTATATCTGTCTGGCCATGAATCACCATTGACGGCAGGATTGCCTACCGCTCGAAACGATCGATGTTTGACGAAACTATGCAAGTTCATCGCAGATCGGCACAAGGTGGGTCGATGTGACGTGTTTTAAGCTACAAATTGCTATGTCGGATATTGGCATACGACGAATAGTAGCCAAGTTTTAGGTGCTTATATCTGTGAGATCATGAATCACCATTGACGGCCGGATTGCTTGCCACTCGAAACGATCGATGTTTGACGAAACTATGCAAGTTCGTCGCAGATCGGCACAAGGTGGGTCGATGTGTCGTGTTTTAAGCTACAAATTGCTATGTCGCAGATTTGCATTCGACGAATAGAAGCTGAGTTATAGTTGTTTATATCTGTCAGGCCATGAATCACCATTGACGGCCGGATTGCCTACCACTCGAAACGATCGATGTTTGACGAAACTATGCAAGTTCGTCGCAGATCGGCACAGGGTGCGTCGATGTGACGTGTTTTTAGCTACAAATTGCTATGTCGCAGATTTGCATTCGACGAATAGAAGCGGAGTTATAGTTGTTTATATCTGTCAGGCCATGAATCACCATTGACTGCCGGATTGCTTTCCACTCGAAACGATCGATGTTTGACAAAACCATGCAAGTTCGTTGCAGATCGGTGTAAAGTGGTTCGTTGGGGCGTGTTTTAAGCTACACATTGCTACGTCGCAGATTCGCATACGACGAATAGAAGCGGAGTTATTGTTGTTTATATCTGTGAGGCCATGAATCACCATTGACTGCCGGATTGCTTTCCACTCGAAACGATCGATGTTTGACAAAACTATGCAAGTTCGTCGCAGATCGGTGTAAGGTGGTTCGTTGGGGCGTGTTTTAAGCTACACATTGCTACGTTGCAGATTCGCATACGACGAATAGAAGCGGAGTTATTGTTGTTTATGTCTGTGAGGCCATGAATCACCATTGACGTCCGGATTCCCTACCACTCGAAACGATCGACGTTTGACGAAACCATGCAAGTTCGTCGCAGATCGGCACAAGGTGGGTCGATGTGACGTGTTTTAAGCTACAAATTGCTATGTCGCAGATTTGCATTCGACGAATAGAAGCGGAGTTATAGATGTTTATATCTGTCTGGCCATGAATCACCATTGATGGCAGGATTGCCTACCGCTCGAAACGATCGATGTTTGACGAAACTATGCAAGTTCATCGCAGATCGGCAAAAGGTGGGTCGATGTGACGTGTTTTAAGCTACAAATTGCTATGTCGGATATTGGCATACGACGGATAGAAGCCAAGTTTTAGGTGCTTATATCTGTGAGACCATGAATCACCATTGACGGCCGGATTGCTTACCACTCGAAACGATCGACGTTTGACGAAACTATGCAAGTTCGTCGCAGATCGGCATGAGATGGGTCGATGTGACGTGTTTTAAGCTACAAATTGCTATGTCGCATATCCGCATACGACGAATAGAAGCGGAGTTATTGTTGTTTATATCTGTGAGGCCATGAATCACCATTAACGGCCGGATTGCCTACCACTCGAAACGATCGACGTTTGACGAAACTATGCAAGTTCGTCGCAGATCGGTAAAAGGTGGGTCGGTGGGCCGTGTTTTATGCTACAAATTGCTATGTCGCAGATTTGCATTCGACGAATAGAAGCGGAGTTATAGTTGTTTATATCTGTGAGGCCATGAATCACCAATGACGGCCGGATTGCTTACCACTCGAAACGATCGATGTTTGACAAAACTATGCAAGTTCGTCGCAGATCGGTATAGGGTGGTTCGTTTGGGCGTGTTTTAAGCTACAAATTGCTATGTCGCAGATTCGCATACGACGAATAGAAGCTGAGTTATAGTTGTTGATATCTGTGAGGCCATGAATCACCATTGACGGCCGGATTCCCTACCACTCGAAACGATCGACGTTTGACGAAACCATGCAAGTTCGTCGCAGATCGGCACAAGGTGGGTCGATGTGACGTGTTTTAAGCTACAAATTGCAATGTCGCAGATTCGCATACGATGAATAGGAGCGGAGTTATAGTTGTTTATATCTGTGAGGCCATGAATCACCATTGACTGCCGGATTGCTTTCCACTCGAAACAATCGATGTTTGACAAAACTATGCAAGTTCGTCGCAGATCGGTGTAAGGTGGTTCGTTGGGGCGTGTTTTAAGCTACACATTGCTACGTCTCAGATTCGCATACGACGAATAGAAGCGGAGTTATCGTTGTTTATATCTGTGAGGCCATGAATCACCATTGACGTCCGGATTCCCTACCACTCGAAACGATCGACGTTTGACGAAACCATGCAAGTTCGTCGCAGATCGGCACAAGGTGGGTCGATGTGACGTGTTTTAAGCTACACATTGCTACGTCGCAGATTCGCATACGACGAATAGAAGCGGAGTTATTGTTGTTTATATCTGTGAGGCCATGAATCACCATTGACTGCCGGATTGCTTTCCACTAGAAACGATCGATGTTTGACGAAACTATGCAAGTTCGTCGCAGATCGGTATAAGGTGGTTCATTGGGGCGTGTTTTAAGCTACAAATTGCTAGGTCGCAGATTCGCATACGACGAATAGAATCGGAGTTATAGTTGTTTATATCTGTGAGGCCATGAATCACCATTGACGGCCGGATTCCCTACCACTCGAAACGATCGACGTTTGACGAAACTATACAAGTACGTCGCAGATCGGCATGAGGTGGGTCGATGTGTCGTGTTTTAAGCTACAAATTGCTATGTTGCAGATTTGCATACGACGTATAGAAGCGGAGTTATTGTTGTTTATATCTGTGAGGCCATGAATCACCATTGACGGCCGGATTGCTTACCACTCGAAACGATCGACGTATGACGAAACTATGCAAGTTCGTCGCAGATCGGCATGAGATGGGTCGATGTGACGTGTTTTAAGCTACAAATTGCTATGTCGCATATCCGCATACGACGAATAGAAGCGGAGTTATTGTTGTTTATATCTGTGAGGCCATGAATCACCATTAACGGCCGGATTGCCTACCACTCGAAACGATCGACGTTTGACGAAACTATGCAAGTTCGTCGCAGATCGGTAAAAGGTGGGTCGGTGGGCCGTGTTTTATGCTACAAATTGCTATGTCGCAGATTTGCATACGACGAATAGAAGCGGAGTTATAGTTGTTTATATCTGTGAGGCCATGAATCACCATTGACGGCCGGATTGCTTACCACTCGAAACGATCGATGTTTGACAAAACTATGCAAGTTCGTCGCAGATCGGTATAAGGTGGTTCGTTGGGGCGTGTTTTAAGCTACAAAATGCTATGTCGCAGATTCGCATACGACGAATAGAAGCTGAGGTATAGTTGTTTATATCTGTGAGGCCTATGAATCACCATTGACGGCTGGATTCCCTACCACTCGAAACGATCGTCGTTTGACGAAACCATGCAAGTTCGTCGCAGATCGGCATGAGATGGGTCGATGTGACGTGTTTTAAGCTACAAATTGCTATGTCGCATATTCGCATACGACGAATAGAAGCGGAGATATTGTTGTTTATATCTGTGAGGCCATGAATCACCATTGACGGCCGGATTCCCTACTACTCGAAACGATCGACGTTTGACGAAACCATGCAAGTTCGTCGCAGATCGGCACAAGGTGGGTCGATGTGACGTGTTTTAAGCTACAAATTGCTATGTCGCAGATTCGCATACGATGAATAGGAGCGGAGTTATAGTTGTTTATATCTGTCAGGCCATGAATCACAATTGACGACCGGATTGCTTTCCACTCAAAACGATCGATGTTTGACAAAACTATGCAAGTTCGTCGCAGACCGGTATAAGGTGGTTCGTTGGGGCGTGTTTTAAGCTACTAATTGCTACGTCGCAGATTCGCATGCGACGAATAGAAGCGGAGTTATTGTTGTTTATATCTGTGAGGCCATGAATCGTCATTGACGACCGGATTGCCTACCACTCGAAACGATCGATGTTTGACGAAACTATGCAAGTTCGTCGTAGATCGGTATAAGGTGGTTCATTGGGGCGTGTTTTAAGCTACAAATTGATACGTCGCAGATTCGCATACGACGAATAGAATCGGAGTTATAGTTGTTTATATCTGTGAGGCCATGAATCACCATTGACGGCCGGATTGCCTACCACTCGAAACGTTCGATGTTTGACGAAACTATGCAAGTTCGTCGCAGATCGGTAAAAGGTGGGTCGGTGGGCCGTGTTTTATGCTACAAATTGCTATGTCGCAGATTTGCATTCGACGAATAGAAGCGGAGTTATAGTTGTTTATATCTGTGAGGCCATGAATCACCAATGACGGCCGGATTGCTTACCACTCGAAACGATCGATGTTTGACAAAACTATGCAAGTTCGTCGCAGATCGGTATATGGTGGTTCGTTTGGGCGTGTTTTAAGCTACAAATTGCTATGTCGCAGATTCGCATACGACGAATAGAAGCTGAGTTATAGTTGTTGATATCTGTGAGGCCATGAATCACCATTGACGGCCGGATTCCCTACCACTCGAAACGATCGACGTTTGACGAAACCATGCAAGTTCGTCGCAGATCGGCACAAGGTGGGTCGATGTGACGTGTTTTAAGCTACAAATTGCTAGGTCGCAGATTCGCATACGATGAATAGGAGCGGAGTTATAGTTGTTTATATCTGTGAGGCCATGAATCACCATTGACTGCCGGATTGCTTTCCACTCGAAACAATCGATGTTTGACAAAACTATGCAAGTTCGTCGCAGATCGGTGTAAGGTGGTTCGTTGGGGCGTGTTTTAAGCTACACATTGCTAAGTCTCAGATTCGCATACGACGAATAGAAGCGGAGTTATCGTTGTTTATATCTGTGAGGCCATGAATCACCATTGACGTCCGGATTCCCTACCACTCGAAACGATCGACGTTTGACGAAACCATGCAAGTTCGTCGCAGATCGGCACAAGGTGGGTCGATGTGACGTGTTTTAAGCTACACATTGCTACGTCGCAGATTCGCATACGACGAATAGAAGCGGAGTTATTGTTGTTTATATCTGTGAGGCCATGAATCACCATTGACTGCCGGATTGCTTTCCACTAGAAACGATCGATGTTTGACGAAACTATGCAAGTTCGTCGCAGATCGGTATAAGGTGGTTCATTGGGGCGTGTTTTAAGCTACAAATTGCTAGGTCGCAGATTCGCATACGACGAATAGAATCGGAGTTATAGTTGTTTATATCTGTGAGGCCATGAATCACCATTGACGGCCGGATTCCCTACCACTCGAAACGATCGACGTTTGACGAAACTATACAAGTACGTCGCTGATCGGCATGAGGTGGGTCGATGTGTCGTGTTTTAAGCTACAAATTGCTATGTTGCAGATTTGCATACGACGTATAGAAGCGGAGTTATTGTTGTTTATATCTGTGAGGCCATGAATCACCATTGACGGCCGGATTGCTTTCCACTAGAAACGATCGATGTTTGACGAAACTATGCAAGTTCGTCGCAGATCGGTAAAAGGTGGGTCGTTGGGCCGTGTTTTATGCTACAAATTGCTATGTCGCAGATTTGCATACGACGAATAGAAGCGGACTTATTGTTGTTTATATCTGTGAGGCCATGAATCACCATTGACGGCCAGATTGCCTACCACTCGAAACGATCGATGTTTGACGAAACTATGCAAGTTCGTCGCAGATCGGCACAAGGTGGGTCGATGTGTCGTGTTTTAAGCTACAAATTGCTATGTCGCAGATTTGCATTCGACGAATAGAAGCGGAGTTATAGTTGTTTATATCTGTGAGGCCATGAATCACCATTGACGGCCGGATTGCCTACCACTCGAAACGATCGATGTTTGACGAAACTATGCAATTTCGTCGCAGATCGGCACATGGTGGGTCGATGTGACGTGTTTTAAGCTACAAATTGCTATGTCGCAGATTTGCATTTGACGAATAGAAGCGGAGTTAAAGATGTTTATATCTGTCTGGCCATGAATCACCATTGACGGCAGGATTGCCTACCGCTCGAAACGATCGATGTTTGACGAAACTATGCAAGTTCATCGCAGATCGGCACAAGGTGGGTCGATGTGACGTGTTTTAAGCTACAAATTGCTATGTCGGATATTGGCATACGACGAATAGTAGCCAAGTTTTAGGTGCTTATATCTGTGAGATCATGAATCACCATTGACGGCCGGATTGCTTGCCACTCGAAACGATCGATGTTTGACGAAACTATGCAAGTTCGTCGCAGATCGGCACAAGGTGGGTCGATGTGTCGTGTTTTAAGCTACAAATTGCTATGTCGCAGATTTGCATTCGACGAATAGAAGCTGAGTTATAGTTGTTTATATCTGTCAGGCCATGAATCACCATTGACGGCCGGATTGCTTTCCACTCGAAACGATCGATGTTTGACGAAACTATGCAAGTTCGTCGTAGATCGGTATAAGGTGGTTCATTGGGGCGTGTTTTAAGCTACAAATTGATACGTCGCAGATTCGCATACGACGAATAGAATCGGAGTTATAGTTGTTTATATCTGTGAGGCCATGAATCACCATTGACGGCCGGATTGCCTACCACTCGAAACGATCGATGTTTGACGAAACTATGCAAGTTCGTCGCAGATCGGCACAGGGTGCGTCGATGTGACGTGTTTTTAGCTACAAATTGCTATGTCGCAGATTTGCATTCGACGAATAGAAGCGGAGTTATAGTTGTTTATATCTGTCAGGCCATGAATCACCATTGACTGCCGGATTGCTTTCCACTCGAAACGATCGATGTTTGACAAAACTATGCAAGTTCGTTGCAGATCGGTGTAAAGTGGTTCGTTGGGGCGTGTTTTAAGCTACACATTGCTACGTCGCAGATTCGCATACGACGAATAGAAGCGGAGTTATTGTTGTTTATATCTGTGAGGCCATGAATCACCATTGACTGCCGGATTGCTTTCCACTCGAAACGATCGATGTTTGACAAAACTATGCAAGTTCGTCGCAGATCGGTGTAAGGTGGTTCGTTGGGGCGTGTTTTAAGCTACACATTGCTACGTCGCAGATTCGCATACGACGAATAGAAGCGGAGTTATTGTTGTTTATGTCTGTGAGGCCATGAATCACCATTGACGTCCGGATTCCCTACCACTCGAAACGATCGACGTTTGACGAAACCATGCAAGTTCGTCGCAGATCGGCACAAGGTGGGTCGATGTGACGTGTTTTAAGCTACAAATTGCTATGTCGCAGATTTGCATTCGACGAATAGAAGCGGAGTTATTGTTGTTTATATCTGTGAGGCCATGAATCACCATTGACGTCCGGATTCCCTACCACTCGAAACGATCGACGTTTGACGAAACCATGCAAGTTCGTCGCAGATCGGCACAAGGTGGGTCGATGTGACGTGTTTTAAGCTACAAATTGCTATGTCGCAGATTTGCATTCGACGAATAGAAGCGGAGTTATAGATGTTTATATCTGTCTGGCCATGAATCACCATTGATGGCAGGATTGCCTACCGCTCGAAACGATCGATGTTTGACGAAACTATGCAAGTTCATCGCAGATCGGCAAAAGGTGGGTCGATGTGACGTGTTTTAAGCTACAAATTGCTATGTCGGATATTGGCATACGACGGATAGAAGCCAAGTTTTAGGTGCTTATATCTGTGAGACCATGAATCACCATTGACGGCCGGATTGCTTACCACTCGAAACGATCGACGTTTGACGAAACTATGCAAGTTCGTCGCAGATCGGCATGAGATGGGTCGATGTGACGTGTTTTAAGCTACAAATTGCTATGTCGCATATCCGCATACGACGAATAGAAGCGGAGTTATTGTTGTTTATATCTGTGAGGCCATGAATCACCATTAACGGCCGGATTGCCTACCACTCGAAACGATCGACGTTTGACGAAACTATGCAAGTTCGTCGCAGATCGGTAAAAGGTGGGTCGGTGGGCCGTGTTTTATGCTACAAATTGCTATGTCGCAGATTTGCATTCGACGAATAGAAGCGGAGTTATAGTTGTTTATATCTGTGAGGCCATGAATCACCAATGACGGCCGGATTGCTTACCACTCGAAACGATCGATGTTTGACAAAACTATGCAAGTTCGTCGCAGATCGGTATAGGGTGGTTCGTTTGGGCGTGTTTTAAGCTACAAATTGCTATGTCGCAGATTCGCATACGACGAATAGAAGCTGAGTTATAGTTGTTGATATCTGTGAGGCCATGAATCACCATTGACGGCCGGATTCCCTACCACTCGAAACGATCGACGTTTGACGAAACCATGCAAGTTCGTCGCAGATCGGCACAAGGTGGGTCGATGTGACGTGTTTTAAGCTACAAATTGCTATGTCGCAGATTCGCATACGATGAATAGGAGCGGAGTTATAGTTGTTTATATCTGTGAGGCCATGAATCACCATTGACTGCCGGATTGCTTTCCACTCGAAACAATCGATGTTTGACAAAACTATGCAAGTTCGTCGCAGATCGGTGTAAGGTGGTTCGTTGGGGCGTGTTTTAAGCTACACATTGCTACGTCTCAGATTCGCATACGACGAATAGAAGCGGAGTTATCGTTGTTTATATCTGTGAGGCTATGAATCACCATTGACGTCCGGATTCCCTACCACTCGAAACGATCGACGTTTGACGAAACCATGCAAGTTCGTCGCAGATCGGCACAAGGTGGGTCGATGTGACGTGTTTTAAGCTACACATTGCTACGTCGCAGATTCGCATACGACGAATAGAAGCGGAGTTATTGTTGTTTATATCTGTGAGGCCATGAATCACCATTGACTGCCGGATTGCTTTCCACTAGAAACGATCGATGTTTGACGAAACTATGCAAGTTCGTCGCAGATCGGTATAAGGTGGTTCATTGGGGCGTGTTTTAAGCTACAAATTGCTAGGTCGCAGATTCGCATACGACGAATAGAATCGGAGTTATAGTTGTTTATATCTGTGAGGCCATGAATCACCATTGACGGCCGGATTCCCTACCACTCGAAACGATCGACGTTTGACGAAACTATACAAGTACGTCGCAGATCGGCATGAGGTGGGTCGATGTGTCGTGTTTTAAGCTACAAATTGCTATGTTGCAGATTTGCATACGACGTATAGAAGCGGAGTTATTGTTGTTTATATCTGTGAGGCCATGAATCACCATTGACGGCCGGATTGCTTTCCACTAGAAACGATCGATGTTTGACGAAACTATGCAAGTTCGTCGCAGATCGGTATAAGGTGGATCATTGGGGCGTGTTTTAAGCTACAAATTGCTAGGTCGCAGATTCGCATACGACGAATAGAATCTGAGTTATAGTTGTTTATATCTGTGAGGCCATGAATCACCATTGACGGCCGGATTCCCTACCACTCGAAACGATCGACGTTTGACGAAACTATATAAGTATATCGCAGATCGACATGAGGTGGGTCGATGTGTCGTGTTTTAAGCTACAAATTGCTATGTCGCAGATTTGCATACGACGTATAGAAGCGGAGTTATTGTTGTTTATATCTGTGAGGCCATGAATCACCATTGACGGCCGGATTGCTTTCCACTAGAAACGATCGGTGTTTGACGAAACTATGCAAGTTCGTCGCAGATAGGTATAAGGTGGTTCATTGGGGCGTGTTTTAAGCTACAAATTGCTAGGTCGCAGATTCGCATACGACGAATAGAATCGGAGTTATAGTTGTTTATATCTGTGAGGCCATGAATCACCACTGACGGCCGGATTCCCTACCACTCGAAACGATCGTCGTTTGACGAAACCATGCAAGTTCGTCGCAGATCGGCATGAGATGGGTCGATGTGACGTGTTTTAAGCTACAAATTGCTACGTCGCATATCCGCATACGACGAATAGAAGCGGAGTTATTGTTGTTTATATCTGTGAGGCCATGAATCACCATTGACTGCCGGATTGCTTTCCACTAGAAACGATCGATGTTTGACGAAACTATGCAAGTTCGTCGCAGATCGGTATAAGGTGGTTCATTGGGGCGTGTTTTAAGCTACAAATTGCTAGGTCGCAGATTCGCATACGACGAATAGAATCGGAGTTATAGTTGTTTATATCTGTGAGGCCATGAATCACCATTGACGGCCGGATTCCCTACCACTCGAAACGATCGTCGTTTGACGAAACCATGCAAGTTCGTCGCAGATCGGCATGAGATGGGTCGATGTGACGTGTTTTAAGCTACAAATTGCTACGTCGCATATCCGCATACGACGAATAGAAGCGGAGTTATTGTTGTTTATATCTGTGAGGCCATGAATCACCATTGACGGCCAGATTGCCTACCACTCGAAACGATCGATGTTTGACGAAACTATGCAAGTTCGTCGCAGATCGGCACAAGGTGGGTCGATGTGACGTGTTTTAAGCTACAAATTGCTATGTCGCAGATTTGCATTCGACGAATAGAAGCGGAGTTATAGTTGTTTATATCTGTGAGGCCATGAATCACCATTGACGGCCGGATTGCTTACCACTCGAAACGATCGATGTTTGACAAAACTATGCAATTTCGTTGCAGATCGGCACATGGTGGGTCGATGTGACGTGTTTTAAGCTACAAATTGCTATGTCGCAGATTTGCATTTGACGAATAGAAGCGGAGTTAAAGATGTTTATATCTGTCTGGCCATGAATCACCATTGACGGCAGGATTGCCTACCGCTCGAAACGATCGATGTTTGACGAAACTATGCAAGTTCATCGCAGATCGGCACAAGGTGGGTCGATGTGACGTGTTTTAAGCTACAAATTGCTATGTCGGATATTGGCATACGACGAATAGTAGCCAAGTTTTAGGTGCTTATATCTGTGAGATCATGAATCACCATTGACGGCCGGATTGCTTTCCACTCGAAACGATCGATGTTTGACGAAACTATGCAAGTTCGTCGCAGATCGGCACAAGGTGGGTCGATGTGTCGTGTTTTAAGCTACAAATTGCTATGTCGCAGATTTGCATTCGACGAATAGAAGCTGAGTTATAGTTGTTTATATCTGTCAGGCCATGAATCACCATTGACGGCCGGATTGCTTTCCACTCGAAACGATCGATGTTTGACGAAACTATGCAAGTTCGTCGTAGATCGGTATAAGGTGGTTCATTGGGGCGTGTTTTAAGCTACAAATTGATACGTCGCAGATTCGCATACGACGAATAGAATCGGAGTTATAGTTGTTTATATCTGTGAGGCCATGAATCACCATTGACGGCCGGATTGCCTACCACTCGAAACGATCGATGTTTGACGAAACTATGCAAGTTCGTCGCAGATCGGCACAGGGTGCGTCGATGTGACGTGTTTTTAGCTACAAATTGCTATGTCGCAGATTTGCATTCGACGAATAGAAGCGGAGTTATAGTTGTTTATATCTGTCAGGCCATGAATCACCATTGACTGCCGGATTGCTTTCCACTCGAAACGATCGATGTTTGACAAAACTATGCAAGTTCGTTGCAGATCGGTGTAAAGTGGTTCGTTGGGGCGTGTTTTAAGCTACACATTGCTACGTCGCAGATTCGCATACGACGAATAGAAGCGGAGTTATTGTTGTTTATATCTGTGAGGCCATGAATCACCATTGACTGCCGGATTGCTTTCCACTCGAAACGATCGATGTTTGACAAAACTATGCAAGTTCGTCGCAGATCGGTGTAAGGTGGTTCGTTGGGGCGTGTTTTAAGCTACACATTGCTACGTTGCAGATACGCATACGACGAATAGAAGCGGAGTTATTGTTGTTTATGTCTGTGAGGCCATGAATCACCATTGACGTCCGGATTCCCTACCACTCGAAACGATCGACGTTTGACAAAACCATGCAAGTTCGTCGCAGATCGGCACAAGGTGGGTCGATGTGACGTGTTTTAAGCTACAAATTGCTATGTCGCAGATTTGCATTCGACGAATAGAAGCGGAGTTATTGTTGTTTATATCTGTGAGGCCATGAATCACCATTGACGTCCGGATTCCCTACCACTCGAAACGATCGACGTTTGACGAAACCATGCAAGTTCGTCGCAAATCGGCACAAGGTGGGTCGATGTGACGTGTTTTAAGCTACAAATTGCTATGTCGCAGATTTGCATTCGACGAATAGAAGCGGAGTTATAGATGTTTATATCTGTCTGGCCATGAATCACCATTGACTGCCGGATTGCTTTCCACTCGAAACAATCGATGTTTGACGAAACTATGCAAGTTCGTCGCAGATCAGTATAAGGTGGTTCATTGGGGCGTGTTTTAAGCTACAAATTGCTAGGTCGCAGATTCGCATACGACGAATAGAATCGGAGTTATAGTTGTTTATATCTGTGAGGCCATGAATCACCATTGACGGCCGGATTCCCTACCACTCGAAACGATCGACGTTTGACGAAACTATACAAGTACGTCGCAGATCGGCATGAGGTGGGTCGATGTGTCGTGTTTTAAGCTACAAATTGCTATGTTGCAGATTTGCATACGACGTATAGAAGCGGAGTTATTGTTGTTTATATCTGTGAGGCCATGAATCACCATTGACGGCCGGATTGCTTTCCACTAGAAACGATCGATGTTTGACGAAACTATGCAAGTTCGTCGCAGATCGGTATAAGGTGGATCATTGGGGCGTGTTTTAAGCTACAAATTGCTAGGTCGCAGATTCGCATACGACGAATAGAATCGGAGTTATAGTTGTTTATATCTGTGAGGCCATGAATCACCATTGACGGCCGGATTCCCTACCACTCGAAACGATCGACGTTTGACGAAACTATACAAGTATATCGCAGATCGACATGAGGTGGGTCGATGTGTCGTGTTTTAAGCTACAAATTGCTATGTCGCAGATTTGCATACGACGTATAGAAGCGGAGTTATTGTTGTTTATATCTGTGAGGCCATGAATCACCATTGACGGCCGGATTGCTTTCCACTAGAAACGATCGATGTTTGACGAAACTATGCAAGTTCGTCGCAGATCGGTATAAGGTGGTTCATTGGGGCGTGTTTTAAGCTACAAACTGCTAGGTCGCAGATTCGCATACGACGAATAGAATCGGAGTTATAGTTGTTTATATCTGTGAGGCCATGAATCACCATTGACGGCCGGATTCCCTACCACTCGAAACGATCGTCGTTTGACGAAACCATGCAAGTTCGTCGCAGATCGGCATGAGATGGGTCGATGTGACGTGTTTTAAGCTACAAATTGCTACGTCGCATATCCGCATACGACGAATAGAAGCGGAGTTATTGTTGTTTATATCTGTGAGGCCATAAATCACCATTGACGGCCGGATTGCCGTTCACTCGAAACGATCGACGTTTGACGAAACTATGCAAGTTCGTCGCAGATCGGTAAAAGGTGGGTCGGTGTGCCGTGTTTTAAGCTACAAATTGCTATGTCGCAGATTTGCATACGACGAATAGAAGCGGACTTATAGTTGTTTATATCTGTGAGGCCATGAATCACCATTGACGGCCGGATTGCTTACCACTCGAAACGATCGATGTTTGACAAAACTATGCAATTTCGTCGCAGATCGGCACATGGTGGGTCGATGTGACGTGTTTTAAGCTACAAATTGCTATGTCGCAGATTTGCATTTGACGAATAGAAGAGGAGTTAAAGATGTTTATATCTGTCTGGCCATGAATCACCATTGACGGCAGGATTGCCTACCGCTCGAAACGATCGATGTTTGACGAAACTATGCAAGTTCATCGCAGATCGGCACAAGGTGGGTCGATGTGACGTGTTTTAAGCTACAAATTGCTATGTCGGATATTGGCATACGACGAATAGTAGCCAAGTTTTAGGTGCTTATATCTGTGAGATCATGAATCACCATTGACGGCCGGATTGCTTGCCACTCGAAACGATCGATGTTTGACGAAACTATGCAAGTTCGTCGCAGATCGGCACAAGGTGGGTCGATGTGTCGTGTTTTAAGCTACAAATTGCTATGTCGCAGATTTGCATTCGACGAATAGAAGCTGAGTTATAGTTGTTTATATCTGTGAGGCCATGAATCACCATTGACGGCCGGATTGCTTTCCACTCGAAACGATCGACGTTTGACGAAACCATGCAAGTTCGTCGCAGATCGGCACAAGGTGGGTCGATGTGACGTGTTTTAAGCTACAAATTGCTATGTCGCAGATTTGCATTCGACGAATAGAAGCGGAGTTATAGATGTTTATATCTGTCTGGCCATGAATCACCATTGATGGCAGGATTGCCTACCGCTCGAAACGATCGATGTTTGACGAAACTATGCAAGTTCATCGCAGATCGGCAAAAGGTGGGTCGATGTGACGTGTTTTAAGCTACAAATTGCTATGTCGGATATTGGCATACGACGGATAGAAGCCAAGTTTTAGGTGCTTATATCTGTGAGACCATGAATCACCATTGACGGCCGGATTGCTTACCACTCGAAACGATCGACGTTTGACGAAACTATGCAAGTTCGTCGCAGATCGGCATGAGATGGGTCGATGTGACGTGTTTTAAGCTACAAATTGCTATGTCGCATATCCGCATACGACGAATAGAAGCGGAGTTATTGTTGTTTATATCTGTGAGGCCATGAATCACCATTAACGGCCGGATTGCCTACCACTCGAAACGATCGACGTTTGACGAAACTATGCAAGTTCGTCGCAGATCGGTAAAAGGTGGGTTGGTGGGCCGTGTTTTATGTTACAAATTGCTATGTCGCAGATTTGCATTCGACGAATAGAAGCGGAGTTATAGTTGTTTATATCTGTGAGGCCATGAATCACCATTGACTGCCGGATTGCTTTCCACTCGAAACAATCGATGTTTGACAAAACTATGCAAGTTCGTCGCAGATCGGTGTAAGGTGGTTCGTTGGGGCGTGTTTTAAGCTACACATTGCTACGTCTCAGATTCGCATACGACGAATAGAAGCGGAGTTATCGTTGTTTATATCTGTGAGGCCATGAATCACCATTGACGTCCGGATTCCCTACCACTCGAAACGATCGACGTTTGACGAAACCATGCAAGTTCGTCGCAGATCGGCACAAGGTGGGTCGATGTGACGTGTTTTAAGCTACACATTGCTACGTCGCAGATTCGCATACGACGAATAGAAGCGGAGTTATTGTTGTTTATATCTGTGAGGCCATGAATCACCATTGACTGCCGGATTGCTTTCCACTAGAAACGATCGATGTTTGACGAAACTATGCAAGTTCGTCGCAGATCGGTATAAGGTGGTTCATTGGGGCGTGTTTTAAGCTACAAATTGCTAGGTCGCAGATTCGCATACGACGAATAGAATCGGAGTTATAGTTGTTTATATCTGTGAGGCCATGAATCACCATTGACGGCCGGATTCCCTACCACTCGAAACGATCGACGTTTGACGAAACTATACAAGTACGTCGCAGATCGGCATGAGGTGGGTCGATGTGTCGTGTTTTAAGCTACAAATTGCTATGTTGCAGATTTGCATACGACGTATAGAAGCGGAGATATTGTTGTTTATATCTGTGAGGCCATGAATCACCATTGACGGCCGGATTGCTTTCCACTAGAAACGATCGATGTTTGACGAAACTATGCAAGTTCGTCGCAGATCGGTATAAGGTGGATCATTGGGGCGTGTTTTAAGCTACAAATTGCTAGGTCGCAGATTCGCATACGACGAATAGAATCGGAGTTATAGTTGTTTATATCTGTGAGGCCATGAATCACCATTGACGGCCGGATTCCCTACCACTCGAAACGATCGACGTTTGACGAAACTATACAAGTATATCGCAGATCGACATGAGGTGGGTCGATGTGTCGTGTTTTAAGCTACAAATTGCTATGTCGCAGATTTGCATACGACGTATAGAAGCGGAGTTATTGTTGTTTATATCTGTGAGGCCATGAATCACCATTGACGGCCGGATTGCTTTCCACTAGAAACGATCGATGTTTGACGAAACTATGCAAGTTCGTCGCAGATCGGTATAAGGTGGTTCATTGGGGCGTGTTTTAAGCTACAAATTGCTAGGTCGCAGATTCGCATACGACGAATAGAATCGGAGTTATAGTTGTTTATATCTGTGAGGCCATGAATCACCATTGACGGCCGGATTGCCTACCACTCGAAACGATCGACGTTTGACGAAACCATGCAAGTTCGTCGCAGATCGGCACAAGGTGGGTCGATGTGACGTGTTTTAAGCTACACATTGCTACGTCGCAGATTCGCATACGACGAATAGAATCGGAGTTATAGTTGTTTATATCTGTGAGGCCATGAATCACCATTGACGGCCGGATTCCCCACCACTCGAAACGATCGACGTTTGACGAAACTATACAAGTACGTCGCAGATCGGCATGAGGTGGGTCGATGTGTCGTGTTTTAAGCTACAAATTGCTATGTTGCAGATTTGCATACGACGTATAGAAGCGGAGATATTGTTGTTTATATCTGTGAGGCCATGAATCACCATTGACGGCCGGATTGCTTTCCACTAGAAACGATCGATGTTTGACGAAACTATGCAAGTTCGTCGCAGATCGGTATAAGGTGGATCATTGGGGCGTGTTTTAAGCTACAAATTGCTAGGTCGCAGATTCGCATACGACGAATAGAATCGGAGTTATAGTTGTTTATATCTGTGAGGCCATGAATCACCATTGACGGCCGGATTGCTTACCACTCGAAACGATCGATGTTTGACAAAACTATGCAATTTCGTCGCAGATCGGCACATGGTGGGTCGATGTGACGTGTTTTAAGCTACAAATTGCTATGTCGCAGATTTGCATTTGACGAATAGAAGCGGAGTTAAAGATGTTTATATCTGTCTGGCCATGAATCACCATTGACGGCAGGATTGCCTACCGCTCGAAACGATCGATGTTTGACGAAACTATGCAAGTTCATCGCAGATCGGCACAAGGTGGGTCGATGTGACGTGTTTTAAGCTACAAATTGCTATGTCGGATATTGGCATACGACGAATAGTAGCCAAGTTTTAGGTGCTTATATCTGTGAGATCATGAATCACCATTGACGGCCGGATTGCTTGCCACTCGAAACGATCGATGTTTGACGAAACTATGCAAGTTCGTCGCAGATCGGCACAAGGTGGGTCGATGTGTCGTGTTTTAAGCTACAAATTGCTATGTCGCAGATTTGCATTCGACGAATAGAAGCTGAGTTATAGTTGTTTATATCTGTCAGGCCATGAATCACCATTGACGGCCGGATTGCTTTCCACTCGAAACGATCGATGTTTGACGAAACTATGCAAGTTCGTCGTAGATCGGTATAAGGTGGTTCATTGGGGCGTGTTTTAAGCTACAAATTGATACGTCGCAGATTCGCATACGACGAATAGAATCGGAGTTATAGTTGTTTATATCTGTGAGGCCATGAATCACCATTGACGGCCGGATTGCCTACCACTCGAAACGATCGACGTTTGACGAAACCATGCAAGTTCGTCGCAGATCGGCACAAGGTGGGTCGATGTGACGTGTTTTAAGCTACACATTGCTACGTCGCAGATTCGCATACGACGAATAGAAGCGGAGTTATTGTTGTTTATATCTGTCAGGCCATGAATCACCATTGACTGCCGGATTGCTTTCCACTAGAAACGATCGATGTTTGACGAAACTATGCAAGTTCGTCGCAGATCGGTATAAGGTGGTTCATTGGGGCGTGTTTTAAGCTACAAATTGCTAGGTCGCAGATTCGCATACGACGAATAGAATCGGAGTTATAGTTGTTTATATCTGTGAGGCCATGAATCACCATTGACGGCCGGATTCCCTACCACTCGAAACGATCGACGTTTGACGAAACTATACAAGTACGTCGCAGATCGGCATGAGGTGGGTCGATGTGTCGTGTTTTAAACTACAAATTGCTATGTTGCAGATTTGCATACGACGTATAGAAGCGGAGATATTGTTGTTTATATCTGTGAGGCCATGAATCACCATTGACGGCCGGATTGCTTTCCACTAGAAACGATCGATGTTTGACGAAACTATGCAAGTTCGTCGCAGATCGGTATAAGGTGGATCATTGGGGCGTGTTTTAAGCTACAAATTGCTAGGTCGCAGATTCGCATACGACGAATAGAATCGGAGTTATAGTTGTTTATATCTGTGAGGCCATGAATCACCATTGACGGCCGGATTCCCTACCACTCGAAACGATCGACGTTTGACGAAACTATACAAGTATATCGCAGATCGACATGAGGTGGGTCGATGTGTCGTGTTTTAAGCTACAAATTGCTATGTCGCAGATTTGCATACGACGTATAGAAGCGGAGTTATTGTTGTTTATATCAGTGAGGCCATGAATCACCATTGACGGCCGGATTGCTTTCCACTAGAAACGATCGATGTTTGACGAAACTATGCAAGTTCGTCGCAGATCGGTATAAGGTGGTTCATTGGGGCGTGTTTTAAGCTACAAATTGCTAGGTCGCAGATTCGCATACGACGAATAGAATCGGAGTTATAGTTGTTTATATCTGTGAGGCCATGAATCACCATTGACGGCCGGATTCCCTACCACTCGAAACGATCGTCGTTTGACGAAACCATGCAAGTTCGTCGCAGATCGGCATGAGATGGGTCGATGTGACGTGTTTTAAGCTACAAATTGCTACGTCGCATATCCGCATACGACGAATAGAAGCGGAGTTATTGTTGTTTATATCTGTGAGGCCATGAATCACCATTGACGGCCGGATTGCCGTTCACTCGAAACGATCGACGTTTGACGAAACTATGCAAGTTCGTCGCAGATCGGTAAAAGGTGGGTCGGTGGGCCGTCTTTTATGCTACAAATTGCTATGTCGCAGATTTGCATACGACGAATAGAAGCGGACTTATAGTTGTTTATATCTGTGAGGCCATGAATCACCATTGACGGCCGGATTGCTTACCACTCGAAACGATCGATGTTTGACAAAACTATGCAATTTCGTCGCAGATCGGCACATGGTGGGTCGATGTGACGTGTTTTAAGCTACAAATTGCTATGTCGCAGATTTGCATTTGACGAATAGAAGCGGAGTTAAAGATGTTTATATCTGTCTGGCCATGAATCACCATTGACGGCAGGATTGCCTACCGCTCGAAACGATCGATGTTTGACGAAACTATGCAAGTTCATCGCAGATCGGCACAAGGTGGGTCGATGTGACGTGTTTTAAGCTACAAATTGCTATGTCGGATATTGGCATACGACGAATAGTAGCCAAGTTTTAGGTGCTTATATCTGTGAGATCATGAATCACCATTGACGGCCGGATTGCTTGCCACTCGAAACGATCGATGTTTGACGAAACTATGCAAGTTCGTCGCAGATCGGCACAAGGTGGGTCGATGTGTCGTGTTTTAAGCTACAAATTGCTATGTCGCAGATTTGCATTCGACGAATAGAAGCTGAGTTATAGTTGTTTATATCTGTCAGGCCATGAATCACCATTGACGGCCGGATTGCTTTCCACTCGAAACGATCGATGTTTGACGAAACTATGCAAGTTCGTCGTAGATCGGTATAAGGTGGTTCATTGGGGCGTGTTTTAAGCTACAAATTGATACGTCGCAGATTCGCATACGACGAATAGAATCGGAGTTATAGTTGTTTATATCTGTGAGGCCATGAATCACCATTGACGGCCGGATTGCCTACCACTCGAAACGATCGATGTTTGACGAAACTATGCAAGTTCGTCGCAGATCGGCACAGGGTGCGTCGATGTGACGTGTTTTTAGCTACAAATTGCTATGTCGCAGATTTGCATTCGACGAATAGAAGCGGAGTTATAGTTGTTTATATCTGTCAGGCCATGAATCACCATTGACTGCCGGATTGCTTTCCACTCGAAACGATCGATGTTTGACAAAACTATGCAAGTTCGTTGCAGATCGGTGTAAAGTGGTTCGTTGGGGCGTGTTTTAAGCTACACATTGCTACGTCGCAGATTCGCATACGACGAATAGAAGCGGAGTTATTGTTGTTTATATCTGTGAGGCCATGAATCACCATTGACTGCCGGATTGCTTTCCACTCGAAACGATCGATGTTTGACAAAACTATGCAAGTTCGTCGCAGATCGGTGTAAGGTGGTTCGTTGGGGCGTGTTTTAAGCTACACATTGCTACGTTGCAGATTCGCATACGACGAATAGAAGCGGAGTTATTGTTGTTTATGTCTGTGAGGCCATGAATCACCATTGACGTCCGGATTCCCTACCACTCGAAACGATCGACGTTTGACAAAACCATGCAAGTTCGTCGCAGATCGGCACAAGGTGGGTCGATGTGACGTGTTTTAAGCTACAAATTGCTATGTCGCAGATTTGCATTCGACGAATAGAAGCGGAGTTATTGTTGTTTATATCTGTGAGGCCATGAATCACCATTGACGTCCGGATTCCCTACCACTCGAAACGATCGACGTTTGACGAAACCATGCAAGTTCGTCGCAGATCGGCACAAGGTGGGTCGATGTGACGTGTTTTAAGCTACAAATTGCTATGTCGCAGATTTGCATTCGACGAATAGAAGCGGAGTTATAGATGTTTATATCTGTCTGGCCATGAATCACCATTGATGGCAGGATTGCCTACCGCTCGAAACGATCGATGTTTGACGAAACTATGCAAGTTCATCGCAGATCGGCAAAAGGTGGGTCGATGTGACGTGTTTTAAGCTACAAATTGCTATGTCGGATATTGGCATACGACGGATAGAAGCCAAGTTTTAGGTGCTTATATCTGTGAGACCATGAATCACCATTGACGGCCGGATTGCTTACCACTCGAAACGATCGACGTTTGACGAAACTATGCAAGTTCGTCGCAGATCGGCATGAGATGGGTCGATGTGACGTGTTTTAAGCTACAAATTGCTATGTCGCATATCCGCATACGACGAATAGAAGCGGAGTTATTGTTGTTTATATCTGTGAGGCCATGAATCACCATTAACGGCCGGATTGCCTACCACTCGAAACGATCGACGTTTGACGAAACTATGCAAGTTCGTCGCAGATCGGTAAAAGGTGGGTCGGTGGGCCGTGTTTTATGCTACAAATTGCTATGTCGCAGATTTGCATTCGACGAATAGAAGCGGAGTTATAGTTGTTTATATCTGTGAGGCCATGAATCACCAATGACGGCCGGATTGCTTACCACTCGAAACGATCGATGTTTGACAAAACTATGCAAGTTCGTCGCAGATCGGTATAGGGTGGTTCGTTTGGGCGTGTTTTAAGCTACAAATTGCTATGTCGCAGATTCGCATACGACGAATAGAAGCTGAGTTATAGTTGTTGATATCTGTGAGGCCATGAATCACCATTGACGGCCGGATTCCCTACCACTCGAAACGATCGTCGTTTGACGAAACCATGCAAGTTCGTCGCAGATCGGCATGAGATGGGTCGATGTGACGTGTTTTAAGCTACAAATTGCTACGTCGCATATCCGCATACGACGAATAGAAGCGGAGTTATTGTTGTTTATATCTGTGAGGCCATGAATCACCATTGACGGCCGGATTGCCGTTCACTCGAAACGATCGACGTTTGACGAAACTATGCAAGTTCGTCGCAGATCGGTAAAAGGTGGGTCGGTGGGCCGTCTTTTATGCTACAAATTGCTATGTCGCAGATTTGCATACGACGAATAGAAGCGGACTTATAGTTGTTTATATCTGTGAGGCCATGAATCACCATTGACGGCCGGATTGCTTACCACTCGAAACGATCGATGTTTGACAAAACTATGCAATTTCGTCGCAGATCGGCACATGGTGGGTCGATGTGACGTGTTTTAAGCTACAAATTGCTATGTCGCAGATTTGCATTTGACGAATAGAAGCGGAGTTAAAGATGTTTATATCTGTCTGGCCATGAATCACCATTGACGGCAGGATTGCCTACCGCTCGAAACGATCGATGTTTGACGAAACTATGCAAGTTCATCGCAGATCGGCACAAGGTGGGTCGATGTGACGTGTTTTAAGCTACAAATTGCTATGTCGGATATTGGCATACGACGAATAGTAGCCAAGTTTTAGGTGCTTATATCTGTGAGATCATGAATCACCATTGACGGCCGGATTGCTTGCCTCTCGAAACGATCGATGTTTGACGAAACTATGCAAGTTCGTCGCAGATCGGCACAAGGTGGGTCGATGTGTCGTGTTTTAAGCTACAAATTGCTATGTCGCAGATTTGCATTCGACGAATAGAAGCTGAGTTATAGTTGTTTATATCTGTCAGGCCATGAATCACCATTGACGGCCGGATTGCTTTCCACTCGAAACGATCGATGTTTGACGAAACTATGCAAGTTCGTCGTAGATCGGTATAAGGTGGTTCATTGGGGCGTGTTTTAAGCTACAAATTGATACGTCGCAGATTCGCATACGACGAATAGAATCGGAGTTATAGTTGTTTATATCTGTGAGGCCATGAATCACCATTGACGGCCGGATTGCCTACCACTCGAAACGATCGATGTTTGACGAAACTATGCAAGTTCGTCGCAGATCGGCACAGGGTGCGTCGATGTGACGTGTTTTTAGCTACAAATTGCTATGTCGCAGATTTGCATTCGACGAATAGAAGCGGAGTTATAGTTGTTTATATCTGTCAGGCCATGAATCACCATTGACTGCCGGATTGCTTTCCACTCGAAACGATCGATGTTTGACAAAACTATGCAAGTTCGTTGCAGATCGGTGTAAAGTGGTTCGTTGGGGCGTGTTTTAAGCTACACATTGCTACGTCGCAGATTCGCATACGACGAATAGAAGCGGAGTTATTGTTGTTTATATCTGTGAGGCCATGAATCACCATTGACTGCCGGATTGCTTTCCACTCGAAACGATCGATGTTTGACAAAACTATGCAAGTTCGTCGCAGATCGGTGTAAGGTGGTTCGTTGGGGCGTGTTTTAAGCTACACATTGCTACGTTGCAGATTCGCATACGACGAATAGAAGCGGAGTTATTGTTGTTTATGTCTGTGAGGCCATGAATCACCATTGACGTCCGGATTCCCTACCACTCGAAACGATCGACGTTTGACAAAACCATGCAAGTTCGTCGCAGATCGGCACAAGGTGGGTCGATGTGACGTGTTTTAAGCTACAAATTGCTATGTCGCAGATTTGCATTCGACGAATAGAAGCGGAGTTATTGTTGTTTATATCTGTGAGGCCATGAATCACCATTGACGTCCGGATTCCCTACCACTCGAAACGATCGACGTTTGACGAAACCATGCAAGTTCGTCGCAGATCGGCACAAGGTGGGTCGATGTGACGTGTTTTAAGCTACAAATTGCTATGTCGCAGATTTGCATTCGACGAATAGAAGCGGAGTTATAGATGTTTATATCTGTCTGGCCATGAATCACCATTGATGGCAGGATTGCCTACCGCTCGAAACGATCGATGTTTGACGAAACTATGCAAGTTCATCGCAGATCGGCAAAAGGTGGGTCGATGTGACGTGTTTTAAGCTACAAATTGCTATGTCGGATATTGGCATACGACGGATAGAAGCCAAGTTTTAGGTGCTTATATCTGTGAGACCATGAATCACCATTGACGGCCGGATTGCTTACCACTCGAAACGATCGACGTTTGACGAAACTATGCAAGTTCGTCGCAGATCGGCATGAGATGGGTCGATGTGACGTGTTTTAAGCTACAAATTGCTATGTCGCATATCCGCATACGACGAATAGAAGCGGAGATATTGTTGTTTATATCTGTGAGGCCATGAATCACCATTAACGGCCGGATTGCCTACCACTCGAAACGATCGACGTTTGACGAAACTATGCAAGTTCGTCGCAGATCGGTAAAAGGTGGGTCGGTGGGCCGTGTTTTATGCTACAAATTGCTATGTCGCAGATTTGCATTCGACGAATAGAAGCGGAGTTATAGTTGTTTATATCTGTGAGGCCATGAATCACCAATGACGGCCGGATTGCTTACCACTCGAAACGATCGATGTTTGACAAAACTATGCAAGTTCGTCGCAGATCGGTATAGGGTGGTTCGTTTGGGCGTGTTTTAAGCTACAAATTGCTATGTCGCAGATTCGCATACGACGAATAGAAGCTGAGTTATAGTTGTTGATATCTGTGAGGCCATGAATCACCATTGACGGCCGGATTCCCTACCACTCGAAACGATCGACGTTTGACGAAACCATGCAAGTTCGTCGCAGATCGGCACAAGGTGGGTCGATGTGACGTGTTTTAAGCTACAAATTGCTATGTCGCAGATTCGCATACGATGAATAGGAGCGGAGTTATAGTTGTTTATATCTGTGAGGCCATGAATCACCATTGACTGCCGGATTGCTTTCCACTCGAAACAATCGATGTTTGACAAAACTATGCAAGTTCGTCGCAGATCGGTGTAAGGTGGTTCGTTGGGGCGTGTTTTAAGCTACACATTGCTACGTCTCAGATTCGCATACGACGAATAGAAGCGGAGTTATTGTTGTTTATATCTGTGAGGCCATGAATCACCATTGACTGCCGGATTGCTTTCCACTAGAAACGATCGATGTTTGACGAAACTATGCAAGTTCGTCGCAGATCGGTATAAGGTGGTTCATTGGGGCGTGTTTTAAGCTACAAATTGCTAGGTCGCAGATTCGCATACGACGAATAGAATCGGAGTTATAGTTGTTTATATCTGTGAGGCCATGAATCACCATTGACGGCCGGATTCCCTACCACTCGAAACGATCGACGTTTGACGAAACTATACAAGTACGTCGCAGATCGGCATGAGGTGGGTCGATGTGTCGTGTTTTAAGCTACAAATTGCTATGTTGCAGATTTGCATACGACGTATAGAAGCGGAGATATTGTTGTTTATACCTGTGAGGCCATGAATCACCATTGACGGCCGGATTGCTTTCCACTAGAAACGATCGATGTTTGACGAAACTATGCAAGTTCGTCGCAGATCGGTATAAGGTGGATCATTGGGGCGTGTTTTAAGCTACAAATTGCTAGGTCGCAGATTCGCATACGACGAATAGAATCGGAGTTATAGTTGTTTATATCTGTGAGGCCATGAATCACCATTGACGGCCGGATTCCCTACCACTCGAAACGATCGACGTTTGACGAAACTATACAAGTATATCGCAGATCGACATGAGGTGGGTCGATGTGTCGTGTTTTAAGCTACAAATTGCTATGTCGCAGATTTGCATACGACGTATAGAAGCGGAGTTATTGTTGTTTATATCTGCGGGGCCATGAATCACCATTGACGGCCGGATTGCTTTCCACTAGAAACGATCGATGTTTGACGAAACTATGCAAGTTCGTCGCAGATCGGTATAAGGTGGTTCATTGGGGCGTGTTTTAAGCTACAAATTGCTAGGTCGCAGATTCGCATACGACGAATAGAATCGGAGTTATAGTTGTTTATATCTGTGAGGCCATGAATCACCATTGACGGCCGGATTCCCTACCACTCGAAACGATCGTCGTTTGACGAAACCATGCAAGTTCGTCGCAGATCGGCATGAGATGGGTCGATGTGACGTGTTTTAAGCTACAAATTGCTACGTCGCATATCCGCATACGACGAATAGAAGCGGAGTTATTGTTGTTTATATCTGTGAGGCCATGAATCACCATTGACGGCCGGATTGCCGTTCACTCGAAACGATCGACGTTTGACGAAACTATGCAAGTTCGTCGCAGATCGGTAAAAGGTGGGTCGGTGGGCCGTGTTTTATGCTACAAATTGCTATGTCGCAGATTTGCATACGACGAATAGAAGCGGACTTATAGTTGTTTATATCTGTGAGGCCATGAATCACCTTTGACGGCCGGATTGCTTACCACTCGAAACGATCGATGTTTGACAAAACTATGCAATTTCGTCGCAGATCGGCACATGGTGGGTCGATGTGACGTGTTTTAAGCTACAAATTGCTATGTCGCAGATTTGCATTTGACGAACAGAAGCGGAGTTAAAGATGTTTATATCTGTCTGGCCATGAATCACCATTGACGGCAGGATTGCCTACCGCTCGAAACGATCGATGTTTGACGAAACTATGCAAGTTCATCGCAGGTCGGCACAAGGTGGGTCGATGTGACGTGTTTTAAGCTACAAATTGCTATGTCGGATATTGGCATACGACGAATAGTAGCCAAGTTTTAGGTGCTTATATCTGTGAGATCATGAATCACCATTGACGGCCGGATTGCTTGCCACTCGAAACGATCGATGTTTGACGAAACTATGCAAGTTCGTCGCAGATCGGCACAAGGTGGGTCGATGTGTCGTGTTTTAAGCTACAAATTGCTATGTCGCAGATTTGCATTCGACGAATAGAAGCTGAGTTATAGTTGTTTGTATCTGTCAGGCCATGAATCACCATTGACGGCCGGATTGCTTTCCACTCGAAACGATCGATGTTTGACAAAACTATGCAAGTTCGTCGCAGTTTGGTATAAGGTGGTTCTTTGGGGCGTGTTTTATGCTACAAATTGCTATGTCGCAGATTTGCATACGACGAATAGAAGCGGAGTTATCGATGTTTATATCTGTGAGGCCTATGAATCACCATTGACGGCCGGATTCCCTACCACTCGAAACGATCGTCGTTTGACGAAACCATGCAAGTTCGTCGCAGATCGGCATGATATGGGTCGATGTGACGTGTTTTAAGCTACAAATTGCTACGTCGCATATCCGCATACGGCGAATAGAAGCGGAGTTATTGTTGTTTATATGTGTCAGGCCATGAATCACCATTGACGACCGGATTGCTTTCCACTCAAAACGATCGATGTTTGACAAAACTATGCAAGTTCGTCGCAGACCGGTATAAGGTGGTTCGTTGGGGCGTGTTTTAAGCTACTAATTGCTACGTCGCAGATTCCCATACGACGAATAGAAGCGGAGTTATTGTTGTTTATATCTGTGAGGCCATGAATCGCCATTGACGACCGGATTGCCTACCACTCGAAACGATCGACGTTTGACGAAACTATACAAGTATGTCGCAGATCGGCATGAGGTGGGTCGATGTGTCGTGTTTTAAGCTACAAATTGCTATGTCGCAGATTTGCATACGACTTATATAAGCGGAGTTATTGTTGTTTATATCTGTGAGGCCATGAATCACCATTGACGGCCGGATTGCTTTCCACTAGAAACTATCGATGTTTGACGAAACTATGCAAGTTCGTCGCAGGTCGGTATAAGGTGGTTCATTGGGGCGTGTTTTAAGCTACAAATTGCTAGGGCGCAGATTCGCATACGACGAATAGAAGCGGAGTTATAGTTGTTTATATCTGTGAGGCCATGAATCACCATTGACGGCCGGATTGCCTACTACTCGAAACGATCGATGTTTGACGAAACTATGCAAGTTCGTCGCAGATCGGCACAAGGCGGGTCGATGTGACGTGTTTTTAGCTACAAATTGCTATGTCGCAGATTTGCATTCGACGAATAGAAGCGGAGTTATAGTTGTTTATATCTCTCAGGCCATGAATCACCATTGACTGCCGGATTGCTTTCCACTCGAAACGATCGATGTTTGACAAAACTATGCAAGTTCGTCGCAGATCGGTGTAAGGTGGTTCGTTGGGGCGTGTTTTAAGCTACAAATTGCTAGGGCGCAGATTCGCATACGACGAATAGAAGCGGAGTTATTGTTGTTGATATCTGTGAGGCCATGAATCACCATTGACGGCCGGATTCCCTACCACTCGAAACGATCGACGTTTGACGAAACCATGCAAGTTCGTCGCAGATCGGCACAAGGTGGGTCGATGTGACGTGTTTTAAGCTACAAATTGCTATGTCGCAGATTCGCATACGATGAATAGGAGCGGAGTTATCGTTGTTTATATCTGTCAGGCCATGAATCACCATTGACGGCCGGAATGTTTTCCACTCGAAACGATCGATGTTTGACAAATCTATGCAAGTTCGTCGCAGGCCGGTATAAGGTGGTTCGTTGGGGCGTGTTTTAAGCTACAAATTGCTACGTCGCAGATTCGCATGCGACGAATAGAAGCGAAGTTATTGTTGTTTATATCTGTGAGGCCATGAATCACCATTGACGGCCGGATTCCCTACCACTCGAAACGATCGACGTTTGACGAAACTATGCAATTTCGTCGCAGATCGGCACATGGTGGGTCGATGTGACGTGTTTTAAGCTACAAATTGCTATGTCGGATATTGTCATACGACGAATAGAAGCGGACTTATTGTTGTTTATATCTGTGAGGCCATGAATCACCATTGACGGCCGGAATGCCTACCACTCGAAACGTTCGATGTTTGACGAAACTATGCAAGTTCGTCGCAGATCGGCACAAGGTGGGTCGATGTGTCGTGTTTTAAGCTACAAATTGCTATGTCGCAAATTTGCATTCGACGAATAGAAGCTGAGTTATAGTTGTTTATATCTGTCAGGCCATGAATCACCATTGACGGCCGGATTGCTTACCACTCGAAACGATCGATGTTTGACAAAACTATGCAAGTTCGTCGCAGATCGGTATAAAGTGGTTCTTTGGGGCGTGTTTTATGCTACAAATTGCTATGTCGCAGATTTGCATACCACGAATAGAAGCTGAGTTATCGATGTTTATATCTGTGAGGCCTATGAATCACCATTGACGGCCGGATTCCCTACCACTCGAAACGATCGTCGTTTGACGAAACCATGCAAGTTCGTCGCAGATCGGCATGAGATGGTTCGATGTGACGTGTTTTAAGCTACAAATTGCTATGTCGCATATCCGCATACGACGAATAGAAGCGGAGTTATTGTTGTTTATATCTGTGAGGCCATGAATCACCATTGACGGCCGGATTGCCTACCACTCGAAACGATCGACGTTTGACGAAACTATGCAAGTTCGTCGCAGATCGGTAAAAGGTGGGTCGGTGGGCCGTGTTTTATGCTACAAATTGCTATGTCGGATATTGGCATACGACGAATAGAAGCCAAGTTTTAGGTGCTTATATTTGTGAGGCCTATGAATCACCATTGACGGCCGGATTGCCTACCACTCGAAACGATCGATGTTTGACGAAACTATGCAAGTTTGTCGCAGATCGGCACAAGGTGGGTCGATGTGTCGTGTTTTAAGCTACAAATTGCTATGTCGCAGATTTGCATTCGACGAATAGAAGCGGAGTTATAGTTGTTTATATCTGTGAGGCCACGAATCACCATTGACGGCCGGATTGCTTACCATTTGAACCGATCGATGTTTGACAAAACTATGCAATTTCGTCGCAGATCGGCACATGGTGGGTCGATGTGACGTGTTTTAAGCTACAAATTGCTATGTCGCAGATTTGCATTTGACGAATAGAAGCGGAGTTAAAGATGTTTATATCTGTCTGGCCATGAATCACCATTGACGGCAGGATTGCCTACCGCTCGAAACGATCGATGTTTGACGAAACTATGCAAGTTCATCGCAGATCGGCACAAGGTGGGTCGATGTGACGTGTTTTAAGCTACAAATTGCTATGTCGGATATTGGCATACGACGAATAGAAGCCAAGTTTTAGGTGCTTATATCTGTGAGATCATGAATCACCATTGACTGCCGGATTGCTTGCCACTCGAAACGATCGACGTTTGACGAAACTATGCAAGTTCGTCGCAGATCGGTATAAGGTGGGTCGTTGGGCCATGTTTTAAGCTACAAATCGCTATGTCGCAGATTCGCATACGACGAATAGAAGGGGAGTTATCGATGTTTATATCTGTGAGGCCATGAATCACCATTGACGGCCGGATTGCTTACCACTCGAAACGATCGATGTTTGACAAAACTATGCAATTTCGTCGCAGATCGGCACATGGTGGGTCGATGTGACGTGTTTTAAGCTACAAATTGCTATGTCGCAGATTTGCATTTGACGAATAGAAGCGGAGTTAAAGATGTTTATATCTGTCTGGCCATGAATCACCATTGACGGCAGGATTGCCTACCGCTCGAAACGATCGATGTTTGACGAAACTATGCAAGTTCATCGCAGATCGGCACAAGGTGGGTCGATGTGACGTGTTTTAAGCTACAAATTGCTATGTCGGATATTGGCATACGACGAATAGAAGCCAAGTTTTAGGTGCTTATATCTGTGAGATCATGAATCACCATTGACGGCCGGATTGCTTGCCACTCGAAAGGATCGATGTTTGACGAAACTATGCAAGTTCGTCGCAGATCGGCACAAGGTGGGTCGATGTGACGTGTTTTAAGCTACAAATTGCTATGTCGCAGATTTGCATTCGACGAATAGAAGCTGAGTTATAGTTGTTTATATCTGTCAGTCCATGAATCACCATTGACGGCCGGATTGCTTTCCACTCGAAACGATCGATGTTTGACAAAACTATGCAAGTTCGTCGCAGGTCGGTATAAGGTGGTTCATTCGGGCGTGTTTTAAGCTACAAATTGCTAGGGCGCAGATTCGCATACGACGAATAGAAGCGGAGTTATAGTTGTTTATATCTGTGAGGCCATGAATCACCATTGACGGCCGGAATGCCTACCACTCGAAACGTTCGATGTTTGACGAAACTATGCAAGTTCGTCGCAGATCGGCACAAGGTGGGTCGATGTGTCGTGTTTTAAGCTACAAATTGCTATGTCGCAAATTTGCATTCGACGAATAGAAGCAGAGTTATAGTTGTTTATATCTGTCAGGCCATGAATCACCATTGACGGCCGGATTGCTTACCACTCGAAACGATCGATGTTTGACAAAACTATGCAAGTTCGTCGCAGATCGGTATAAAGTGGTTCTTTGGGGCGTGTTTTATGCTACAAATTGCTATGTCGCATATTTGCATACGACGAATAGAAGCTGAGTTATCGATGTTTATATCTGTGAGGCCTATGAATCATTATTGACGGCCGGATTCCCTACCACTCGAAACGATCGTCGTTTGACGAAACCATGCAAGTTCGTCGCAGATCGGCATGAGATGGGTCGATGTGACGTGTTTTAAGCTACAAATTGCTATGTCGCATATCCGCATACGACGAACAGAAGCGGAGTTATTGTTGTTTATATCTGTGAGGCCATGAATCACCATTGACGGCCGGATTGCCTACCACTCGAAACGATCGACGTTTGACGAAACTATGCAAGTTCGTCGCAGATCGGTAAAAGGTGGGTCGGTGGGCCGTGTTTTATGCTACAAATTGCTATGTCGGATATTGGCATCCGACGAATAGAAGCCAAGTTTTAGGTGCTTATATTTGTGAGGCCTATGAATCACCATTGACGGCCGGATTGCCTACCACTCGAAACGATCGATGTTTGACGAAACTATGCAAGTTCGTCGCAGTTTGGTATAAGGTGGTTCTTTGGGGCGTGTTTTATGCTACAAATTGCTATGTCGCAGATTTGCATACGACGAATAGAAGCGGAGTTATCGATGTTTATATCTGTGAGGCCTATGAATCACCATTGACGGCCGGATTCCCTACCACTCGAAACGATCGTCGTTTGACGAAACCATGCAAGTTCGTCGCAGATCGGCATGAGATGGGTCGATGTGACGTGTTTTAAGCTACAAATTGCTACGTCGCATATCCGCATACGACGAATAGAAGCGGAGTTATTGTTGTTTACATGTGTCAGGCCATGAATCACCATTGACGACCGGATTGCTTTCCACTAGAAACTATCGATGTTTGACGAAACTATGCAAGTTCGTCGCAGGTCGGTATAAGGTGGTTCATTGGGGCGTGTTTTAAGCTACAAATTGCTAGGGCGCAGATTCGCATACGACGAATAGAAGCGGAGTTATAGTTGTTTATATCTGTGAGGCCATGAATCACCATTGACGGCCGGATTCCCTACCACTCGAAACGATCGACGTTTGTCGAAACCATGCAAGTTCGTCGCAGATCGGCACAAGGTGGGTCGATGTGACGTGTTTTAAGCTACAAATTGCTATGTCGCAGATTCGCATACGATGAATAGGAGCCAAGTTTTAGGTGCTTATATCTGTGAGATCATGAATCACCATTGACGGCCGGATTGCTTGCCACTCGAAACGATCGATGTTTGACGAAACTATGCAAGTTTGTCGCAGATCGGCACAAGGTGGGTCGATGTGTCGTGTTTTAAGCTACAAATTGCTATGTCGCAGATTTGCATTCGACGAATAGAAGCGGAGTTATAGTTGTTTATATCTGTGAGGCCATGAATCACCATTGACGGCCGGATTGCTTACCACTCGAACCGATCGATGTTTGACAAAACTATGCAATTTCGTCGCAGATCGGCACACGGTGGGTCGATGTGACGTGTTTTAAGCTACAAATTGCTATGTCGCAGATTTGCACTTGACGAATAGAAGCGGAGTTAAAGATGTTTATATCTGTCTGGCCATGAATCACCATTGACGGCAGGATTGCCTACCGCTCGAAACGATCGATGTTTGACGAAACTATGCAAGTTCATCGCAGATCGGCACAAGGTGGGTCGATGTGACGTGTTTTAAGCTACAAATTGCTATGTCGGATATTGGCATACGACGAATAGAAGCCAAGTTTTAGGTGCTTATATCTGTGAGATCATGAATCACCATTGACGGCCGGATTGCTTGCCACTCGAAACGATCGATGTTTGACGAAACTATGCAAGTTCGTCGCAGATCGGCACAAGGTGGGTCGATGTGTCGTGTTTTAAGCTACAAATTGCTATGTCGCAGATTTGCATTCGACGAATAGAAGCTGAGTTATAGTTGTTTATATCTGTCAGGCCATGAATCACCATTGACGGCCGGATTGCTTTCCACTCGAAACGATCGATGTTTGACAAAACTATGCAAGTTCGTCGCAGTTTGGTATAAGGTGGTTCTTTGGGGCGTGTTTTATGCTACAAATTGCTATGTCGCAGATTTGCATACGACGAATAGAAGCGGAGTTATCGATGTTTATATCTGTGAGGCCTATGAATCACCATTGACGGCCGGATTCCCTACCACTCGAAACGATCGTCGTTTGACGAAACCATGCAAGTTCGTCGCAGATCGGCATGAGATGGGTCGATGTGACGTGTTTTAAGCTACAAATTGCTACGTCGCATATCCGCATACGACGAATAGAAGCGGAGTTATTGTTGTTTACATGTGTCAGGCCATGAATCACCATTGACGACCGGATTGCTTTCCACTAGAAACTATCGATGTTTGACGAAACTATGCAAGTTCGTCGCAGGTCAGTATAAGGTGGTTCATTGGGGCGTGTTTTAAGCTACAAATTGCTAGGGCGCAGATTCGCATACGACGAATAGAAGCGGAGTTATAGTTGTTTATATCTGTGAGGCCATGAATCACCATTGACGGCCGGATTGCGTACTACTCGAAACGATCGATGTTTGACGAAACTATGCAAGTTCGTCGCAGATCGGCACAAGGCGGGTCGATGTGACGTGTTTTTAGCTACAAATTGCTATGTCGCAGATTTGCATTCGACGAATAGAAGCGGAGTTATAGTTGTTTATATCTCTCAGGCCATGAATCACCATTGACTGCCGGATTGCTTTCCACTCGAAACGATCGATGTTTGACAAAACTATGCAAGTTCGTCGCAGATCGGTGTAAGGTGGTTCGTTGGGGCGTGTTTTAAGCTACAAATTGCTATGTCGCAGATTCGCATACGACGAATAGAAGCGGAGTTATTGTTGTTGATATCTGTGAGGCCATGAATCACCATTGACGGCCGGATTCCCTACCACTCGAAACGATCGACGTTTGACGAAACCATGCAAGTTCGTCGCAGATCGGCACAAGGTGGGTCGATGTGACGTGTTTTAAGCTACAAATTGCTATGTCGCAGATTCGCATACGATGAATAGGAGCGGAGTTATCGTTGTTTATATCTGTCAGGCCATGAATCACCATTGACGGCCGGATGGTTTTCCACTCGAAACGATCGATGTTTGACAAATCTATGCAAGTTCGTCGCAGGCCGGTATAAGGTGGTTCGTTGGGGCGTGTTTTAAGCTACAAATTGCTACGTCGCAGATTCGCATACGACGAATAGAAGCGGAGTTATTGTTGTTGATATCTGTGAGGCCATGAATCACCATTGACGGCCGGATTCCCTACCACTCGAAACGATCGACGTTTGACGAAACCATGCAAGTTCGTCGCAGATCGGCACAAGGTGGGTCGATGTGACGTGTTTTAAGCTACAAATTGCTATGTCGCATATCCGCATACGACGAATAGAAGCGGAGTTATTGTTGTTTATATCTGTGAGGCCATGAATCACCATTGACGGCCGGATTGCCTACCACTCGAAACGATCGACGTTTGACGAAACTATGCAAGTTCGTCGCAGATCGGTAAAAGGTGGGTCGGTGGGCCGTGTTTTATGCTACAAATTGCTATGTCGGATATTGGCATACGACAAATAGAAGCCAAGTTTTAGGTGCTTATATCTGTGAGGCCTATGAATCACCATTGACGGCCGGATTGCCTACCACTCGAAACGATCGATGTTTGACGAAACTATGCAAGTTCGTCGCAGATCGGTAAAAGGTGGGTCGGTGGGCCGTGTTTTATGCTACAAATTGCTATGTCGGATATTGGCATACGACGAATAGAAGCCAAGTTTTAGGTGCTTATATTTGTGAGGCCTATGAATCACCATTGACGGCCGGATTGCCTACCACTCGAAACGATCGATGTTTGACGAAACTATGCAAGTTTGTCGCAGATCGGCACAAGGTGGGTCGATGTGTCGTGTTTTAAGCTACAAATTGCTATGTCGCAGATTTGCATTCGACGAATAGAAGCGGAGTTATAGTTGTTTATATCTGTGAGGCCATGAATCACCATTGACGGCCGGATTGCTTACCACTCGAACCGATCGATGTTTGACAAAACTATGCAATTTCGTCGCAGATCGGCACATGGTGGGTCGATGTGACGTGTTTTAAGCTACAAATTGCTATGTCGCAGATTTGCATATGACGAATAGAAGCGGAGTTAAAGATGTTTATATCTGTCTGGCCATGAATCACCATTGACGGCAGGATTGCCTACCGCTCGAAACGATCGATGTTTGACGAAACTATGCAAGTTCATCGCAGATCGGCACAAGGTGGGTCGATGTGACGTGTTTTAAGCTACAAATTGCTATGTCGGATATTGGCATACGACGAATAGAAGCCAAGTTTTAGGTGCTTATATCTGTGAGATCATGAATCACCATTGACTGCCGGATTGCTTGCCACTCGAAACGATCGACGTTTGACGAAACTATGCAAGTTCGTCGCAGATCGGTATAAGGTGGGTCGTTGGGCCATGTTTTAAGCTACAAATCGCTATGTCGCAGATTCGCATACGACGAATAGAAGGGGAGTTATCGATGTTTATATCTGTGAGGCCTATGAATCACCATTGACGGCCGGATTGCCTACCACTCGAAACGATCGATGCTTGACGAAACTATGCAAGTTCGTCGCAGATCGGCACACGGTGGGTCGATGTGTCGTGTTTTAAGCTACAAATTGCTATGTCGCAGATTTGCATTCGACGAATAGAAGCGGAGTTATAGTTGTTTATATCTGTGAGGCCATGAATCACCATTGACGGCCGGATTGCTTACCACTCGAAACGATCGATGTTTGACAAAACTATGCAATTTCGTCGCAGATCGGCACATGGTGGGTCGATGTGACGTGTTTTAAGCTACAAATTGCTATGTCGCAGATTTGCATTTGACGAATAGAAGCGGAGTTAAAGATGTTTATATCTGTCTGGCCATGAATCACCATTGACGGCAGGATTGCCTACCGCTCGAAACGATCGATGTTTGACGAAACTATGCAAGTTCATCGCAGATCGGCACAAGGTGGGTCGATGTGACGTGTTTTAAGCTACAAATTGCTATGTCGGATATTGGCATACGACGAATAGAAGCCAATTTTTAGGTGCTTATATCTGTGAGATCATGAATCACCATTGACGGCCGGATTGCTTGCCACTCGAAACGATCGATGTTTGACGAAACTATGCAAGTTCGTCGCAGATCGGCACAAGGTGGGTCGATGTGTCGTGTTTTAAGCTACAAATTGCTATGTCGCAGATTTGCATTCGACGAATAGAAGCTGAGTTATAGTTGTTTATATCTGTCAGGCCATGAATCACCATTGACGGCCGGATTGCTTTCCACTCGAAACGATCGATGTTTGACAAAACTATGCAAGTTCGTCGCAGTTTGGTATAAGGTGGTTCTTTGGGGCGTGTTTTATGCTACAAATTGCTATGTCGCAGATTTGCATACGACGAATAGAAGCGGAGTTATCGATGTTTATATCTGTGAGGCCTATGAATCACCATTGACGGCCGGATTCCCTACCACTCGAAACGATCGTCGTTTGACGAAACCATGCAATTTCGTCGCAGATCGGCACATGGTGGGTCGATGTGACGTGTTTTAAGCTACAAATTGCTATGTCGCAGATTTGCATTTGACGAATAGAAGCGGAGTTAAAGATGTTTATATCTGTCTGGCCATGAATCACCATTGACGGCAGGATTGCCTGCCGCTCGAAAGGATCGATGTTTGACGAAACTATGCAAGTTCATCGCAGATCGGCACAAGGTGGGTCGATGTGACGGGTTTTAAGCTACAAATTGATATGTCGCAGATTTGCATTCGACGAATAGAAGCGGAGTTATAGTTGTTTATATCTGTGAGGCCATGAATCACCATTGACGGCCGGATTGCTTACCACTCGAAACGTTCGATGTTTGACGAAACTATGCAAGTTCGTCGCAGATCGGCACAAGGTGGGTCGATGTGTCGTGTTTTAAGCTACAAATTGCTATGTCGCAAATTTGCATTCGACGAATAGAAGCTGAGTTATAGTTGTTTATATCTGTCAGGCCATGAATCACCATTGACGGCCGGATTGCTTACCACTCGAAACGATCGATGTTTGACAAAACTATGCAAGTTCGTCGCAGATCGGTATAAGGTGGTTCTTTGGGGCGTGTTTTATGCTACAAATTGCTATGTCGCAGATTTGCATACGACGAATAGAAGCTGAGTTATCGATGTTTATATCTGTGAGGCCTATGAATCACCATTGACGGCCGGATTCCCTACCACTCGAAACGATCGTCGTTTGACGAAACCATGCAAGTTCGTCGCAGATCGGCATGAGATGGGTCGATGTGACGTGTTTTAAGCTACAAATTGCTATGTCGCATATCCGCATACGACGAATAGAAGCGGAGTTATTGTTGTTTATATCTGTGAGGCCATGAATCACCATTGACGGCCGGATTGCCTACCACTCGAAACGATCGACGTTTGACGAAACTATGCAAGTTCGTCGCAGATCAGTAAAAGGTGGATCGGTGGGCCGTGTTTTATGCTACAAATTGCTATGTCGCATATCCGCATACGACGAATAGAAGCGAAGTTATTGTTGCTTATATCTGTGAGGCCATGAATCACCATTGACGGCCGGATTGCCTACCACTCGAAACGATCGACGTTTGACGAAACTATGCAAGTTCGTCGCAGATCGGTATAAGGTGGGTCGGTGGGCCGTGTTTTAAGCTACAAATTGCTATGTCGCAGATTCGCATACGATGAATAGGAGCGGAGTTATAGTTGTTTATATCTGTCAGGCCATGAATCACCATTGACGGCCGGATAGTTTTACACTCGAAACGATCGATGTTTGACAAATCTATGCAAGTTCGTCGCAGGCCGGTATAAGGTGGTTCGTTGGGGCGTGTTTTAAGCTACAAATTGCTACGTCGCAGATTCGCATACGACGAATAGATGCGGAGTTATTGTTGTTTATATCTGTGAGGCCATGAATCACCATTGACGGCCGGATTGCCTACCACTCGAAACGATCGATGTTTGACAAAACTATGCAATTTCGTCGCAGATCGGCACACGGTGGGTCGATGTGACGTGTTTTAAGCTACAAATTGCTATGTCGCAGATTTGCATTCGACGAATAGAAGCGGAGTTATAGTTGTTTATATCTGTGAGGCCATGAATCACCATTGACGGCCGGATTGCTTACCACTCGAAACGATCGATGTTTGACAAAACTATGCAAGTTCGTCGCAGATCGGTATAAGGTGGTTCGTTGGGGCGTGATTTAAGCTACAAATTGCTATGTCGCAGATTCGCATACGACGAATACAAGCGGAGTTATCGATGTTTATATCTGTGAGGCCATGAATCACCATTGACGGCCGGATTGCTTTCCACTAGAAACTATCGATGTTTGACGAAACTATGCAAGTTCGTCGCAGGTCGGTATAAGGTGGTTCATTGGGGCGTGTCTTAAGCTACAAATTGCTAGGGCGCAGATTCGCATACGACGAATAGAAGCGGAGTTATAGTTGTTTATATCTGTGAGGCCATGAATCACCATTGACGGCCGGATTGCCTACTACTCGAAACGATCGATGTTTGACGAAACTATGCAAGTTCGTCGCAGATCGGCACAAGGCGGGTCGATGTGACGTGTTTTAGCTACAAATTGCTATGTCGCAGATTTGCATTCGACGAATAGAAGCGGAGTTATAGTTGTTTATATCTGTCAGGCCATGAATCACCATTGACTGCCGGATTGCTTTCCACTCGAAACGATCGATGTTTGACAAAACTATGCAAGTTCGTCGCAGATCGGTGTAAGGTGGTTCGTTGGGGCGTGTTTTAAGCTACAAATTGCTATGTCGCAGATTCGCATACGACGAATAGAAGCGGAGTTATTGTTGTTGATATCTGTGAGGCCATGAATCACCATTGACGGCCGGATTCCCTACCACTCGAAACGATCGACGTTTGACGAAACCATGCAAGTTCGTCGCAGATCGGCACAAGGTGGTTCTTTGGGGCGTGTTTTATGCTACAAATTGCTATGTCGCAGATTTGCATACGACGAATAGAAGCTGAGTTATCGATGTTTATATCTGTGAGGCCTATGAATCACCATTGACGGCCGGATTCTCTACCACTCGAAACGATCGTCGTTTGACGAAACCATGCAAGTTCGTCGCAGATCGGCATGAGATGGGTCAATGTGACGTGTTTTAAGCTACAAATTGCTATGTCGCATATCCGCATACGACGAATAGAAGCGGAGTTATTGTTGTTTATATCTGTGAGGCCATGAATCACCATTGACGGCCGGATTGCCTACCACTCGAAACGATCGACGTTTGACGAAACTATGCAAGTTCGTCGCAGATCGGCATGAGATGGGTCAATGTGACGTGTTTTAAGCTACAAATTGCTATGTCGCATATCCGCATACGACGAATAGAAGCGGAGTTATTGTTGTTTATATCTGTGAGGCCATGAATCACCATTGACGGCCGGATTGCCTACCACTCGAAACGATCGACGTTTGACGAAACTATGCAAGTTCGTCGCAGATCGGTAAAAGGTGGGTCGGTGGGCCGTGTTTTATGCTACAAATTGCTATGTCGCAGATTTGCATACGACGAATAGAAGCTGAGTTATCGATGTTTATATCTGTGAGGCCTATGAATCACCATTGACGGCCGGATTCTCTACCACTCGAAACGATCGTCGTTTGACGAAACCATGCAAGTTCGTCGCAGATCGGCACAAGGTGGGTCGATGTGACGTGTTTTAAGCTACAAATTGCTATGTCGCAGATTCGCATACGATGAATAGGAGCGGAGTTATAGTTGTTTATATCTGTCAGGCCATAAATCACCATTGACGGCCGGATTGTTTTACACTCGAAACGATCGATGTTTGACAAATCTATGCAAGTTCGTCGCAGGCCGGTATAAGGTGGTTCGTTGGGGCGTGTTTTAAGCTACAAATTGCTACGTCGCAGATTCGCATACGACGAATAGATGCGGAGTTATTGTTGTTTATATCTGTGAGGCCATGAATCACCATTGACGGCCGGATTGCCTACCACTCGAAACGATCGATGTTTGACAAAACTATGCAATTTCGTCGCAGATCGGCACATGGTGGGTCGATGTGACGTGTTTTAAGCTACAAATTGCTATGTCGGATATTGGCATACGACGAATAGAAGCCAAGTTTTAGGTGCTTATATCTGTGAGACCATGAATCACCATTGACGGCCGGATTGCTTACCACTCGAAACGATCGACGTTTGACGAAACTATGCAAGTTCGTCGCAGATCGGTATAAGGTGGGTCGTTGGGCCATGTTTTAAGCTACAAATTTCTATGTCGCAGATTCGCATACGACGAATACAAGCGGAGTTATCGATGTTTATATCTGTGAGGCCACGAATCACCATTGACGACCGGATTGCCTACCACTCGAAACGATCGACGTTTGACGAAACTACACAAGTATGTCGCAGATAGGCATAAGGTGGGTCGATGTGATGTGTTTTAAGCTACAAATTGCTATGTCGCAGATTTGAATACGACGTATAGAAGCGGAGTTATTGTTGTTTATATCTGTGAGGCCATGAATCACCACTGACGGCCGGATTGCTTTCCACCGAAACGATCGATGTTTGACAAAACAATGCAATTTCGTCGCAGATCGGCACATGGTGGGTCGATGTGACGTGTTTTAAGCTACAAATTGCTATGTCGGATATTGGCATACGACGAATAGAAGCCAAGTTTTAGGTGCTTATATCTGTGAGACCATGAATCACCATTGACGGCCGGATTGCTTACCACTCGAAACGATCGACGTTTGACGAAACTATGCAAGTTCGTCGCAGATCGGTATAAGGTGGGTCGTTGGGCCATGTTTTAAGCTACAAATTTCTATGTCGCAGATTCGCATACGATGAATAGGAGCGGAGTTATAGTTGTTTATATCTGTCAGGCCATAAATCACCATTGACGGCCGGATTGTTTTACACTCGAAACGATCGATGTTTGACAAATCTATGCAAGTTCGTCGCAGGCCGGTATAAGGTGGTTCGTTGGGGCGTGTTTTAAGCTACAAATTGCTACGTCGCAGATTCGCATACGACGAATAGATGCGGAGTTATTGTTGTTTATATCTGTGAGGCCATGAATCACCATTGACGGCCGGATTGCCTACCACTCGAAACGATCGATGTTTGACAAAACTATGCAAGTTCGTCGCAGATCGGCACATGGTGGGTCGATGTGACGTGTTTTAAGCTACAAATTGCTATGTCGGATATTGGCATACGACGAATAGAAGCCAAGTTTTAGGTGCTTATATCTGTGAGACCATGAATCACCATTGACGGCCGGATTGCTTACCACTCGAAACGATCGACGTTTGACGAAACTATGCAAGTTCGTCGCAGATCGGTATAAGGTGGGTCGTTGGGCCATGTTTTAAGCTACAAATTTCTATGTCGCAGATTCGCATACGACGAATACAAGCGGAGTTATCGATGTTTATATCTGTGAGGCCATGAATCACCACTGACGGCCGGATTGCTTTCCACCGAAACGATCGATGTTTGACAAAACAATGCAATTTCGTCGCAGATCGGCACATGGTGGGTCGATGTGACGTGTTTTAAGCTACAAATTGCTATGTCGGATATTGGCATACGACGAATAGAAGCCAAGTTTTAGGTGCTTATATCTGTGAGACCATGAATCACCATTGACGGCCGGATTGCTTACCACTCGAAACGATCGACGTTTGACGAAACTATGCAAGTTCGTCGCAGATCGGTATAAGGTGGGTCGTTGGGCCATGTTTTAAGCTACAAATTTCTATGTCGCAGATTCGCATACGATGAATAGGAGCGGAGTTATAGTTGTTTATATCTGTCAGGCCATAAATCACCATTGACGGCCGGATTGTTTTACACTCGAAACGATCGATGTTTGACAAATCTATGCAAGTTCGTCGCAGGCCGGTATATGGTGGTTCGTTGGGGCGTGTTTTAAGCTACAAATTGCTACGTCGCAGATTCGCATACGACGAATAGATGCGGAGTTATTGTTGTTTATATCTGTGAGGCCATGAATCACCACTGACGGCCGGATTGCTTTCCACTCGAAACGATCGATGTTTGACGAAACTATGCAAGTTCGTCGCAGATCGGTATAAGGTGGTTCGTTGGGGCGTGTTTTAAGGTACAAATTGCTATGTCGCAGAATTTCATACGACGAATAGAAGCGGAGTTATAGTTGTTTATATCTGTGAGGCCATGAATCACCATTGACGGCCGGATTGCCTACCACTCGAAACGATCGATGTTTAACGAAACTATGCAAGTTCGTCGCAGATCGGCACAAGGTGGGTCGATGTGACGTGTTTTTAGCTACAGATTGCTATGTCGCAGATTTGCATTCGACGAATAGAAGCGGAGTTATAGTTGTTTATATCTGTGAGGCCATGAATCACCATTGACGGCCGGATTCCCTACTACTCGAAACGATCGACGTTTGACGAAACCATGCAAGTTCGTCGCAGATCGGCACAAGGTGGGTCGATGTGACATGTTTTAAGCTACAAATTGCTATGTCGCAGATTCGCATACGATGAATAGGAGCGGAGTTATAGTTGTTTATATCTGTCAGGCCATGAATCACCATTGACGACCGGATTGCTTTCCACTCAAAACGATCGATGTTTGACAAAACTATGCAAGTTCGTCGCAGACCGGTATAAGGTGGTTCGTTGGGGCGTGTTTTAAGCTACTAATTGCTACGTCGCAGATTCGCATACGACGAATAGAAGCGGAGTTATTGTTGTTTATATCTGTGAGGCCATGAATCGCAATTGACGACCGGATTGCCTACCACTCGAAACGATCGACATTTGACGAAACTATACAAGTATGTCGCAGATCGGCATGAGGTGGGTCGATGTGTCGTGTTTTAAGCTACAAATTGCTATGTCGCAGATTTGCATACGACATATATAAGCGGAGTTATTGTTGTTGATATCTGTGAGGCCATGAATCACCATTGACGGCCGGATTCCCTACCACTCGAAACGATCGACGTTTGACGAAACCATGCAAGTTCGTCGCAGATCGGCACAAGGTGGGTCGATGTGACGTGTTTTAAGCTACAAATTGCTATGTCGCAGATTCGCATACGATGAATAGGAGCGGAGTTATAGTTGTTTATATCTGTCAGGCCATAAATCACCATTGACGGCCGGATTGCCTACCACTCGAAACGATTGATGTTTGACAAAACTATGCAATTTCGTCGCAGATCGGCACATGGTGGGTCGATGTGACGTGTTTTAAGCTACAAATTGCTATGTCGGATATTGGCATACGACGAATAGAAGCCAAGTTTTAGGTGCTTATATCTGTGAGACCATGAATCACCATTGACGGCCGGATTGCTTACCACTCGAAACGATCGATGTTTGACAAAACTATGCAAGTTCGTCGCAGGTCGGTATAAGGTGGTTCATTCGGGCGTGTTTTAAGCTACAAATTGCTAGGGCGCAGATTCGCATACGACGAATAGAAGCGGAGTTATAGTTGTTTATATCTGTGAGGCCATGAATCACCATTGACGGCCGGAATGCCTACCACTCGAAACGTTCGATGTTTGACGAAACTATGCAAGTTCGTCGCAGATCGGCACAAGGTGGGTCGATGTGTCGTGTTTTAAGCTACAAATTGCTATGTCGCAAATTTGCATTCGACGAATAGAAGCTGAGTTATAGTTGTTTATATCTGTCAGGCCATGAATCACCATTGACGGCCGGATTGCTTACCACTCGAAACGATCGATGTTTGACAAAACTATGCAAGTTCGTCGCAGGTCGGTATAAGGTGGTTCATTCGGGCGTGTTTTAAGCTACAAATTGCTAGGGCGCAGATTCGCATACGACGAATAGAAGCGGAGTTATAGTTGTTTATATCTGTGAGGCCATGAATCACCATTGACGGCCGGAATGCCTACCACTCGAAACGATCGATGTTTGACAAAACTATGCAAGTTCGTCGCAGATCGGTATAAAGTGGTTCTTTGGGGCGTGTTTTATGCTACAAATTGCTATGTCGCATATTTGCATACGACGAATAGAAGCTGAGTTATCGATGTTTATATCTGTGAGGCCTATGAATCACCATTGACGGCCGGATTCCCTACCACTCGAAACGATCGTCGTTTGACGAAACCATGCAAGTTCGTCGCAGACCGGCATGAGATGGGTCGATGTGACGTGTTTTAAGCTACAAATTGCTATGTCGCATATCCGCATACGACGAATAGAAGCGGAGTTATTGTTGTTTATATCTGTGAGGCCACGAATCACCATTGACGGCCGGATTGCCTACCACTCGAAACGATCGACGTTTGACGAAACTATGCAAGTTCGTCGCAGATCGGTAAAAGGTGGGTCGGTGGGCCGTGTTTTATGCTACAAATTGCTATGTCGGATATTGGCATCCGACGAATAGAAGCTAAGTTTTAGGTGCTTATATTTGTGAGGCCTATGAATCACCATTGACGGCCGGATTGCCTACCACTCGAAACGATCGATGTTTGACGAAACTATGCAAGTTCGTCGCAGTTTGGTATAAGGTGGTTCTTTGGGGCGTGTTTTATGCTACAAATTGCTATGTCGCAGATTTGCATACGACGAATAGAAGCGGAGTTATCGATGTTTATATCTGTGAGGCCTATGAATCACCATTGACGGCCGGATTCCCTACCACTCGAAACGATCGTCGTTTGACGAAACCATGCAAGTTCGTCGCAGATCGGCATGAGATGGGTCGATGTGACGTGTTTTAAGCTACAAATTGCTACGTCGCATATCCGCATACGACGAATAGAAGCGGAGTTATTGTTGTTTACATGTGTCAGGCCATGAATCACCATTGACGACCGGATTGCTTTCCACTAGAAACTATCGATGTTTGACAAAACTATGCAAGTTCGTCGCAGGTCGGTATAAGGTGGTTCATTGGGGCGTGTTTTAAGCTACAAATTGCTAGGGCGCAGATTCGCATACGACGAATAGAAGCGGAGTTATAGTTGTTTATATCTGTGAGGCCATGAATCACCATTGACGGCCGGATTGCTTTCCACTAGAAACTATCGATGTTTGACGAAACTATGCAAGTTCGTCGCAGGTCGGTATAAGGTGGTTCATTGGGGCGTGTTTTAAGCTACAAATTGCTAGGGCGCAGATTCGCATAGACGAATAGAAGCGGAGTTATAGTTGTTTATATCTGTGAGGCCATGAATCACCATTGACGGCCGGATTGCCTACCACTCGAAACGATCGACGTTTGACGAAACTATGCAAGTTCGTCGCAGATCGGTAAAAGGTGGGTCGGTGGGCCGTGTTTTATGCTACAAATTGCTATGTCGGATATTGGCATACGACAAATAGAAGCCAAGTTTTAGGTGCTTATATCTGTGAGGCCTATGAATCACCATTGACGGCCGGATTGCCTACCACTCGAAACGATCGATGTTTGACGAAACTATGCAAGTTTGTCGCAGATCGGCACAAGGTGGGTCGATGTGTCGTGTTTTAAGCTACAAATTGCTATGTCGCAGATTTGCATTCGACGAATAGAAGCGGAGTTATAGTTGTTTATATCTGTGAGGCCATGAATCACCATTGACGGCCGGATTGCTTACCACTCGAAACGATCGATGTTTGACAAAACTATGCAATTTCGTCGCAGATCGGCACATGGTGGGTCGATGTGACGTGTTTTAAGCTACAAATTGCTATGTCGCAGATTTGCATTTGACGAATAGGAGCGGAGTTAAAGATGTTTATATCTGTCTGGCCATGAATCACCATTGACGGCAGGATTGCCTGCCGCTCGAAACGATCGATGTTTGACGAAACTATGCAAGTTCATCGCAGATCGGCACAAGGTGGGTCGATGTGACGTGTTTTAAGCTACAAATTGCTATGTCGGATATTGGCATACGACGAATAGAAGCCAAGTTTTAGGTGCTTATATCTGTGAGATCATGAATCACCATTGACTGCCGGATTGCTTGCCACTCGAAACGATCGACGTTTGACGAAACTATGCAAGTTCGTCGCAGATCGGTATAAGGTGGGTCGTTGGGCCATGTTTTAAGCTACAAATCGCTATGTCGCAGATTCGCATACGACGAATAGAAGGGGAGTTATCGATGTTTATATCTGTGAGGCCTATGAATCACCATAGACGGCCGGATTGCCTACCACTCGAAACGATCGATGCTTGACGAAACTATGCAAGTTCGTCGCAGATCGGCACAAGGTGGGTCGATGTGTCGTGTTTTAAGCTACAAATTGCTATGTCGCAGATTTGCATTCGACGAATAGAAGCGGAGTTATAGTTGTTTATATCTGTGAGGCCATGAATCACCATTGACGGCCGGATTGCTTACCACTCGAAACGATCGATGTTTGACAAAACTATGCAATTTCGTCGCAGATCGGCACATGGTGGGTCGATGTGACGTGTTTTAAGCTACAAATTGCTATGTCGCAGATTTGCACTTGACGAATAGAAGCGGAGTTAAAGATGTTTATATCTGTCTGGCCATGAATCACCATTGACGGCAGGATTGCCTACCGCTCGAAACGATCGATGTTTGACGAAACTATGCAAGTTTGTCGCAGATCGGCACAAGGTGGGTCGATGTGTCGTGTTTTAAGCTACAAATTGCTATGTCGCAGATTTGCATTCGACGAATAGAAGCGGAGTTATAGTTGTTTATATCTGTGAGGCCATGAATCACCATTGACGGCCGGATTGCTTACCACTCGAACCGATCGATGTTTGACAAAACTATGCAATTTCGTCGCAGATCGGCACATGGTGGGTCGATGTGACGTGTTTTAAGCTACAAATTGCTATGTCGCAGATTTGCATTTGACGAATAGAAGCGGAGTTAAAGATGTTTATATCTGTCTGGCGATGAATCACCATTGACGGCAGGATTGCCTACCGCTCGAAACGATCGATGTTTGACGAAACTATGCAAGTTCATCGCAGATCGGCACAAGGTGGGTCGATGTGACGCGTTTTAAGCTACAAATTGCTATGTCGGATATTGGCATACGACGAATAGAAGCCAAGTTTTAGGTGCTTATATCTGTGAGATCATGAATCACCATTGACGCCCGGATTGCTTGCCACTCGAAACGATCGATGTTTGACGAAACTATGCAAGTTCGTCGCAGATCGGCACAAGGTGGGTCGATGTGTCGTGTTTTAAGCTACAAATTGCTATGTCGCAGATTTGCATTCGACGAATAGAAGCTGAGTTATAGTTGTTTATATCTGTAGGCCATGAATCACCATTGACGGCCGGATTGCTTTCCACTCGAAACGATCGATGTTTGACAAAACTATGCAAGTTCGTCGCAGTTTGGTATAAGGTGGTTCTTTGGGGCGTGTTTTATGCTACAAATTGCTATGTCGCAGATTTGCATACGACGAATAGAAGCGGAGTTATCGATGTTTATATCTGTGAGGCCTATGAATCACCATTGACGGCCGGATTGCTTTCCACTAGAAACTATCGATGTTTGACGAAACTATGCAAGTTCGTCGCAGGTCGGTATAAGGTGGTTCATTGGGGCGTGTTTTAAGCTACAAATTGCTAGGGCGCAGATTCGCATAGACGAATAGAAGCGGAGTTATAGTTGTTTATATCTGTGAGGCCATGAATCACCATTGACGGCCGGATTGCCTACCACTCGAAACGATCGACGTTTGACGAAACTATGCAAGTTCGTCGCAGATCGGTAAAAGGTGGGTCGGTGGGCCGTGTTTTATGCTACAAATTGCTATGTCGGATATTGGCATACGACAAATAGAAGCCAAGTTTTAGGTGCTTATATCTGTGAGGCCTATGAATCACCATTGACGGCCGGATTGCCTACCACTCGAAACGATCGATGTTTGACGAAACTATGCAAGTTTGTCGCAGATCGGCACAAGGTGGGTCGATGTGTCGTGTTTTAAGCTACAAATTGCTATGTCGCAGATTTGCATTCGACGAATAGAAGCGGAGTTATAGTTGTTTATATCTGTGAGGCCATGAATCACCATTGACGGCCGGATTGCTTACCACTCGAAACGATCGATGTTTGACAAAACTATGCAATTTCGTCGCAGATCGGCACATGGTGGGTCGATGTGACGTGTTTTAAGCTACAAATTGCTATGTCGCAGATTTGCATTTGACGAATAGAAGCGGAGTTAAAGATGTTTATATCTGTCTGGCCATGAATCACCATTGACGGCAGGATTGCCTGCCGCTCGAAACGATCGATGTTTGACGAAACTATGCAAGTTCATCGCAGATCGGCACAAGGTGGGTCGATGTGACGTGTTTTAAGCTACAAATTGCTATGTCGGATATTGGCATACGACGAATAGAAGCCAAGTTTTAGGTGCTTATATCTGTGAGATCATGAATCACCATTGACTGCCGGATTGCTTGCCACTCGAAACGATCGACGTTTGACGAAACTATGCAAGTTCGTCGCAGATCGGTATAAGGTGGGTCGTTGGGCCATGTTTTAAGCTACAAATCGCTATGTCGCAGATTCGCATACGACGAATAGAAGGGGAGTTATCGATGTTTATATCTGTGAGGCCTATGAATCACCATAGACGGCCGGATTGCCTACCACTCGAAACGATCGATGCTTGACGAAACTATGCAAGTTCGTCGCAGATCGGCACAAGGTGGGTCGATGTGTCGTGTTTTAAGCTACAAATTGCTATGTCGCAGATTTGCATTCGACGAATAGAAGCGGAGTTATAGTTGTTTATATCTGTGAGGCCATGAATCACCATTGACGGCCGGATTGCTTACCACTCGAAACGATCGATGTTTGACAAAACTATGCAATTTCGTCGCAGATCGGTACATGGTGGGTCGATGTGACGTGTTTTAAGCTACAAATTGCTATGTCGCAGATTTGCACTTGACGAATAGAAGCGGAGTTAAAGATGTTTATATCTGTCTGGCCATGAATCACCATTGACGGCAGGATTGCCTACCGCTCGAAACGATCGATGTTTGACGAAACTATGCAAGTTCATCGCAGATCGGCACAAGGTGGGTCGATGTGACGTGTTTTAAGCTACAAATTGCTATGTCGGATATTGGCATACGACGAATAGAAGCCAAGTTTTAGGTGCTTATATCTGTGAGATCATGAATCACCATTGACGGCCGGATTGCTTGCCACTCGAAACGATCGATGTTTGACGAAACTATGCAAGTTCGTCGCAGATCGGCACAAGGTGGGTCGATGTGTCGTGTTTTAAGCTACAAATTGCTATGTCGCAGATTTGCATTCGACGAATAGAAGCTGAGTTATAGTTGTTTATATCTGTCAGGCCATGAATCACCATTGACGGCCGGATTGCTTTCCACTCGAAACGATCGATGTTTGACAAAACTATGCAAGTTCGTCGCAGTTTGGTATAAGGTGGTTCTTTGGGGCGTGTTTTATGCTACAAATTGCTATGTCGCAGATTTGCATACGACGAATAGAAGCGGAGTTATCGATGTTTATATCTGTGAGGCCTATGAATCACCATTGACGGCCGGATTCCCTACCACTCGAAACGATCGTCGTTTGACGAAACCATGCAAGTTCGTCGCAGATCGGCATGAGATGGGTCGATGTGACGTGTTTTAAGCTACAAATTGCTACGTCGCATATCCGCATACGACGAATAGAAGCGGAGTTATTGTTGTTTACATGTGTCAGGCCATGAATCACCATTGACGACCGGATTGCTTTCCACTAGAAACTATCGATGTTTGACGAAACTATGCAAGTTCGTCGCAGGTCGGTATAAGGTGGTTCATTGGGGCGTGTTTTAAGCTACAAATTGCTAGGGCGCAGATTCGCATACGACGAATAGAAGCGGAGTTATAGTTGTTTATATCTGTGAGGCCATGAATCACCATTGACGGCCGGATTGCGTACTACTCGAAACGATCGATGTTTGACGAAACTATGCAAGTTCGTCGCAGATCGCCACAAGGCGGGTCGATGTGACGTGATTTTAGCTACAAATTGCTATGTCGCAGATTTGCATTCGACGAATAGAAGCGGAGTTATAGTTGTTTATATCTCTCAGGCCATGAATCACCATTGACTGCCGGATTGCTTTCCACTCGAAACGATCGATGTTTGACAAAACTATGCAAGTTCGTCGCAGATCGGTGTAAGGTGGTTCGTTGGGGCGTGTTTTAAGCTACAAATTGCTATGTCGCAGATTCGCATACGACGAATAGAAGCGGAGTTATTGTTGTTGATATCTGTGAGGCCATGAATCACCATTGACGGCCGGATTCCCTACCACTCGAAACGATCGACGTTTGACGAAACCATGCAAGTTCGTCGCAGATCGGCACAAGGTGGGTCGATGTGACGTGTTTTAAGCTACAAATTGCTATGTCGCAGATTCGCATACGATGAATAGGAGCGGAGTTATCGTTGTTTATATCTGTCAGGCCATGAATCACCATTGACGGCCGGATGGTTTTCCACTCGAAACGATCGATGTTTGACAAATCTATGCAAGTTCGTCGCAGGCCGGTATAAGGTGGTTCGTTGGGGCGTGTTTTAAGCTACAAATTGCTACGTCGCAGATTCGCATACGACGAATAGAAGCGGAGTTATTGTTGTTGATATCTGTGAGGCCATGAATCACCATTGACGGCCGGATTCCCTACCACTCGAAACGATCGACGTTTGACGAAACAATGCAAGTTCGTCGCAGATCGGCACAAGGTGGGTCGATGTGACGTGTTTTAAGCTACAAATTGCTATGTCGCATATCCGCATACGACGAATAGAAGCGGAGTTATTGTTGTTTATATCTGTGAGGCCATGAATCACCATTGACGGCCGGATTGCCTACCACTCGAAACGATCGACGTTTGACGAAACTATGCAAGTTCGTCGCAGATCGGTAAAAGGTGGGTCGGTGGGCCGTGTTTTATGCTACAAATTGCTATGTCGGATATTGGCATACGACAAATAGAAGCCAAGTTTTAGGTGCTTATATCTGTGAGGCCTATGAATCACCATTGACGGCCGGATAGCCTACCACTCGAAACGATCGATGTTTGACGAAACTATACAAGTTCGTCGCAGATCGGTAAAAGGTGGGTCGGTGGGCCGTGTTTTATGCTACAAATTGCTATGTCGGATATTGGCATACGACGAATAGAAGCCAAGTTTTAGGTGCTTATATTTGTGAGGCCTATGAATCACCATTGACGGCCGGATTGCCTACCACTCGAAACGATCGATGTTTGACGAAACTATGCAAGTTTGTCGCAGATCGGCACAAGGTGGGTCGATGTGTCGTGTTTTAAGCTACAAATTGCTATGTCGCAGATTTGCATTCGACGAATAGAAGCGGAGTTATAGTTGTTTATATCTGTGAGGCCATGAATCACCATTGACGGCCGGATTGCTTACCACTCGAACCGATCGATGTTTGACAAAACTATGCAATTTCGTCGCAGATCGGCACATGGTGGGTCGATGTGACGTATTTAAGCTACAAATTGCTATGTCGCAGATTTGCATTTGACGAATAGAAGCGGAGTTAAAGATGTTTATATCTGTCTGGCCATGAATCACCATTGACGGCAGGATTGCCTACCGCTCGAAACGATCGATGTTTGACGAAACTATGCAAGTTCATCGCAGATCGGCACAAGGTGGGTCGATGTGACGTGTTTTAAGCTACAAATTGCTATGTCGGATATTGGCATACGACGAATAGAAGCCAAGTTTTAGGTGCTTATATCTGTGAGATCATGAATCACCATTGACTGCCGGATTGCTTGCCACTCGAAACGATCGACGTTTGACGAAACTATGCAAGTTCGTCGCAGATCGGTATAAGGTGGGTCGTTGGGCCATGTTTTAAGCTACAAATCGCTATGTCGCAGATTCGCATACGACGAATAGAAGGGGAGTTATCGATGTTTATATCTGTGAGGCCTATGAATCACCATTGACGGCCGGATTGCCTACCACTCGAAACGATCGATGCTTGACGAAACTATGCAAGTTCGTCGCAGATCGGCACAAGGTGGGTCGATGTGTCGTGTTTTAAGCTACAAATTGCTATGTCGCAGATTTGCATTCGACGAATAGAAGCGGAGTTATAGTTGTTTATATCTGTGAGGCCATGAATCACCATTGACGGCCGGATTGCTTACCACTCGAAACGATCGATGTTTGACAAAACTATGCAATTTCGTCGCAGATCGGCACATGGTGGGTCGATGTGACGTGTTTTAAGCTACAAATTGCTATGTCGCAGATTTGCATTTGACGAATAGAAGCGGAGTTAAAGATGTTTATATCTGTCTGGCCATGAATCACCATTGACGGCAGGATTGCCTACCGCTCGAAACGATCGATGTTTGACGTAACTATGCAAGTTCATCGCAGATCGGCACAAGGTGGGTCGATGTGACGTGTTTTAAGCTACAAATTGCTATGTCGGATATTGGCATACGACGAATAGAAGCCAAGTTTTAGGTGCTTATATCTGTGAGATCATGAATCACCATTGACGGCCGGATTTCTTGCCACTCGAAACGATCGATGTTTGACGAAACTATGCAAGTTCGTCGCAGATCGGCACAAGGTGGGTCGATGTGTCGTGTTTTAAGCTACAAATTGCTATGTCGCAGATTTGCATTCGACGAATAGAAGCTGAGTTATAGTTGTTTATATCTGTCAGGCCATGAATCACCATTGACGGCCGGATTGCTTTCCACTCGAAACGATCGATGTTTGACAAAACTATGCAAGTTCGTCGCAGTTTGGTATAAGGTGGTTCTTTGGGGCGTGTTTTATGCTACAAATTGCTATGTCGCAGATTTGCATACGACGAATAGAAGCGGAGTTATCGATGTTTATATCTGTGAGGCCTATGAATCACCATTGACGGCCGGATTCCCTCCCACTCGAAACGATCGTCGTTTGACGAAACCATGCAAGTTCGTCGCAGATCGGCATGAGATGGGTCGATGTGACGTGTTTTAAGCTACAAATTGCTACGTCGCATATCCGCATACGACGAATAGAAGCGGAGTTATTGTTGTTTACATGTGTCAGGCCATGAATCACCATTGACGACCGGATTGCTTTCCACTAGAAACTATCGATGTTTGACGAAACTATGCAAGTTCGTCGCAGGTCGGTATAAGGTGGTTCATTGGGGCGTGTTTTAAGCTACAAATTGCTATGTCGCAGATTCGCATACGACGAATAGAAGCGGAGTTATTGTTGTTGATATCTGTGAGGCCATGAATCACCATTGACGGCCGGATTCCCTACCACTCGAAACGATCGACGTTTGACGAAACCATGCAAGTTCGTCGCAGATCGGCACAAGGTGGGTCGATGTGACGTGTTTTAAGCTACAAATTGCTATGTCGCAGATTCGCATACGATGAATAGGAGCGGAGTTATCGTTGTTTATATCTGTCAGGCCATGAATCACCATTGACGGCCGGATTGTTTTCCACTCGAAACGATCGATGTTTGACGAAACTATACAAGTATGTCGCAGATCGGCATGAGGTGGGTCGATGTGTCGTGTTTTAAGCTACAAATTGCTATGTCGCAGATTTGCATACGACATATATAAGCGGAGTTATTGTTGTTGGCATCTGTGAGGCCATGAATCACCATTGACGGCCGGATTCCCTACCACTCGAAACGATCGACGTTTGACGAAACCATGCAAGTTCGTCGCAGATCGGCACAAGGTGGGTCGATGTGACGTGTTTTAAGCTACAAATTGCTATGTCGCAGATTCGCATACGATGAATAGGAGCGGAGTTATAGTTGTTTATATCTGTCAGGCCATAAATCACCATTGACGGCCGGATTGCCTACCACTCGAAACGATCGATGTTTGACAAAACTATGCAATTTCGTCGCAGATCGGCACATGGTGGGTCGATGTGACGTGTTTTAAGCTACAAATTGCTATGTCGGATATTGGCATACGACGAATAGAAGCCAAGTTTTAGGTGCTTATATCTGTGAGACCATGAATCACCATTGACGGCCGGATTGCTTACCACTCGAAACGATCGATGTTTGACAAAACTATGCAAGTTCGTCGCAGGTCGGTATAAGGTGGTTCATTCGGGCGTGTTTTAAGCTACAAATTGCTAGGTCGCATATTCGCATACGATGAATAGAAGCGGAGTTATAGTTGTTTATATCTGTGAGGCCATGAATCACCATTGACGGCCGGAATGCCTACCACTCGAAACGTTCGATGTTTGACGAAACTATGCAAGTTCGTCGCAGATCGGCACAAGGTGGGTCGATGTGTCGTGTATTAAGCTACAAATTGCTATGTCGCAAATTTGCATTCGACGAATAGAAGCTGAGTTATAGTTGTTTATATCTGTCAGGCCATGAATCACCATTGACGGCCGGATTGCTTACCACTCGAAACGATCGATGTTTGACAAAACTATGCAAGTTCGTCGCAGATCGGTATAAAGTGGTTCTTTGGGGCGTGTTTTATGCTACAAATTGCTATGTCGCATATTTGCATACGACGAATAGAAGCCAAGTTTTAGGTGCTTATATTTGTGAGGCCTATGAATCACCATTGACGGCCGGATTGCCTACCACTCGAAACGATCGATGTTTGACGAAACTATGCAAGTTTGTCGCAGATCGGCACAAGGTGGGTCGATGTGTCGTGTTTTAAGCTACAAATTGCTATGTCGCAGATTTGCATTCGACGAATAGAAGCGGAGTTATAGTTGTTTATATCTGTGAGGCCATGAATCACCATTGACGGCCGGATTGCTTACCACTCGAACCGATCGATGTTTGACAAAACTATGCAATTTCGTCGCAGATCGGCACATGGTGGGTCGATGTGACGTATTTTAAGCTACAAATTGCTATGTCGCAGATTTGCATTTGACGAATAGAAGCGGAGTTAAAGATGTTTATATCTGTCTGGCCATGAATCACCATTGACGGCAGGATTGCCTACCGCTCGAAACGATCGATGTTTGACGAAACTATGCAAGTTCATCGCAGATCGGCACAAGGTGGGTCGATGTGACGTGTTTTAAGCTACAAATTGCTATGTCGGATATTGGCATACGACGAATAGAAGCCAAGTTTTAGGTGCTTATATCTGTGAGATCATGAATCACCATTGACTGCCGGATTGCTTGCCACTCGAAACGATCGACGTTTGACGAAACTATGCAAGTTCGTCGCAGATCGGTATAAGGTGGGTCGTTGGGCCATGTTTTAAGCTACAAATCGCTATGTCGCAGATTCGCATACGACGAATAGAAGGGGAGTTATCGATGTTTATATCTGTGAGGCCTATGAATCACCATTGACGGCCGGATTGCCTACCACTCGAAACGATCGATGCTTGACGAAACTATGCAAGTTCGTCGCAGATCGGCACAAGGTGGGTCGATGTGTCGTGTTTTAAGCTACAAATTGCTATGTCGCAGATTTGCATTCGACGAATAGAAGCGGAGTTATAGTTGTTTATATCTGTGAGGCCATGAATCACCATTGACGGCCGGATTGCTTACCACTCGAAACGATCGATGTTTGACAAAACTATGCAATTTCGTCGCAGATCGGCACATGGTGGGTCGATGTGACGTGTTTTAAGCTACAAATTGCTATGTCGCAGATTTGCATTTGACGAATAGAAGCGGAGTTAAAGATGTTTATATCTGTCTGGCCATGAATCACCATTGACGGCAGGATTGCCTACCGCTCGAAACGATCGATGTTTGACGTAACTATGCAAGTTCATCGCAGATCGGCACAAGGTGGGTCGATGTGACGTGTTTTAAGCTACAAATTGCTATGTCGGATATTGGCATACGACGAATAGAAGCCAAGTTTTAGGTGCTTATATCTGTGAGATCATGAATCACCATTGACGGCCGGATTGCTTGCCACTCGAAACGATCGATGTTTGACGAAACTATGCAAGTTCGTCGCAGATCGGCACAAGGTGGGTCGATGTGTCGTGTTTTAAGCTACAAATTGCTATGTCGCAGATTTGCATTCGACGAATAGAAGCTGAGTTATAGTTGTTTATATCTGTCAGGCCATGAATCACCATTGACGGCCGGATTGCCTACCACTCGAAACGATCGATGTTTGACGAAACTATGCAAGTTCGTCGCAGGCCGGTATAAGGTGGTTCGTTGGGGCGTGTTTTAAGCTACAAATTGCTACGTCGCAGATTCGCATACGACGAATAGAAGCGGAGTTATTGTTGTTGATATCTGTGAGGCCATGAATCACCATTGACGGCCGGATTCCCTACACTCGAAACGATCGACGTTTGACGAAACCATGCAAGTTCGTCGCAGATCGGCACAAGGTGGGTCGATGTGACGTGTTTTAAGCTACAAATTGCTATGTCGCATATCCGCATACGACGAATAGAAGCGGAGTTATTGTTGTTTATATCTGTGAGGCCATGAATCACCATTGACGGCCGGATTGCCTACCACTCGAAACGATCGACGTTTGACGAAACTATGCAAGTTCGTCGCAGATCGGTAAAAGGTGGGTCGGTGGGCCGTGTTTTATGCTACAAATTGCTATGTCGGATATTGGCATACGACAAATAGAAGCCAAGTTTTAGGTGCTTATATCTGTGAGGCCTATGAATCACCATTGACGGCCGGATTGCCTACCACTCGAAACGATCGATGTTTGACGAAACTATGCAAGTTCGTCGCAGATCGGTAAAAGGGGGGTCGGTGGGCCGTGTTTTATGCTACAAATTGCTATGTCGGATATTGGCATACGACGAATAGAAGCCAAGTTTTAGGTGCTTATATTTGTGAGGCCTATGAATCACCATTGACGGCCGGATTGCTTACCACTCGAAACGTTCGATGTTTGACGAATCTATGCAAGTTCGTCGCAGATCGGCACAAGGTGGGTCGATGTGTCGTGTTTTAAGCTACAAATTGCTATGTCGCAGATTTGCATTCGACGAATAGAAGCTGAGTTATAGTTGTTTATATCTGTCAGGCCATGAATCACCATTGACGGCCGGATTGCTTTCCACTCGAAACGATCGATGTTTGACAAAACTATGCAAGTTCGTCGCAGTTTGGTATAAGGTGGTTCTTTGGGGCGTGTTTTATGCTACAAATTGCTATGTCGCAGATTTGCATACGACGAATAGAAGCGGAGTTATCGATGTTTATATCTGTGAGGCCTATGAATCACCATTGACGGCCGGATTCCCTACCACTCGAAACGATCGTCGTTTGACGAAACCATGCAAGTTCGTCGCAGATCGGCATGAGATGGGTCGATGTGACGTGTTTTAAGCTACAAATTGCTACGTCGCATATCCGCATACGACGAATAGAAGCGGAGTTATTGTTGTTTACATGTGTCAGGCCATGAATCACCATTGACGACCGGATTGCTTTCCACTAGAAACTATCGATGTTTGACGAAACTATGCAAGTTCGTCGCAGGTCGGTATAAGGTGGTTCATTGGGGCGTGTTTTAAGCTACAAATTGCTATGTCGCAGATTCGCATACGACGAATAGAAGCGGAGTTATTGTTGTTGATATCTGTGAGGCCATGAATCACCATTGACGGCCGGATTCCCTACCACTCGAAACGATCGACGTTTGACGAAACCATGCAAGTTCGTCGCAGATCGGCACAAGGTGGGTCGATGTGACGTGTTTTAAGCTACAAATTGCTATGTCGCAGATTCGCATACGATGAATAGGAGCGGAGTTATCGTTGTTTATATCTGTCAGGCCATGAATCACCATTGACGGCCGGATTGTTTTCCACTCGAAACGATCGATGTTTGACAAATCTATGCAAGTTCGTCGCAGGCCGGTATAAGGTGGTTCGTTGGGGCGTGTTTTAAGCTACAAATTGCTACGTCGCAGATTCGCATACGACGAATAGAAGCGGAGTTATTGTTGTTGATATCTGTGAGGCCATGAATCACCATTGACGGCCGGATTCCCTACCACTCGAAACGATCGACGTTTGACGAAACCATGCAAGTTCGTCGCAGATCGGCACAAGGTGGGTCGATGTGACGTGTTTTAAGCTACAAATTGCTATGTCGCATATTCGCATACGACGAATAGAAGCGGAGTTATTGTTGTTTATATCTGTGAGGCCATGAATCACCATTGACGGCCGGATTGCCTACCACTCGAAACGATCGACGTTTGACGAAACTATGCAAGTTCGTCGCAGATCGGTAAAAGGTGGGTCGGTGGGCCGTGTTTTATGCTACAAATTGCTATGTCGGATATTGGCATACGACAAATAGAAGCCAAGTTTTAGGTGCTTATATCTGTGAGGCCTATGAATCACCATTGACGGCCGGATTGCCTACCACTCGAAACGATCGATGTTTGACGAAACTATGCAAGTTTGTCGCAGATCGGCACAAGGTGGGTCGATGTGTCGTGTTTTAAGCTACAAATTGCTATGTCGCAGATTTGCATTCGACGAATAGAAGCGGAGTTATAGTTGTTTATATCTGTGAGGCCATGAATCACCATTGACGGCCGGATTGCTTACCACTCGAAACGATCGATGTTTGACAAAACTATGCAATTTCGTCGCAGATCGGCACATGGTGGGTCGATGTGACGTGTTTTAAGCTACAAATTGCTATGTCGCAGATTTGCATTTGACGAATAGAAGCGGAGTTAAAGATGTTTATATCTGTCTGGCCATGAATCACCATTGACGGCAGGATTGCCTGCCGCTCGAAACGATCGATGTTTGACGAAACTATGCAAGTTCATCGCAGATCGGCACAAGGTGGGTCGATGTGACGGGTTTTAAGCTACAAATTGATATGTCGCAGATTTGCATTCGACGAATAGAAGCGGAGTTATAGTTGTTTATATCTGTGAGGCCATGAATCACCATTGACGGCCGGATTGCTTACCACTCGAAACGTTCGATGTTTGACGAAACTATGCAAGTTCGTCGCAGATCGGCACAAGGTGGGTCGATGTGTCGTGTTTTAAGCTACAAATTGCTATGTCGCAAATTTGCATTCGACGAATAGAAGCTGAGTTATAGTTGTTTATATCTGTCAGGCCATGAATCACCATTGACGGCCGGATTGCTTACCACTCGAAACGATCGATGTTTGACAAAACTATGCAAGTTCGTCGCAGATCGGTATAAGGTGGTTCTTTGGGGCGTGTTTTATGCTACAAATTGCTATGTCGCAGATTTGCATACGACGAATAGAAGCTGAGTTATCGATGTTTATATCTGTGAGGCCTATGAATCACCATTGACGGCCGGATTCCCTACCACTCGAAACGATCGTCGTTTGACGAAACCATGCAAGTTCGTCGCAGATCGGCATGAGATGGGTCGATGTGACGTGTTTTAAGCTACAAATTGCTATGTCGCATATCCGCATACGACGAATAGAAGCGGAGTTATTGTTGTTTATATCTGTGAGGCCATGAATCACCATTGACGGCCGGATTGCCTACCACTCGAAACGATCGACGTTTGACGAAACTATGCAAGTTCGTCGCAGATCAGTAAAAGGCGGGTCGATGTGACGTGTTTTAGCTACAAATTGCTATGTCGCAGATTTGCATTCGACGAATAGAAGCGGAGTTATAGTTGTTTATATCTGTCAGGCCATGAATCACCATTGACTGCCGGATTGCTTTCCACTCGAAACGATCGATGTTTGACAAAACTATGCAAGTTCGTCGCAGATCGGTGTAAGGTGGTTCGTTGGGGCGTGTTTTAAGCTACAAATTGCTATGTCGCAGATTCGCATACGACGAATAGAAGCGGAGTTATTGTTGTTGATATCTGTGAGGCCATGAATCACCATTGACGGCCGGATTCCCTACCACTCGAAACGATCGACGTTTGACGAAACCATGCAAGTTCGTCGCAGATCGGCACAAGGTGGGTCGATGTGACGTGTTTTCAGCTACAAATTGCTATGTCGCAGATTCGCATACGATGAATAGGAGCGGAGTTATCGTTGTTTATATCTGTCAGGCCATGAATCACCATTGACGGCCGGATTGTTTTCCACTCGAAACGATCGATGTTTGACAAATCTATGCAAGTTCGTCGCAGGCCGGTATAAGGTGGTTCGTTGGGGCGTGTTTTAATCTACAAATTGCTACGTCGCAGATTCGCATACGACGAATAGAAGCGAAGTTATTGTTGTTTATATCTGTGAGCCCATGAATCACCATTGACGGCCGGATTGCCTACCACTCGAAACGATCGACGTTTGACGAAACTATGCAAGTTCGTCGCAGATCGGTATAAGGTGGTTCTTTGGGGCGTGTTTTATGCTACAAATTGCTATGTCGCAGATTTGCATACGACGAATAGAAGCTGAGTTATCGATGTTTATATCTGTGAGGCCTATGAATCACCATTGACGGCCGGATTCTCTACCACTCGAAACGATCGTCGTTTGACGAAACCATGCAAGTTCGTCGCAGATCGGCATGAGATGGGTCAATGTGACGTGTTTTAAGCTACAAATTGCTATGTCGCATATCCGCATACGACGAATAGAAGCGGAGTTATTGTTGTTTATATCTGTGAGGCCATGAATCACCATTGACGGCCGGATTGCCTACCACTCGAAACGATCGACGTTTGACGAAACTATGCAAGTTCGTCGCAGATCGGCATGAGATGGGTCAATGTGACGTGTTTTAAGCTACAAATTGCTATGTCGCATATCCGCATACGACGAATAGAAGCGGAGTTATTGTTGTTTATATCTGTGAGGCCATGAATCACCATTGACGGCCGGATTGCCTACCACTCGAAACGATCGACGTTTGACGAAACTATGCAAGTTCGTCGCAGATCGGTAAAAGGTGGGTCGTTGGGCCGTGTTTTATGCTACAAATTGCTATGTCGCAGATTTGCATACGACGAATAGAAGCTGAGTTATCGATGTTTATATCTGTGAGGCCTATGAATCACCATTGACGGCCGGATTCTCTACCACTCGAAACGATCGTCGTTTGACGAAACCATGCAAGTTCGTCGCAGATCGGCACAAGGTGGGTCGATGTGACGTGTTTTAAGCTACAAATTGCTATGTCGCAGATTCGCATACGATGAATAGGAGCGGAGTTATAGTTGTTTATATCTGTCAGGCCATAAATCACCATTGACGGCCGGATTGTTTTACACTCGAAACGATCGATGTTTGACAAATCTATGCAAGTTCGTCGCAGGCCGGTATAAGGTGGTTCGTTGGGGCGTGTTTTAAGCTACAAATTGCTACGTCGCAGATTCGCATACGACGAATAGATGCGGAGTTATTGTTGTTTATATCTGTGAGGCCATGAATCACCATTGACGGCCGGATTGCCTACCACTCGAAACGATCGATGTTTGACAAAACTATGCAATTTCGTCGCAGATCGGCACATGGTGGGTCGATGTGACGTGTTTTAAACTACAAATTGCTATGTCGGATATTGGCATACGACGAATAGAAGCCAAGTTTTAGGTGCTTATATCTGTGAGACCATGAATCACCATTGACGGCCGGATTGCTTACCACTCGAAACGATCGACGTTTGACGAAACTATGCAAGTTCGTCGCAGATCGGTATAAGGTGGGTCGTTGGGCCATGTTTTAAGCTACAAATTTCTATGTCGCAGATTCGCATACGACGAATACAAGCGGAGTTATCGATGTTTATATCTGTGAGGCCATGAATCACCATTGACGACCGGATTGCCTACCACTCGAAACGATCGACGTTTGACGAAACTACACAAGTATGTCGCAGATCGGCATAAGGTGGGTCGATGTGATGTGTTTTAAGCTACAAATTGCTATGTCGCAGATTTGAATACGACGTATAGAAGCGGAGTTATTGTTGTTTATATCTGTGAGGCCATGAATCACCACTGACGGCCGGATTGCTTTCCACTCGAAACGATCGATGTTTGACGAAACTATGCAAGTTCGTCGCAGATCGGTATAAGGTGGTTCGTTGGGGCGTGTTTTAAGGTACAAATTGCTATGTCGCAGAATTTCATACGACGAATAGAAGCGGAGTTATAGTTGTTTATATCTGTGAGGCCATGAATCACCATTGACGGCCGGATTGCCTACCACTCGAAACGATCGATGTTTAACGAAACTATGCAAGTTCGTCGCAGATCGGCACAAGGTGGGTCGTTGTGACGTGTTTTAGCTACAGATTGCTATGTCGCAGATTTGCATTCGACGAATAGAAGCGGAGTTATAGTTGTTTATATCTGTGAGGCCATGAATCACCATTGACGGCCGGATTCCCTACTACTCGAAACGATCGACGTTTGACGAAACCATGCAAGTTCGTCGCAGATCGGCACAAGGTGGGTCGATGTGACGTGTTTTAAGCTACAAATTGCTATGTCGCAGATTCGCATACGATGAATAGGAGCGGAGTTATAGTTGTTTATATCTGTCAGGCCATGAATCACCATTGACGACCGGATTGCTTTCCACTCAAAACGATCGATGTTTGACAAAACTATGCAAGTTCGTCGCAGACCGGTATAAGGTGGTTCGTTGGGGCGTGTTTTAAGCTACTAATTGCTACGTCGCAGATTCGCATACGACGAATAGAAGCGGAGTTATTGTTGTTTATATCTGTGAGGCCATGAATCGCAATTGACGACCGGATTGCCTACCACTCGAAACGATCGACATTTGACGAAACTATACAAGTATGTCGCAGATCGGCATGAGGTGGGTCGATGTGTCGTGTTTTAAGCTACAAATTGCTATGTCGCAGATTTGCATACGACATATATAAGCGGAGTTATTGTTGTTGGTATCTGTGAGGCCATGAATCACCATTGACGGCCGGATTCCCTACCACTCGAAACGATCGACGTTTGACGAAACCATGCAAGTTCGTCGCAGATCGGCACAAGGTGGGTCGATGTGACGAGTTTTAAGCTACAAATTGCTATGTCGCAGATTCGCATACGATGAATAGGAGCTGAGTTATAGTTGTTTATATCTGTCAGGCCATAAATCACCATTGACGGCCGGATTGTTTTACACTCGAAACGATCGATGTTTGACAAATCTATGCAAGTTCGTCGCAGGCCGGTATAAGGTGGTTCGTTGGGGCGTGTTTTAAGCTACAAATTGCTACGTCGCAGATTCGCATACGACGAATAGATGCGGAGTTATTGTTGTTTATATCTGTGAGGCCATGAATCACCATTGACGGCCGGATTGCGTACCACTCGAAACGATCGATGTTTGACAAAACTATGCAATTTCGTCGCAGATCGGCACATGGTGGGTCGATGTGACGTGTTTTAAGCTACAAATTGCTATGTCGGATATTGGCATACGACGAATAGAAGCCAAGTTTTAGGTGCTTATATCTGTGAGACCATGAATCACCATTGACGGCCGGATTGCTTACCACTCGAAACGATCGACGTTTGACGAAACTATGCAAGTTCGTCGCAGATCGGTATAAGGTGGGTCGTTGGGCCATGTTTTAAGCTACAAATTTCTATGTCGCAGATTCGCATACGACGAATACAAGCGGAGTTATCGATGTTTATATCTGTGAGGCCATGAATCACCATTGACGACCGGATTGCCTACCACTCGAAACGATCGACGTTTGACGAAACTACACAAGTATGTCGCAGATAGGCATAAGGTGGGTCGATGTGATGTGTTTTAAGCTACAAATTGCTATGTCGCAGATTTGAATACGACGTATAGAAGCGGAGTTATTGTTGTTTATATCTGTGAGGCCATGAATCACCACTGACGGCCGGATTGCTTTCCACCGAAACGATCGATGTTTGACAAAACAATGCAATTTCGTCGCAGATCGGCACATGGTGGGTCGATGTGACGTGTTTTAAGCTACAAATTGCTATGTCGGATATTGGCATACGACGAATAGAAGCCAAGTTTTAGGTGCTTATATCTGTGAGACCATGAATCACCATTGACGGCCGGATTGCTTACCACTCGAAACGATCGACGTTTGACGAAACTATGCAAGTTCGTCGCAGATCGGTATAAGGTGGGTCGTTGGGCCATGTTTTAAGCTACAAATTTCTATGTCGCAGATTCGCATACGACGAATACAAGCGGAGTTATCGATGTTTATATCTGTGAGGCCATGAATCACCATTGACGACCGGATTGCCTACCACTCGAAACGATCGACGTTTGACGAAACTACACAAGTATGTCGCAGATCGGCATAAGGTGGGTCGATGTGATGTGTTTTAAGCTACAAATTGCTATGTCGCAGATTTGAATACGACGTATAGAAGCGGAGATATTGTTGTTTATATCTGTGAGGCCATGAATCACCACTGACGGCCGGATTGCTTTCCACTCGAAACGATCGATGTTTGACGAAACTATGCAAGTTCGTCGCAGATCGGTATAAGGTGGTTCGTTGGGGCGTGTTTTAAGGTACAAATTGCTATGTCGCAGAATTTCATACGACGAATAGAAGCGGAGTTATAGTTGTTTATATCTGTGAGGCCATGAATCACCATTGACGGCCGGATTGCCTACCACTCGAAACGATGGATGTTTAACGAAACTATGCAAGTTCGTCGCAGATCGGCACAAGGTGGGTCGATGTGACGTGTTTTTAGCTACAGATTGCTATGTCGCAGATTTGCATTCGACGAATAGAAGCGGAGTTATAGTTGTTTATATCTGTGAGGCCATGAATCACCATTGACGGCCGGATTCCATACTACTCGAAACGATCGACGTTTGACGAAACCATGCAAGTTCGTCGCAGATCGGCACAAGGTGGGTCGATGTGACGTGTTTTAAGCTACAAATTGCTATGTCGCAGATTCGCATACGATGAATAGGAGCGGAGTTATAGTTGTTTATATCTGTCAGGCCATAAATCACCATTGACGGCCGGATTGCCTACCACTCGAAACGATCGATGTTTGACAAAACTATGCAATTTCGTCGCAGATCGGCACATGGTGGGTCGATGTGACGTGTTTTAAGCTACAAATTGCTATGTCGGATATTGGCATACGACGAATAGAAGCCAAGTTTTAGGTGCTTATATCTGTGAGACCATGAATCACCATTGACGGCCGGATTGCTTACCACTCGAAACGATCGACGTTTGACGAAACTATGCAAGTTCGTCGCAGATCGGTATAAGGTGGGTCGTTGGGCCATGTTTTAAGCTACAAATTTCTATGTCGCAGATTCGCATACGACGAATACAAGCGGAGTTATCGATGTTTATATCTGTGAGGCCATGAATCACCATTGACGACCGGATTGCCTACCACTCGAAACGATCGACGTTTGACGAAACTACACAAGTATGTCGCAGATAGGCATAAGGTGGGTCGATGTGATGTGTTTTAAGCTACAAATTGCTATGTCGCAGATTTGAATACGACGAATAGAAGCGGAGTTATAGTTGTTTATATCTGTGAGGCCATGAATCACCATTGACGGCCGGATTGCTTACCACTCGAACCGATCGATGTTTGACAAAACTATGCAATTTCGTCGCAGATCGGCACATGGTGGGTCGATGTGACGTGTTTTAAGCTACAAATTGCTATGTCGCAGATTTGCATATGACGAATAGAAGCGGAGTTAAAGATGTTTATATCTGTCTGGCCATGAATCACCATTGACGGCAGGATTGCCTACCGCTCGAAACGATCGATGTTTGACGAAACTATGCAAGTTCATCGCAGATCGGCACAAGGTGGGTCGATGTGACGTGTTTTAAGCTACAAATTGCTATGTCGGATATTGGCATACGACGAATAGAAGCCAAGTTTTAGGTGCTTATATCTGTGAGATCATGAATCACCATTGACTGCCGGATTGCTTGCCACTCGAAACGATCGACGTTTGACGAAACTATGCAAGTTCGTCGCAGATCGGTATAAGGTGGGTCGTTGGGCCATGTTTTAAGCTACAAATCGCTATGTCGCAGATTCGCATACGACGAATAGAAGGGGAGTTATCGATGTTTACATCTGTGAGGCCTATGAATCACCATTGACGGCCGGATTGCCTACCACTCGAAACGATCGATGCTTGACGAAACTATGCAAGTTCGTCGCAGATCGGCACAAGGTGGGTCGATGTGTCGTGTTTTAAGCTACAAATTGCTATGTCGCAGATTTGCATTCGACGAATAGAAGCGGAGTTATAGTTGTTTATATCTGTGAGGCCATGAATCACCATTGACGGCCGGATTGCTTACCACTCGAAACGATCGATGTTTGACAAAACTATGCAATTTCGTCGCAGATCGGCACATGGTGGGTCGATGTGACGTGTTTTAAGCTACAAATTGCTATGTCGCAGATTTGCATTTGACGAATAGAAGCGGAGTTAAAGATGTTTATATCTGTCTGGCCATGAATCACCATTGACGGCAGGATTGCCTACCGCTCGAAACGATCGATGTTTGACGAAACTATGCAAGTTCCTCGCAGATCGGCACAAGGTGGGTCGATGTGACGTGTTTTAAGCTACAAATTGCTATGTCGGATATTGGCATACGACGAATAGAAGCCAAGTTTTAGGTGCTTATATCTGTGAGATCATGAATCACCATTGACGGCCGGATTGCTTGCCACTCGAAACGATCGATGTTTGACGAAACTATGCAAGTTCGTCGCAGATCGGCACAAGGTGGGTCGATGTGTCGTGTTTTAAGCTACAAATTGCTATGTCGCAGATTTGCATTCGACGAATAGAAGCTGAGTTATAGTTGTTTATATCTGTCAGGCCATGAATCACCATTGACGGCCGGATTGCTTTCCACTCGAAACGATCGATGTTTGACAAAACTATGCAAGTTCGTCGCAGTTTGGTATAAGGTGGTTCTTTGGGGCGTGTTTTATGCTACAAATTGCTATGTCGCAGATTTGCATACGACGAATAGAAGCGGAGTTATCGATGTTTATATCTGTGAGGCCTATGAATCACCATTGACGGCCGGATTCCCTACCACTCGAAACGATCGTCGTTTGACGAAACCATGCAATTTCGTCGCAGATCGGCACATGGTGGGTCGATGTGACGTGTTTTAAGCTACAAATTGCTATGTCGCAGATTTGCATTTGACGAATAGAAGCGGAGTTAAAGATGTTTATATCTGTCTGGCCATGAATCACCATTGACGGCAGGATTGCCTGCCGCTCGAAACGATCGATGTTTGACGAAACTATGCAAGTTCATCGCAGATCGGCACAAGGTGGGTCGATGTGACGGGTTTTAAGCTACAAATTGATATGTCGCAGATTTGCATTCGACGAATAGAAGCGGAGTTATAGTTGTTTATATCTGTGAGGCCATGAATCACCATTGACGGCCGGATTGCTTACCACTCGAAACGTTCGATGTTTGACGAAACTATGCAAGTTCGTCGCAGATCGGCACAAGGTGGGTCGATGTGTCGTGTTTTAAGCTACAAATTGCTATGTCGCAAATTTGCATTCGACGAATAGAAGCTGAGTTATAGTTGTTTATATCTGTCAGGCCATGAATCACCATTGCTGGCCGGATTGCTTACCACTCGAAACGATCGATGTTTGACAAAACTATGCAAGTTCGTCGCAGATCGGTATAAGGTGGTTCTTTGGGGCGTGTTTTATGCTACAAATTGCTATGTCGCAGATTTGCATACGACGAATAGAAGCTGAGTTATCGATGTTTATATCTGTGAGGCCTATGAATCACCATTGACGGCCGGATTCCCTACCACTCGAAACCATCGTCGTTTGACGAAACCATGCAAGTTCGTCGCAGATCGGCATGAGATGGGTCGATGTGACGTGTTTTAAGCTACAAATTGCTATGTCGCATATCCGCATACGACGAATAGAAGCGGAGTTATTGTTGTTTATATCTGTGAGGCCATGAATCACCATTGACGGCCGGATTGCCTACCACTCGAAACGATCGACGTTTGACGAAACTATGCAAGTTCGTCGCAGATCAGTAAAAGGTGGATCGGTGGGCCGTGTTTTATGCTACAAATTGCTATGTCGCATATCCGCATACGACGAATAGAAGCGAAGTTATTGTTGCTTATATCTGTGAGGCCATGAATCACCATTGACGGCCGGATTGCCTACCACTCGAAACGATCGACGTTTGACGAAACTATGCAAGTTCGTCGCAGATCGGTAAAAGGTGGGTCGGTGGGCCGTGTTTTAAGCTACAAATTGCTATGTCGCAGATTCGCATACGATGAATAGGAGCGGAGTTATAGTTGTTTATATCTGTCAGGCCATGAATCACCATTGACGGCCGGATAGTTTTACACTCGAAACGATCGATGTTTGACAAATCTATGCAAGTTCGTCGCAGGCCGGTATAAGGTGGTTCGTTGGGGCGTGTTTTAAGCTACAAATTGCTACGTCGCAGATTCGCATACGACGAATAGATGCGGAGTTATTGTTGTTTATATCTGTGAGACCATGAATCACCATTGACGGCCGGATTGCTTACCACTCGAAACGATCGACGTTTGACGAAACTATGCAAGTTCGTCGCAGATCGGTATAAGGTGGGTCGTTGGGCCATGTTTTAAGCTACAAATTTCTATGTCGCAGATTCGCATACGACGAATACAAGCGGAGTTATCGATGTTTATATCTGTGAGGCCACGAATCACCATTGACGACCGGATTGCCTACCACTCGAAACGATCGACGTTTGACGAAACTACACAAGTATGTCGCAGATAGGCATAAGGTGGGTCGATGTGATGTGTTTTAAGCTACAAATTGCTATGTCGCAGATTTGAATACGACGTATAGAAGCGGAGTTATTGTTGTTTATATCTGTGAGGCCATGAATCACCACTGACGGCCGGATTGCTTTCCACCGAAACGATCGATGTTTGACAAAACAATGCAATTTCGTCGCAGATCGGCACATGGTGGGTCGATGTGACGTGTTTTAAGCTACAAATTGCTATGTCGGATATTGGCATACGACGAATAGAAGCCAAGTTTTAGGTGCTTATATCTGTGAGACCATGAATCACCATTGACGGCCGGATTGCTTACCACTCGAAACGATCGACGTTTGACGAAACTATGCAAGTTCGTCGCAGATCGGTATAAGGTGGGTCGTTGGGCCATGTTTTAAGCTACAAATTTCTATGTCGCAGATTCGCATACGATGAATAGGAGCGGAGTTATAGTTGTTTATATCTGTCAGGCCATAAATCACCATTGACGGCCGGATTGTTTTACACTCGAAACGATCGATGTTTGACAAATCTATGCAAGTTCGTCGCAGGCCGGTATAAGGTGGTTCGTTGGGGCGTGTTTTAAGCTACAAATTGCTACGTCGCAGATTCGCATACGACGAATAGATGCGGAGTTATTGTTGTTTATATCTGTGAGGCCATGAATCACCATTGACGGCCGGATTGCCTACCACTCGAAACGATCGATGTTTGACAAAACTATGCAATTTCGTCGCAGATCGGCACATGGTGGGTCGATGTGACGTGTTTTAAGCTACAAATTGCTATGTCGGATATTGGCATACGACGAATAGAAGCCAAGTTTTAGGTGCTTATATCTGTGAGACCATGAATCACCATTGACGGCCGGATTGCTTACCACTCGAAACGATCGACGTTTGACGAAACTATGCAAGTTCGTCGCAGATCGGTATAAGGTGGGTCGTTGGGCCATGTTTTAAGCTACAAATTTCTATGTCGCAGATTCGCATACGACGAATACAAGCGGAGTTATAGATGTTTATATCTGTGAGGCCATGAATCACCACTGACGGCCGGATTGCTTTCCACCGAAACGATCGATGTTTGACAAAACAATGCAATTTCGTCGCAGATCGGCACATGGTGGGTCGATGTGACGTGTTTTAAGCTACAAATTGCTATGTCGGATATTGGCATACGACGAATAGAAGCCAAGTTTTAGGTGCTTATATCTGTGAGACCATGAATCACCATTGACGGCCGGATTGCTTACCACTCGAAACGATCGACGTTTGACGAAACTATGCAAGTTCGTCGCAGATCGGTATAAGGTGGTTCGTTGGGTCGTGTTTTAAGCTACAAATTTCTATGTCGCAGATTCGCATACGATGAATAGGAGCGGAGTTATAGTTGTTTATATCTGTCAGGCCATAAATCACCATTGACGGCCGGATTGTTTTACACTCGAAACGATCGATGTTTGACAAATCTATGCAAGTTCGTCGCAGGCCGGTATAAGGTGGTTCGTTGGGGCGTGTTTTAAGCTACAAATTGCTACGTCGCAGATTCGCATACGACGAATAGATGCGGAGTTATTGTTGTTTATATCTGTGAGGCCATGAATCACCACTGACGGCCGGATTGCTTTCCACTCGAAACGATCGATGTTTGACGAAACTATGCAAGTTCGTCGCAGATCGGTATAAGGTGGTTCGTTGGGGCGTGTTTTAAGGTACAAATTGCTATGTCGCAGAATTTCATACGACGAATAGAAGCGGAGTTATAGTTGTTTATATCTGTGAGGCCATGAATCACCATTGACGGCCGGATTGCCTACCACTCGAAACGATCGATGTTTAACGAAACTATGCAAGTTCGTCGCAGATCGGCACAAGGTGGGTCGATGTGACGTGTTTTTAGCTACAGATTGCTATGTCGCAGATTTGCATTCGACGAATAGAAGCGGAGTTATAGTTGTTTATATCTGTGAGGCCATGAATCACCATTGACGGCCGGATTCCCTACTACTCGAAACGATCGACGTTTGACGAAACCATGCAAGTTCGTCGCAGATCGGCACAAGGTGGGTCGATGTGACGTGTTTTATGCTACAAATTGCTATGTCGCAGATTCGCATACGATGAATAGGAGCGGAGTTATAGTTGTTTATATCTGTCAGGCCATGAATCACCATTGACGACCGGATTGCTTTCCACTCAAAACGATCGATGTTTGACAAAACTATGCAAGTTCGTCGCAGACCGGTATAAGGTGGTTCGTTGGGGCGTGTTTTAAGCTACTAATTGCTACGTCGCAGATTCGCATACGACGAATAGAAGCGGAGTTATTGTTGTTTATATCTGTGAGGCCATGAATCGCAATTGACGACCGGATTGCCTACCACTCGAAACGATCGACATTTGACGAAACTATTCAAGTATGTCGCAGATCGGCATGAGGTGGGTCGATGTGTCGTGTTTTAAGCTACAAATTGCTATGTCGCAGATTTGCATACGACATATATAAGCGGAGTTATTGTTGTTGGTATCTGTGAGGCCATGAATCACCATTGACGGCCGGATTCCCTACCACTCGAAACGATCGACGTTTGACGAAACCATGCAAGTTCGTCGCAGATCGGCACAAGGTGGGTCGATGTGACGTGTTTTAAGCTACAAATTGCTATGTCGCAGATTCGCATACGATGAATAGGAGCGGAGTTATAGTTGTTTATATCTGTCAGGCCATAAATCACCATTGACGGCCGGATTGCCTACCACTCGAAACGATTGATGTTTGACAAAACTATGCAATTTCGTCGCAGATCGGCACATGGTGGGTCGATGTGACGTGTTTTAAGCTACAAATTGCTATGTCGGATATTGGCATACGACGAATAGAAGCTAAGTTTTAGGTGCTTATATCTGTGAGACCATGAATCACCATTGACGGCCGGATTGCTTACCACTCGAAACGATCGATGTTTGACAAAACTATGCAAGTTCGTCGCAGGTCGGTATAAGGTGGTTCATTCGGGCGTGTTTTAAGCTACAAATTGCTAGGGCGCAGATTCGCATACGACGAATAGAAGCGGAGTTATAGTTGTTTATATCTGTGAGGCCATGAATCACCATTGACGGCCGGAATGCCTACCACTCGAAACGTTCGATGTTTGACGAAACTATGCAAGTTCGTCGCAGATCGGCACAAGGTGGGTCGATGTGTCGTGTTTTAAGCTACAAATTGCTATGTCGCAAATTTGCATTCGACGAATAGAAGCTGAGTTATAGTTGTTTATATCTGTCAGGCCATGAATCACCATTGACGGCCGGATTGCTTACCACTCGAAACGATCGATGTTTGACAAAACTATGCAAGTTCGTCGCAGGTCGGTATAAGGTGGTTCATTCGGGCGTGTTTTAAGCTACAAATTGCTAGGGCGCAGATTCGCATACGACGAATAGAAGCGGAGTTATAGTTGTTTATATCTGTGAGGCCATGAATCACCATTGACGGCCGGAATGCCTACCACTCGAAACGATCGATGTTTGACAAAACTATGCAAGTTCGTCGCAGATCGGTATAAAGTGGTTCTTTGGGGCGTGTTTTATGCTACAAATTGCTATGTCGCATATTTGCATACGACGAATAGAAGCTGAGTTATCGATGTTTATATCTGTGAGGCCTATGAATCACCATTGACGGCCGGATTCCCTACCACTCGAAACGATCGTCGTTTGACGAAACCATGCAAGTTCGTCGCAGACCGGCATGAGATGGGTCGATGTGACGTGTTTTAAGCTACAAATTGCTATGTCGCATATCCGCATACGACGAATAGAAGCGGAGTTATTGTTGTTTATATCTGTGAGGCCACGAATCACCATTGACGGCCGGATTGCCTACCACTCGAAACGATCGACGTTTGACGAAACTATGCAAGTTCGTCGCAGATCGGTAAAAGGTGGGTCGGTGGGCCGTGTTTTATGCTACAAATTGCTATGTCGGATATTGGCATCCGACGAATAGAAGCCAAGTTTTAGGTGCTTATATTTGTGAGGCCTATGAATCACCATTGACGGCCGGATTGCCTACCACTCGAAACGATCGATGTTTGACGAAACTATGCAAGTTCGTCGCAGTTTGGTATAAGGTGGTTCTTTGGGGCGTGTTTTATGCTACAAATTGCTATGTCGCAGATTTGCATACGACGAATAGAAGCGGAGTTATCGATGTTTATATCTGTGAGGCCTATGAATCACCATTGACGGCCGGATTCCCTCCCACTCGAAACGATCGTCGTTTGACGAAACCATGCAAGTTCGTCGCAGATCGGCATGAGATGGGTCGATGTGACGTGTTTTAAGCTACAAATTGCTACGTCGCATATCCGCATACGACGAATAGAAGCGGAGTTATTGTTGTTTACATGTGTCAGGCCATGAATCACCATTGACGACCGGATTGCTTTCCACTAGAAACTATCGATGTTTGACGAAACTATGCAAGTTCGTCGCAGGTCGGTATAAGGTGGTTCATTGGGGCGTGTTTTAAGCTACAAATTGCTAGGGCGCAGATTCGCATAGACGAATAGAAGCGGAGTTATAGTTGTTTATATCTGTGAGGCCATGAATCACCATTGACGGCCGGATTGCCTACCACTCGAAACGATCGACGTTTGACGAAACTATGCAAGTTCGTCGCAGATCGGTAAAAGGTGGGTCGTTGGGCCGTGTTTTATGCTACAAATTGCTATGTCGGATATTGGCATACGACAAATAGAAGCCAAGTTTTAGGTGCTTATATCTGTGAGGCCTATGAATCACCATTGACGGCCGGATTGCCTACCACTCGAAACGATCGATGTTTGACGAAACTATGCAAGTTTGTCGCAGATCGGCACAAGGTGGGTCGATGTGTCGTGTTTTAAGCTACAAATTGCTATGTCGCAGATTTGCATTCGACGAATAGAAGCGGAGTTATAGTTGTTTATATCTGTGAGGCCATGAATCACCATTGACGGCCGGATTGCTTACCACTCGAAACGATCGATGTTTGACAAAACTATGCAATTTCGTCGCAGATCGGCACATGGTGGGTCGATGTGACGTGTTTTAAGCTACAAATTGCTATGTCGCAGATTTGCATTTGACGAATAGAAGCGGAGTTAAAGATGTTTATATCTGTCTGGCCATGAATCACCATTGACGGCAGGATTGCCTGCCGCTCGAAACGATCGATGTTTGACGAAACTATGCAAGTTCATCGCAGATCGGCACAAGGTGGGTCGATGTGACGTGTTTTAAGCTACAAATTGCTATGTCGGATATTGGCATACGACGAATAGAAGCCCAGTTTTAGGTGCTTATATCTGTGAGATCATGAATCACCATTGACTGCCGGATTGCTTGCCACTCGAAACGATCGACGTTTGACGAAACTATGCAAGTTCGTCGCAGATCGGTATAAGGTGGGTCGTTGGGCCATGTTTTAAGCTACAAATCGCTATGTCGCAGATTCGCATACGACGAATAGAAGGGGAGTTATCGATGTTTATATCTGTGAGGCCTATGAATCACCATTGACGGCCGGATTCCCTCCCACTCGAAACGATCGTCGTTTGACGAAACCATGCAAGTTCGTCGCAGATCGGCATGAGATGGGTCGATGTGACGTGTTTTAAGCTACAAATTGCTACGTCGCATATCCGCATACGACGAATAGAAGCGGAGTTATTGTTGTTTACATGTGTCAGGCCATGAATCACCATTGACGACCGGATTGCTTTCCACTAGAAACTATCGATGTTTGACGAAACTATGCAAGTTCGTCGCAGGTCGGTATAAGGTGGTTCATTGGGGCGTGTTTTAAGCTACAAATTGCTATGTCGCAGATTCGCATACGACGAATAGAAGCGGAGTTATTGTTGTTGATATCTGTGAGGCCATGAATCACCATTGACGGCCGGATTCCCTATCACTCGAAACGATCGACGTTTGACGAAACCATGCAAGTTCGTCGCAGATCGGCACAAGGTGGGTCGATGTGACGTGTTTTAAGCTACAAATTGCTATGTCGCAGATTCGCATACGATGAATAGGAGCGGAGTTATCGTTGTTTATATCTGTCAGGCCATGAATCACCATTGACGGCCGGATTGTTTTCCACTCGAAACGATCGATGTTTGACGAAACTATACAAGTATGTCGCAGATCGGCATGAGGTGGGTCGATGTGTCGTGTTTTAAGCTACAAATTGCTATGTCGCAGATTTGCATACGACATATATAAGCGGAGTTATTGTTGTTGGCATCTGTGAGGCCATGAATCACCATTGACGGCCGGATTCCCTACCACTCGAAACGATCGACGTTTGACGAAACCATGCAAGTTCGTCGCAGATCGGCACAAGGTGGGTCGATGTGACGTGTTTTAAGCTACAAATTGCTATGTCGCAAATTTGCATTCGACGAATAGAAGCTGAGTTATAGTTGTTTATATCTGTCAGGCCATGAATCACCATTGCTGGCCGGATTGCTTACCACTCGAAACGATCGATGTTTGACAAAACTATGCAAGTTCGTCGCAGATCGGTATAAGGTGGTTCTTTGGGGCGTGTTTTATGCTACAAATTGCTATGTCGCAGATTTGCATACGACGAATAGAAGCTGAGTTATCGATGTTTATATCTGTGAGGCCTATGAATCACCATTGACGGCCGGATTCCCTACCACTCGAAACGATCGTCGTTTGACGAAACCATGCAAGTTCGTCGCAGATCGGCATGAGATGGGTCGATGTGACGTGTTTTAAGCTACAAATTGCTATGTCGCATATCCGCATACGACGAATAGAAGCGGAGTTATTGTTGTTTATATCTGTGAGGCCATGAATCACCATTGACGGCCGGATTGCCTACCACTCGAAACGATCGACGTTTGACGAAACTATGCAAGTTCGTCGCAGATCGGTAAAAGGTGGGTCGGTGGGCCGTGTTTTATGCTACAAATTGCTATGTCGCATATCCGCATACGACGAATAGAAGCGGAGTTATTGTTGCTTATATCTGTGAGGCCATGAATCACCATTGACGGCCGGATTGCCTACCACTCGAAACGATCGACGTTTGACGAAACTATGCAAGTTCGTCGCAGATCGGTAAAAGGTGGGTCGGTGGGCCGTGTTTTAAGCTACAAATTGCTATGTCGCAGATTCGCATACGATGAATAGGAGCGGAGTTATAGTTGTTTATATCTGTCAGGCCATGAATCACCATTGACGGCCGGATAGTTTTACACTCGAAACGATCGATGTTTGACAAATCTATGCAAGTTCGTCGCAGGCCGGTATAAGGTGGTTCGTTGGGGCGTGTTTTAAGCTACAAATTGCTACGTCGCAGATTCGCATACGACGAATAGATGCGGAGTTATTGTTGTTTATATCTGTGAGGCCATGAATCACCATTGACGGCCGGATTGCCTACCACTCGAAACGATCGATGTTTGACAAAACTATGCAATTTCGTCGCAGATCGGCACACGGTGGGTCGATGTGACGTGTTTTAAGCTACAAATTGCTATGTCGCAGATTTGCATTCGACGAATAGAAGCGGAGTTATAGTTGTTTATATCTGTGAGGCCATGAATCACCATTGACGGCCGGATTGCTTACCACTCGAAACGATCGATGTTTGACAAAACTATGCAAGTTCGTCGCAGATCGGTATAAGGTGGTTCGTTGGGGCGTGATTTAAGCTACAAATTGCTATGTCGCAGATTCGCATACGACGAATAGAAGCTGAGTTATAGTTGTTTATATCTGTGAGGCCATGAATCACCATTGACGGCCGGATTCCCTACTACTCGAAACGATCGACGTTTGACGAAACCATGAAAGTTCGTCGCAGATGGGCACAAGGTGGGTCGATGTGACGTGTTTTAAGCTACAAATTGCTATGTCGCAGATTTGCATACGACATACATAAGCGGAGTTATTGTTGTTTATATCTGTGAGGTCATGAATCACCATTGACGGCCGGATTGCTTTCCACTAGAAACTATCGATGTTTGACGAAACTATGCAAGTTCGTCGCAGGTCGGTATAAGGTGGTTCATTGGGGCGTGTCTTAAGCTACAAATTGCTAGGGCGCAGATTCGCATACGACGAATAGAAGCGGAGTTATAGTTGTTTATATCTGTGAGGCCATGAATCACCATTGACGGCCGGATTGCCTACTACTCGAAACGATCGATGTTTGACGAAACTATGCAAGTTCGTCGCAGATCGGCACAAGGCGGGTCGATGTGACGTGTTTTAGCTACAAATTGCTATGTCGCAGATTTGCATTCGACGAATAGAAGCGGAGTTATAGTTGTTTATATCTGTCAGGCCATGAATCACCATTGACTGCCGGATTGCTTTCCACTCGAAACGATCGATGTTTGACAAAACTATGCAAGTTCGTCGCAGATCGGTGTAAGGTGGTTCGTTGGGGCGTGTTTTAAGCTACAAATTGCTATGTCGCAGATTCGCATACGACGAATAGAAGCGGAGTTATTGTTGTTGATATCTGTGAGGCCATGAATCACCATTGACGGCCGGATTCCCTACCACTCGAAACGATCGACGTTTGACGAAACCATGCAAGTTCGTCGCAGATCGGCACAAGGTGGTTCTTTGGGGCGTGTTTTATGCTACAAATTGCTATGTCGCAGATTTGCATACGACGAATAGAAGCTGAGTTATCGATGTTTATATCTGTGAGGCCTATGAATCACCATTGACGGCCGGATTCTCTACCACTCGAAACGATCGTCGTTTGACGAAACCATGCAAGTTCGTCGCAGATCGGCATGAGATGGGTCAATGTGACGTGTTTTAAGCTACAAATTGCTATGTCGCATATCCGCATACGACGAATAGAAGCGGAGTTATTGTTGTTTATATCTGTGAGGCCATGAATCACCATTGACGGCCGGATTGCCTACCACTCGAAACGATCGACGTTTGACGAAACTATGCAAGTTCGTCGCAGATCGGCATGAGATGGGTCAATGTGACGTGTTTTAAGCTACAAATTGCTATGTCGCATATCCGCATACGACGAATAGAAGCGGAGTTATTGTTGTTTATATCTGTGAGGCCATGAATCACCATTGACGGCCGGATTGCCTACCACTCGAAACGATCGACGTTTGACGAAACTATGCAAGTTCGTCGCAGATCGGTAAAAGGTGGGTCGGTGGGCCGTGTTTTATGCTACAAATTGCTATGTCGCAGATTTGCATACGACGAATAGAAGCTGAGTTATCGATGTTTATATCTGTGAGGCCTATGAATCACCATTGACGGCCGGATTCTCTACCACTCGAAACGATCGTCGTTTGACGAAACCATGCAAGTTCGTCGCAGATCGGCACAAGGTGGGTCGATGTGACGTGTTTTAAGCTACAAATTGCTATGTCGCAGATTCGCATACGATGAATAGGAGCGGAGTTATAGTTGTTTATATCTGTCAGGCCATAAATCACCATTGACGGCCGGATTGTTTTACACTCGAAACGATCGATGTTTGACAAATCTATGCAAGTTCGTCGCAGGCCGGTATAAGGTGGTTCGTTGGGGCGTGTTTTAAGCTACAAATTGCTACGTCGCAGATTCGCATACGACGAATAGATGCGGAGTTATTGTTGTTTATATCTGTGAGGCCATGAATCACCATTGACGGCCGGATTGCCTACCACTCGAAACGATCGATGTTTGACAAAACTATGCAATTTCGTCGCAGATCGGCACATGGTGGGTCGATGTGACGTGTTTTAAGCTACAAATTGCTATGTCGGATATTGGCATACGACGAATAGAAGCCAAGTTTTAGGTGCTTATATCTGTGAGACCATGAATCACCATTGACGGCCGGATTGCTTACCACTCGAAACGATCGACGTTTGACGAAACTATGCAAGTTCGTCGCAGATCGGTATAAGGTGGGTCGTTGGGCCATGTTTTAAGCTACAAATTTCTATGTCGCAGATTCGCATACGACGAATACAAGCGGAGTTATCGATGTTTATATCTGTGAGGCCACGAATCACCATTGACGACCGGATTGCCTACCACTCGAAACGATCGACGTTTGACGAAACTACACAAGTATGTCGCAGATAGGCATAAGGTGGGTCGATGTGATGTGTTTTAAGCTACAAATTGCTATGTCGCAGATTTGAATACGACGTATAGAAGCGGAGTTATTGTTGTTTATATCTGTGAGGCCATGAATCACCACTGACGGCCGGATTGCTTTCCACCGAAACGATCGATGTTTGACAAAACAATGCAATTTCGTCGCAGATCGGCACATGGTGGGTCGATGTGACGTGTTTTAAGCTACAAATTGCTATGTCGGATATTGGCATACGACGAATAGAAGCCAAGTTTTAGGTGCTTATATCTGTGAGACCATGAATCACCATTGACGGCCGGATTGCTTACCACTCGAAACGATCGACGTTTGACGAAACTATGCAAGTTCGTCGCAGATCGGTATAAGGTGGGTCGTTGGGCCATGTTTTAAGCTACAAATTTCTATGTCGCAGATTCGCATACGATGAATAGGAGCGGAGTTATAGTTGTTTATATCTGTCAGGCCATAAATCACCATTGACGGCCGGATTGTTTTACACTCGAAACGATCGATGTTTGACAAATCTATGCAAGTTCGTCGCAGGCCGGTATAAGGTGGTTCGTTGGGGCGTGTTTTAAGCTACAAATTGCTACGTCGCAGATTCGCATACGACGAATAGATGCGGAGTTATTGTTGTTTATATCTGTGAGGCCATGAATCACCATTGACGGCCGGATTGCCTACCACTCGAAACGATCGATGTTTGACAAAACTATGCAATTTCGTCGCAGATCGGCACATGGTGGGTCGATGTGACGTGTTTTAAGCTACAAATTGCTATGTCGGATATTGGCATACGACGAATAGAAGCCAAGTTTTAGGTGCTTATATCTGTGAGACCATGAATCACCATTGACGGCCGGATTGCTTACCACTCGAAACGATCGACGTTTGACGAAACTATGCAAGTTCGTCGCAGATCGGTATAAGGTGGGTCGTTGGGCCATGTTTTAAGCTACAAATTTCTATGTCGCAGATTCGCATACGACGAATACAAGCGGAGTTATCGATGTTTATATCTGTGAGGCCATGAATCACCACTGACGGCCGGATTGCTTTCCACCGAAACGATCGATGTTTGACAAAACAATGCAATTTCGTCGCAGATCGGCACATGGTGGGTCGATGTGACGTGTTTTAAGCTACAAATTGCTATGTCGGATATTGGCATACGACGAATAGAAGCCAAGTTTTAGGTGCTTATATCTGTGAGACCATGAATCACCATTGACGGCCGGATTGCTTACCACTCGAAACGATCGACGTTTGACGAAACTATGCAAGTTCGTCGCAGATCGGTATAAGGTGGGTCGTTGGGCCATGTTTTAAGCTACAAATTTCTATGTCGCAGATTCGCATACGATGAATAGGAGCGGAGTTATAGTTGTTTATATCTGTCAGGCCATAAATCACCATTGACGGCCGGATTGTTTTACACTCGAAACGATCGATGTTTGACAAATCTATGCAAGTTCGTCGCAGGCCGGTATAAGGTGGTTCGTTGGGGCGTGTTTTAAGCTACAAATTGCTACGTCGCAGATTCGCATACGACGAATAGATGCGGAGTTATTGTTGTTTATATCTGTGAGGCCATGAATCACCACTGACGGCCGGATTGCTTTCCACTCGAAACGATCGATGTTTGACGAAACTATGCAAGTTCGTCGCAGATCGGTATAAGGTGGTTCGTTGGGGCGTGTTTTAAGGTACAAATTGCTATGTCGCAGAATTTCATACGACGAATAGAAGCGGAGTTATAGTTGTTTATATCTGTGAGGCCATGAATCACCATTGACGGCCGGATTGCCTACCACTCGAAACGATCGATGTTTAACGAAACTATGCAAGTTCGTCGCAGATCGGCACAAGGTGGGTCGATGTGACGTGTTTTTAGCTACAGATTGCTATGTCGCAGATTTGCATTCGACGAATAGAAGCGGAGTTATAGTTGTTTATATCTGTGAGGCCATGAATCACCATTGACGGCCGGATTCCCTACCACTCGAAACGATCGACGTTTGACAAAACTATGCAAGTTCGTCGCAGGTCGGTATAAGGTGGTTCATTCGGGCGTGTTTTAAGCTACAAATTGCTAGGGCGCAGATTCGCATACGACGAATAGAAGCGGAGTTATAGTTGTTTATATCTGTGAGGCCATGAATCACCATTGACGGCCGGAATGCCTACCACTCGAAACGTTCGATGTTTGACGAAACTATGCAAGTTCGTCGCAGATCGGCACAAGGTGGGTCGATGTGTCGTGTTTTAAGCTACAAATTGCTATGTCGCAAATTTGCATTCGACGAATAGAAGCTGAGTTATAGTTGTTTATATCTGTCAGGCCATGAATCACCATTGACGGCCGGATTGCTTACCACTCGAAACGATCGATGTTTGACAAAACTATGCAAGTTCGTCGCAGGTCGGTATAAGGTGGTTCATTCGGGCGTGTTTTAAGCTACAAATTGCTAGGGCGCAGATTCGCATACGACGAATAGAAGCGGAGTTATAGTTGTTTATATCTGTGAGGCCATGAATCACCATTGACGGCCGGAATGCCTACCACTCGAAACGATCGATGTTTGACAAAACTATGCAAGTTCGTCGCAGATCGGTATAAAGTGGTTCTTTGGGGCGTGTTTTATGCTACAAATTGCTATGTCGCATATTTGCATACGACGAATAGAAGCTGAGTTATCGATGTTTATATCTGTGAGGCCTATGAATCACCATTGACGGCCGGATTCCCTACCACTCGAAACGATCGTCGTTTGACGAAACCATGCAAGTTCGTCGCAGACCGGCATGAGATGGGTCGATGTGACGTGTTTTAAGCTACAAATTGCTATGTCGCATATCCGCATACGACGAATAGAAGCGGAGTTATTGTTGTTTATATCTGTGAGGCCACGAATCACCATTGACGGCCGGATTGCCTACCACTCGAAACGATCGACGTTTGACGAAACTATGCAAGTTCGTCGCAGATCGGTAAAAGGTGGGTCGGTGGGCCGTGTTTTATGCTACAAATTGCTATGTCGGATATTGGCATCCGACGAATAGAAGCCAAGTTTTAGGTGCTTATATTTGTGAGGCCTATGAATCACCATTGACGGCCGGATTGCCTACCACTCGAAACGATCGATGTTTGACGAAACTATGCAAGTTCGTCGCAGTTTGGTATAAGGTGGTTCTTTGGGGCGTGTTTTATGCTACAAATTGCTATGTCGCAGATTTGCATACGACGAATAGAAGCGGAGTTATCGATGTTTATATCTGTGAGGCCTATGAATCACCATTGACGGCCGGATTCCCTCCCACTCGAAACGATCGTCGTTTGACGAAACCATGCAAGTTCGTCGCAGATCGGCATGAGATGGGTCGATGTGACGTGTTTTAAGCTACAAATTGCTACGTCGCATATCCGCATACGACGAATAGAAGCGGAGTTATTGTTGTTTACATGTGTCAGGCCATGAATCACCATTGACGACCGGATTGCTTTCCACTAGAAACTATCGATGTTTGACGAAACTATGCAAGTTCGTCGCAGGTCGGTATAAGGTGGTTCATTGGGGCGTGTTTTAAGCTACAAATTGCTAGGGCGCAGATTCGCATAGACGAATAGAAGCGGAGTTATAGTTGTTTATATCTGTGAGGCCATGAATCACCATTGACGGCCGGATTGCCTACCACTCGAAACGATCGACGTTTGACGAAACTATGCAAGTTCGTCGCAGATCGGTAAAAGGTGGGTCGGTGGGCCGTGTTTTATGCTACAAATTGCTATGTCGGATATTGGCATACGACAAATAGAAGCCAAGTTTTAGGTGCTTATATCTGTGAGGCCTATGAATCACCATTGACGGCCGGATTGCCTACCACTCGAAACGATCGATGTTTGACGAAACTATGCAAGTTTGTCGCAGATCGGCACAAGGTGGGTCGATGTGTCGTGTTTTAAGCTACAAATTGCTATGTCGCATATTTGCATTCGACGAATAGAAGCGGAGTTATAGTTGTTTATATCTGTGAGGCCATGAATCACCATTGACGGCCGGATTGCTTACCACTCGAAACGATCGATGTTTGACAAAACTATGCAATTTCGTCGCAGATCGGCACATGGTGGGTCGATGTGACGTGTTTTAAGCTACAAATTGCTATGTCGCAGATTTGCATTTGACGAATAGAAGCGGAGTTAAAGATGTTTATATCTGTCTGGCCATGAATCACCATTGACGGCAGGATTGCCTGCCGCTCGAAACGATCGATGTTTGACGAAACTATGCAAGTTCATCGCAGATCGGCACAAGGTGGGTCGATGTGACGTGTTTTAAGCTACAAATTGCTATGTCGGATATTGGCATACGACGAATAGAAGCCAAGTTTTAGGTGCTTATATCTGTGAGATCATGAATCACCATTGACTGCCGGATTGCTTGCCACTCGAAACGATCGACGTTTGACGAAACTATGCAAGTTCGTCGCAGATCGGTATAAGGTGGGTCGTTGGGCCATGTTTTAAGCTACAAATCGCTATGTCGCAGATTCGCATACGACGAATAGAAGGGGAGTTATCGATGTTTATATCTGTGAGGCCTATGAATCACCATTGACGGCCGGATTCCCTCCCACTCGAAACGATCGTCGTTTGACGAAACCATGCAAGTTCGTCGCAGATCGGCATGAGATGGGTCGATGTGACGTGTTTTAAGCTACAAATTGCTACGTCGCATATCCGCATACGACGAATAGAAGCGGAGTTATTGTTGTTTACATGTGTCAGGCCATGAATCACCATTGACGACCGGATTGCTTTCCACTAGAAACTATCGATGTTTGACGAAACTATGCAAGTTCGTCGCAGGTCGGTATAAGGTGGTTCATTGGGGCGTGTTTTAAGCTACAAATTGCTATGTCGCAGATTCGCATACGACGAATAGAAGCGGAGTTATTGTTGTTGATATCTGTGAGGCCATGAATCACCATTGACGGCCGGATTCCCTACCACTCGAAACGATCGACGTTTGACGAAACCATGCAAGTTCGTCGCAGATCGGCACAAGGTGGGTCGATGTGACGTGTTTTAAGCTACAAATTGCTATGTCGCAGATTCGCATACGATGAATAGGAGCGGAGTTATCGTTGTTTATATCTGTCAGGCCATGAATCACCATTGACGGCCGGATTGTTTTCCACTCGAAACGATCGATGTTTGACGAAACTATACAAGTATGTCGCAGATCGGCATGAGGTGGGTCGATGTGTCGTGTTTTAAGCTACAAATTGCTATGTCGCAGATTTGCATACGACATATATAAGCGGAGTTATTGTTGTTGGCATCTGTGAGGCCATGAATCACCATTGACGGCCGGATTCCCTACCACTCGAAACGATCGACGTTTGACGAAACCATGCAAGTTCGTCGCAGATCGGCACAAGGTGGGTCGATGTGACGTGTTTTAAGCTACAAATTGCTATGTCGCAAATTTGCATTCGACGAATAGAAGCTGAGTTATAGTTGTTTATATCTGTCAGGCCATGAATCACCATTGCTGGCCGGATTGCTTACCACTCGAAACGATCGATGTTTGACAAAACTATGCAAGTTCGTCGCAGATCGGTATAAGGTGGTTCTTTGGGGCGTGTTTTATGCTACAAATTGCTATGTCGCAGATTTGCATACGACGAATAGAAGCTGAGTTATCGATGTTTATATCTGTGAGGCCTATGAATCACCATTGACGGCCGGATTCCCTACCACTCGAAACGATCGTCGTTTGACGAAACCATGCAAGTTCGTCGCAGATCGGCATGAGATGGGTCGATGTGACGTGTTTTAAGCTACAAATTGCTATGTCGCATATCCGCATACGACGAATAGAAGCGGAGTTATTGTTGTTTATATCTGTGAGGCCATGAATCACCATTGACGGCCGGATTGCCTACCACTCGAAACGATCGACGTTTGACGAAACTATGCAAGTTCGTCGCAGATCAGTAAAAGGTGGATCGGTGGGCCGTGTTTTATGCTACAAATTGCTATGTCGCATATCCGCATACGACGAATAGAAGCGAAGTTATTGTTGCTTATATCTGTGAGGCCATGAATCACCATTGACGGCCGGATTGCCTACCACTCGAAACGATCGACGTTTGACGAAACTATGCAAGTTCGTCGCAGATCGGTAAAAGGTGGGTCGGTGGGCCGTGTTTTAAGCTACAAATTGCTATGTCGCAGATTCGCATACGATGAATAGGAGCGGAGTTATAGTTGTTTATATCTGTCAGGCCATGAATCACCATTGACGGCCGGATAGTTTTACACTCGAAACGATCGATGTTTGACAAATCTATGCAAGTTCGTCGCAGATCGGTATAAGGTGGGTGGTTGGGGCGTGTTTTATGCTACAAATTGCTATGTCGCAGATTTGCATACGACGAATAGAAGCGGAGTTATCGATGTTTATATCTGTGAGGCCTATGAATCACCATTGACGGCCGGATTCCCTCCCACTCGAAACGATCGTCGTTTGACGAAACCATGCAAGTTCGTCGCAGATCGGCATGAGATGGGTCGATGTGACGTGTTTTAAGCTACAAATTGCTACGTCGCATATCCGCATACGACGAATAGAAGCGGAGTTATTGTTGTTTACATGTGTCAGGCCATGAATCACCATTGACGACCGGATTGCTTTCCACTAGAAACTATCGATGTTTGACGAAACTATGCAAGTTCGTCGCAGGTCGGTATAAGGTGGTTCATTGGGGCGTGTTTTAAGCTACAAATTGCTAGGGCGCAGATTCGCATAGACGAATAGAAGCGGAGTTATAGTTGTTTATATCTGTGAGGCCATGAATCACCATTGACGGCCGGATTGCCTACCACTCGAAACGATCGACGTTTGACGAAACTATGCAAGTTCGTCGCAGATCGGTAAAAGGTGGGTCGGTGGGCCGTGTTTTATGCTACAAATTGCTATGTCGGATATTGGCATACGACAAATAGAAGCCAAGTTTTAGGTGCTTATATCTGTGAGGCCTATGAATCACCATTGACGGCCGGATTGCCTACCACTCGAAACGATCGATGTTTGACGAAACTATGCAAGTTTGTCGCAGATCGGCACAAGGTGGGTCGATGTGTCGTGTTTTAAGCTACAAATTGCTATGTCGCAGATTTGCATTCGACGAATAGAAGCGGAGTTATAGTTGTTTATATCTGTGAGGCCATGAATCACCATTGACGGCCGGATTGCTTACCACTCGAAACGATCGATGTTTGACAAAACTATGCAATTTCGTCGCAGATCGGCACATGGTGGGTCGATGTGACGTGTTTTAAGCTACAAATTGCTATGTCGCAGATTTGCATTTGACGAATAGAAGCGGAGTTAAAGATGTTTATATCTGTCTGGCCATGAATCACCATTGACGGCAGGATTGCCTGCCGCTCGAAACGATCGATGTTTGACGAAACTATGCAAGTTCATCGCAGATCGGCACAAGGTGGGTCGATGTGACGTGTTTTAAGCTACAAATTGCTATGTCGGATATTGGCATACGACGAATAGAAGCCAAGTTTTAGGTGCTTATATCTGTGAGATCATGAATCACCATTGACTGCCGGATTGCTTGCCACTCGAAACGATCGACGTTTGACGAAACTATGCAAGTTCGTCGCAGATCGGTATAAGGTGGGTCGTTGGGCCATGTTTTAAGCTACAAATCGCTATGTCGCAGATTCGCATACGACGAATAGAAGGGGAGTTATCGATGTTTATATCTGTGAGGCCTATGAATCACCATTGACGGCCGGATTCCCTCCCACTCGAAACGATCGTCGTTTGACGAAACCATGCAAGTTCGTCGCAGATCGGCATGAGATGGGTCGATGTGACGTGTTTTAAGCTACAAATTGCTACGTCGCATATCCGCATACGACGAATAGAAGCGGAGTTATTGTTGTTTACATGTGTCAGGCCATGAATCACCATTGACGACCGGATTGCTTTCCACTAGAAACTATCGATGTTTGACGAAACTATGCAAGTTCGTCGCAGGTCGGTATAAGGTGGTTCATTGGGGCGTGTTTTAAGCTACAAATTGCTATGTCGCAGATTCGCATACGACGAATAGAAGCGGAGTTATTGTTGTTGATATCTGTGAGGCCATGAATCACCATTGACGGCCGGATTCCCTACCACTCGAAACGATCGACGTTTGACGAAACCATGCAAGTTCGTCGCAGATCGGCACAAGGTGGGTCGATGTGACGTGTTTTAAGCTACAAATTGCTATGTCGCAGATTCGCATACGATGAATAGGAGCGGAGTTATCGTTGTTTATATCTGTCAGGCCATGAATCACCATTGACGGCCGGATTGTTTTCCACTCGAAACGATCGATGTTTGACGAAACTATACAAGTATGTCGCAGATCGGCATGAGGTGGGTCGATGTGTCGTGTTTTAAGCTACAAATTGCTATGTCGCAGATTTGCATACGACATATATAAGCGGAGTTATTGTTGTTGGCATCTGTGAGGCCATGAATCACCATTGACGGCCGGATTCCCTACCACTCGAAACGATCGACGTTTGACGAAACCATGCAAGTTCGTCGCAGATCGGCACAAGGTGGGTCGATGTGACGTGTTTTAAGCTACAAATTGCTATGTCGCAAATTTGCATTCGACGAATAGAAGCTGAGTTATAGTTGTTTATATCTGTCAGGCCATGAATCACCATTGCTGGCCGGATTGCTTACCACTCGAAACGATCGATGTTTGACAAAACTATGCAAGTTCGTCGCAGATCGGTATAAGGTGGTTCTTTGGGGCGTGTTTTATGCTACAAATTGCTATGTCGCAGATTTGCATACGACGAATAGAAGCTGAGTTATCGATGTTTATATCTGTGAGGCCTATGAATCACCATTGACGGCCGGATTCCCTACCACTCGAAACGATCGTCGTTTGACGAAACCATGCAAGTTCGTCGCAGATCGGCATGAGATGGGTCGATGTGACGTGTTTTAAGCTACAAATTGCTATGTCGCATATCCGCATACGACGAATAGAAGCGGAGTTATTGTTGTTTATATCTGTGAGGCCATGAATCACCATTGACGGCCGGATTGCCTACCACTCGAAACGATCGACGTTTGACGAAACTATGCAAGTTCGTCGCAGATCAGTAAAAGGTGGATCGGTGGGCCGTGTTTTATGCTACAAATTGCTATGTCGCATATCCGCATACGACGAATAGAAGCGAAGTTATTGTTGCTTATATCTGTGAGGCCATGAATCACCATTGACGGCCGGATTGCCTACCACTCGAAACGATCGACGTTTGACGAAACTATGCAAGTTCGTCGCAGATCGGTAAAAGGTGGGTCGGTGGGCCGTGTTTTAAGCTACAAATTGCTATGTCGCAGATTCGCATACGATGAATAGGAGCGGAGTTATAGTTGTTTATATCTGTCAGGCCATGAATCACCATTGACGGCCGGATAGTTTTACACTCGAAACGATCGATGTTTGACAAATCTATGCAAGTTCGTCGCAGGCCGGTATAAGGTGGTTCGTTGGGGCGTGTTTTAAGCTACAAATTGCTACGTCGCAGATTCGCATACGACGAATAGATGCGGAGTTATTGTTGTTTATATCTGTGAGGCCATGACTCACCATTGACGGCCGGATTGCCTACCACTCGAAACGATCGATGTTTGACAAAACTATGCAATTTCGTCGCAGATCGGCACACGGTGGGTCGATGTGACGTGTTTTAAGCTACAAATTGCTATGTCGCAGATTTGCATTCGACGAATAGAAGCGGAGTTATAGTTGTTTATATCTGTGAGGCCATGAATCACCATTGACGGCCGGATTGCTTACCACTCGAAACGATCGATGTTTGACAAAACTATGCAAGTTCGTCGCAGATCGGTATAAGGTGGTTCGTTGGGGCGTGATTTAAGCTACAAATTGCTATGTCGCAGATTCGCATACGACGAATAGAAGCTGAGTTATAGTTGTTTATATCTGTGAGGCCATGAATCACCATTGACGGCCGGATTCCCTACTACTCGAAACGATCGACGTTTGACGAAACCATGAAAGTTCGTCGCAGATGGGCACAAGGTGGGTCGATGTGACGTGTTTTAAGCTACAAATTGCTATGTCGCAGATTTGCATACGACATACATAAGCGGAGTTATTGTTGTTTATATCTGTGAGGTCATGAATCACCATTGACGGCCGGATTGCTTTCCACTAGAAACTATCGATGTTTGACGAAACTATGCAAGTTCGTCGCAGGTCGGTATAAGGTGGTTCATTGGGGCGTGTCTTAAGCTACAAATTGCTAGGGCGCAGATTCGCATACGACGAATAGAAGCGGAGTTATAGTTGTTTATATCTGTGAGGCCATGAATCACCATTGACGGCCGGATTGCCTACTACTCGAAACGATCGATGTTTGACGAAACTATGCAAGTTCGTCGCAGATCGGCACAAGGCGGGTCGATGTGACGTGTTTTAGCTACAAATTGCTATGTCGCAGATTTGCATTCGACGAATAGAAGCGGAGTTATAGTTGTTTATATCTGTCAGGCCATGAATCACCATTGACTGCCGGATTGCTTTCCACTCGAAACGATCGATGTTTGACAAAACTATGCAAGTTCGTCGCAGATCGGTGTAAGGTGGTTCGTTGGGGCGTGTTTTAAGCTACAAATTGCTATGTCGCAGATTCGCATACGACGAATAGAAGCGGAGTTATTGTTGTTGATATCTGTGAGGCCATGAATCACCATTGACGGCCGGATTCCCTACCACTCGAAACGATCGACGTTTGACGAAACCATGCAAGTTCGTCGCAGATCGGCACAAGGTGGTTCTTTGGGGCGTGTTTTATGCTACAAATTGCTATGTCGCAGATTTGCATACGACGAATAGAAGCTGAGTTATCGATGTTTATATCTGTGAGGCCTATGAATCACCATTGACGGCCGGATTCTCTACCACTCGAAACGATCGTCGTTTGACGAAACCATGCAAGTTCGTCGCAGATCGGCATGAGATGGGTCAATGTGACGTGTTTTAAGCTACAAATTGCTATGTCGCATATCCGCATACGACGAATAGAAGCGGAGTTATTGTTGTTTATATCTGTGAGGCCATGAATCACCATTGACGGCCGGATTGCCTACCACTCGAAACGATCGACGTTTGACGAAACTATGCAAGTTCGTCGCAGATCGGCATGAGATGGGTCAATGTGACGTGTTTTAAGCTACAAATTGCTATGTCGCATATCCGCATACGACGAATAGAAGCGGAGTTATTGTTGTTTATATCTGTGAGGCCATGAATCACCATTGACGGCCGGATTGCCTACCACTCGAAACGATCGACGTTTGACGAAACCATGCAAGTTCGTCGCAGATCGGCACAAGGTGGGTCGATGTGACGTGTTTTAAGCTACAAATTGCTATGTCGCAGATTCGCATACGATGAATAGGAGCGGAGTTATAGTTGTTTATATCTGTCAGGCCATAAATCACCATTGACGGCCGGATTGTTTTACACTCGAAACGATCGATGTTTGACAAATCTATGCAAGTTCGTCGCAGGCCGGTATAAGGTGGTTCGTTGGGGCGTGTTTTAAGCTACAAATTGCTACGTCGCAGATTCGCATACGACGAATAGATGCGGAGTTATTGTTGTTTATATCTGTGAGGCCATGAATCACCATTGACGGCCGGATTGCCTACCACTCGAAACGATCGATGTTTGACAAAACTATGCAATTTCGTCGCAGATCGGCACATGGTGGGTCGATGTGACGTGTTTTAAGCTACAAATTGCTATGTCGGATATTGGCATACGACGAATAGAAGCCAAGTTTTAGGTGCTTATATCTGTGAGACCATGAATCACCATTGACGGCCGGATTGCTTACCACTCGAAACGATCGACGTTTGACGAAACTATGCAAGTTCGTCGCAGATCGGTATAAGGTGGGTCGTTGGGCCATGTTTTAAGCTACAAATTTCTATGTCGCAGATTCGCATACGACGAATACAAGCGGAGTTATCGATGTTTATATCTGTGAGGCCACGAATCACCATTGACGACCGGATTGCCTACCACTCGAAACGATCGACGTTTGACGAAACTACACAAGTATGTCGCAGATAGGCATAAGGTGGGTCGATGTGATGTGTTTTAAGCTACAAATTGCTATGTCGCAGATTTGAATACGACGTATAGAAGCGGAGTTATTGTTGTTTATATCTGTGAGGCCATGAATCACCACTGACGGCCGGATTGCTTTCCACCGAAACGATCGATGTTTGACAAAACAATGCAATTTCGTCGCAGATCGGCACATGGTGGGTCGATGTGACGTGTTTTAAGCTACAAATTGCTATGTCGGATATTGGCATACGACGAATAGAAGCCAAGTTTTAGGTGCTTATATCTGTGAGACCATGAATCACCATTGACGGCCGGATTGCTTACCACTCGAAACGATCGACGTTTGACGAAACTATGCAAGTTCGTCGCAGATCGGTATAAGGTGGGTCGTTGGGCCATGTTTTAAGCTACAAATTTCTATGTCGCAGATTCGCATACGATGAATAGGAGCGGAGTTATAGTTGTTTATATCTGTCAGGCCATAAATCACCATTGACGGCCGGATTGTTTTACACTCGAAACGATCGATGTTTGACAAATCTATGCAAGTTCGTCGCAGGCCGGTATAAGGTGGTTCGTTGGGGCGTGTTTTAAGCTACAAATTGCTACGTCGCAGATTCGCATACGACGAATAGATGCGGAGTTATTGTTGTTTATATCTGTGAGGCCATGAATCACCATTGACGGCCGGATTGCCTACCACTCGAAACGATCGATGTTTGACAAAACTATGCAATTTCGTCGCAGATCGGCACATGGTGGGTCGATGTGACGTGTTTTAAGCTACAAATTGCTATGTCGGATATTGGCATACGACGAATAGAAGCCAAGTTTTAGGTGCTTATATCTGTGAGACCATGAATCACCATTGACGGCCGGATTGCTTACCACTCGAAACGATCGACGTTTGACGAAACTATGCAAGTTCGTCGCAGATCGGTATAAGGTGGGTCGTTGGGCCATGTTTTAAGCTACAAATTTCTATGTCGCAGATTCGCATACGACGAATACAAGCGGAGTTATCGATGTTTATATCTGTGAGGCCATGAATCACCACTGACGGCCGGATTGCTTTCCACCGAAACGATCGATGTTTGACAAAACAATGCAATTTCGTCGCAGATCGGCACATGGTGGGTCGATGTGACGTGTTTTAAGCTACAAATTGCTATGTCGGATATTGGCATACGACGAATAGAAGCCAAGTTTTAGGTGCTTATATCTGTGAGACCATGAATCACCATTGACGGCCGGATTGCTTACCACTCGAAACGATCGACGTTTGACGAAACTATGCAAGTTCGTCGCAGATCGGTATAAGGTGGGTCGTTGGGCCATGTTTTAAGCTACAAATTTCTATGTCGCAGATTCGCATACGATGAATAGGAGCGGAGTTATAGTTGTTTATATCTGTCAGGCCATAAATCACCATTGACGGCCGGATTGTTTTACACTCGAAACGATCGATGTTTGACAAATCTATGCAAGTTCGTCGCAGGCCGGTATAAGGTGGTTCGTTGGGGCGTGTTTTAAGCTACAAATTGCTACGTCGCAGATTCGCATACGACGAATAGATGCGGAGTTATTGTTGTTTATATCTGTGAGGCCATGAATCACCATTGACGGCCGGATTGCTTTCCACTCGAAACGATCGATGTTTGACGAAACTATGCAAGTTCGTCGCAGATCGGTATAAGGTGGTTCGTTGGGGCGTGTTTTAAGGTACAAATTGCTATGTCGCAGAATTTCATACGACGAATAGAAGCGGAGTTATAGTTGTTTATATCTGTGAGGCCATGAATCACCATTGACGGCCGGATTGCCTACCACTCGAAACGATCGATGTTTAACGAAACTATGCAAGTTCGTCGCAGATCGGCACAAGGTGGGTCGATGTGACGTGTTTTTAGCTACAGATTGCTATGTCGCAGATTTGCATTCGACGAATAGAAGCGGAGTTATAGTTGTTTATATCTGTGAGGCCATGAATCACCATTGACGGCCGGATTCCCTACCACTCGAAACGATCGACGTTTGACGAAACCATGCAAGTTCGTCGCAGATCGGCACAAGGTGGGTCGATGTGACGTGTTTTAAGCTACAAATTGCTATGTCGCAGATTCGCATACGATGAATAGGAGCGGAGTTATAGTTGTTTATATCTGTCAGGCCATAAATCACCATTGACGGCCGGATTGCCTACCACTCGAAACGATTGATGTTTGACAAAACTATGCAATTTCGTCGCAGATCGGCACATGGTGGGTCGATGTGACGTGTTTTAAGCTACAAATTGCTATGTCGGATATTGGCATACGACGAATAGAAGCCAAGTTTTAGGTGCTTATATCTGTGAGACCATGAATCACCATTGACGGCCGGATTGCTTACCACTCGAAACGATCGATGTTTGACAAAACTATGCAAGTTCGTCGCAGGTCGGTATAAGGTGGTTCATTCGGGCGTGTTTTAAGCTACAAATTGCTAGGGCGCAGATTCGCATACGACGAATAGAAGCGGAGTTATAGTTGTTTATATCTGTGAGGCCATGAATCACCACTGACGGCCGGATTGCTTTCCACTCGAAACGATCGATGTTTGACGAAACTATGCAAGTTCGTCGCAGATCGGTATAAGGTGGTTCGTTGGGGCGTGTTTTAAGCTACTAATTGCTACGTCGCAGATTCGCATACGACGAATAGAAGCGGAGTTATTGTTGTTTATATCTGTGAGGCCATGAATCGCAATTGACGACCGGATTGCCTACCACTCGAAACGATCGACATTTGACGAAACTATACAAGTATGTCGCAGATCGGCATGAGGTGGGTCGATGTGTCGTGTTTTAAGCTACAAATTGCTATGTCGCAGATTTGCATACGACATATATAAGCGGAGTTATTGTTGTTGGTATCTGTGAGGCCATGAATCACCATTGACGGCCGGATTCCCTACCACTCGAAACGATCGACGTTTGACGAAACCATGCAAGTTCGTCGCAGATCGGCACAAGGTGGGTCGATGTGACGTGTTTTAAGCTACAAATTGCTATGTCGCAGATTCGCATACGATGAATAGGAGCGGAGTTATAGTTGTTTATATCTGTCAGGCCATAAATCACCATTGACGGCCGGATTGCCTACCACTCGAAACGATTGATGTTTGACAAAACTATGCAATTTCGTCGCAGATCGGCACATGGTGGGTCGATGTGACGTGTTTTAAGCTACAAATTGCTATGTCGGATATTGGCATACGACGAATAGAAGCCAAGTTTTAGGTGCTTATATCTGTGAGACCATGAATCACCATTGACGGCCGGATTGCTTACCACTCGAAACGATCGATGTTTGACAAAACTATGCAAGTTCGTCGCAGGTCGGTATAAGGTGGTTCATTCGGGCGTGTTTTAAGCTACAAATTGCTAGGGCGCAGATTCGCATATGTTTGGTAAAGATATCAGTGGACTGTATTTTTTTGTAAGGTGTTGATGAAGTATATCGAGCCGGATTTCGAATAAGGAGTCTGGTGACAGCTGTGGGGAAATGAGTGCACACAATTGAAATAAATATGGGTTTATTGATCAGTGCATAGTGAATAAATAGATCATTTTGAATAATAAATAGATCCGTGTAGCGTGTGACGTTGATCACTCTTGGAATTAAGACTAATTCGATCATGTATTGATCCGGGCTCTCCCATTGAAATAAATAAATATGTTTTGTCACACGCTTTCCTTTTGATCATTGCGAGCAGTAATCGTGTTTTAATTTACCGTGCCGAGGTGGTGTCCGCACGTGGCCGTTACCAGTCGGTTTGAGAGACGGGCGTAAATCGTCCTCCTCGTTCTGGCTCTGCTCTGAATCTGATCTGGACTTTCTGCCTGTAACCTGGCTGATTGCTCAGTTCTGATCTGATCCTTTTTATTCTGATGTTGCCTCACAGAAGATCACTTTTTCCTTGAACTGCTCAGAGATATCTCCTTGTCGCACAAGTACTTTGAACAGAAGAATGGCCGACCTCCTGTACTGGCTTTCTTCTTGCGAGAAAGAAGGAAGTGGCGTGAACATGTGATCCTGTATCGATCGGTGATTTGTCACCGCATTTGGACACGCAGGAGTCGTGTCCACTCCTGATTGGCGCGTAACGAACAATAGACAGTCGGCGCGCTATTGATCGATGATCACAGCCGCTCGCGCGTGTGGTATGTTTATGATCCGCGCTTAAAGAGCTGCGGGTATGCTCCTGCCGCCCGCCATGAACTAGATCAATTCGCAACATTCCGCCCGCCATCAGGGACGGAGTCTCTGATTATTTCTTGATCTGATCGTCCTGAGCCTGTACTGGTAGGATGGCTAATTTCCTGATCGGTCTCGTAAGTGTTGATGTAGCCGTTCTGAGCGTTACCACACGCGTGAGCTGATCCTTTCCTGGATGGAGCTGAATTACTCTTGCGAGAGGCCACTTTCCAGGTGGCAGCCTCTCGTCTGTGATCAATACCAATGATCCAACCTTGATCTGATTCGATGGGTGATGCCACTTTGATATTGCTAGATGGCGCTGAAGATACTGAGCTGACCATATAGACCAAAATTGCTGAAGTCTTTGTTGAACAAATTGCCATCTCGATAGTCTTGATTGAGCAATATCAGTGACTGATGATTCTGGAACAGTAGTGATCGGGCCTCCAATTAGAAAACGTGCTGGTGTTAATGCACTTACGTCTTCAGGATCATCTGAGAGTGGCTCCAGCGGTCGTGAATTAAGAACTGCCTCGATCTGTACAAGCAATGTAGTAAGTTCTTCGTAAGTGAGCGCAGTTTCTCCAATTGATCTGCTCAAGTGATATTTCACTGATTTGACCGCAGCTTCCCATTTTCCCCCCATGTGGGGTGCTCCTGGAGGATTAAACTTCCACGTGGTTCCGTCATTGGTTAAAGAACAGCACAGATCATTCGACTCCTTCGAGCCTTGTGTGAACATTTTCGTTAGGGCGGCATCTGCCCCGATAAAGTTCGTGCCGCAATCACTATGTAAAGTGTGGCAGATGCCTCTGCGTCCAGTGAACCGTCTGAAAGCAGCTATGAATGAGTCAGCAGTGCAATCACTTACCGCTTCAAGGTGTACTGCGGACGTAGCAAAACACACAAAGATGCACAACCATCCCTTTTGATTTTTGGCGCCTCTTCCCTTCCAGGTCTTTATGGTGAGTGGACCAGCGTAATCCACTCCCGAGGTGAAGAATGGTCGGGATGGTGTGACTCGTGCTGCTGGTAACTGACCCATCAATTGTTGTGCTCGCACGCCACGTTGGCAAGCACAGATCATGCAGCGGAGCACATGCGATCGAATCGGAGCTCTACCACCGATGATCCAATACGATCGCCTTATATGGTTCATTGTTGCTTGCGTACCACCATGCAAGGTCTTAAGATGAGCATCAGATATGATCAGTTCTGTAAATTTTGAACATTTAGGTAGAATTGCTGGATGAATTGTCTCTGGTTCCAATTGAGAGTGAGCAAGTCTTCCTCCAACACGAATTATGCCTTGAGTGTCGATGAAGGCAGTCAACTTATTGAAGGGATGAACTGGTGGCAGATTTTTTGACCCAATAAGCTTGATCTCGTTTCTAAAACACGCTGCTTGTGTTGCTTTGATCCAGAACACTCGCGATTGATCAATGTCTTGTGGCGTGAGCGGTCGTGCGAGTGTTGATTGTGGCAATTTCCTTATGATCTGACTTACTCTGAAGCAAATTGCGGTTACTCGGAGTAATTTTATAAGTGATGAATACCTGTAGATCATGTCCCAATGATATTCGTCCTGATCTCTTGCCACAAAGAATGAGAGCCCCGGGCGCTCCTCTTGATTCGTCTCTGATTTGGTCTGAACTGGCTGGACTGGCCATAAGCTTTGGGTCGATCGTAACCATGGTGGTCCTGTCCACCATAAATGATGCTTCTGGAGCTGGGACATACTTAGCCCTCTTGAAGCGCAATCGGCTGGATTTTCTTTGCCAGGAACAAATCTCCATACGCTGTTTGGAGTAAGATCTTGAATGGCTGACACTCTGTTCCTGACAAAGTCCTTCCACCTTGATGGATGTGATCTGATCCAGGTGAGCGTAACTGACGAGTCTGTCCATAGATATGTTCTTGATCCGGTCAGTTCTAATGTTTGCTGCACATGCTTCATAAGCTTTGATACGAGCAGTGCAGCTGTGAGCTCGAGTCTTGGTATGGACAGCCTCTTGAGCGGAGCAACTTTTGATTTGGCGCAGATCAATGTTACTTTTGGTTGTTCACCTGGATTTTCCACTCTGATATAGATCGCAGCAGCAGTTGCTAATTGCGATGCATCCGAAAATCCATGCAATTCCACTGTTGATTTGCTCGTTATGTTGATCCAGCGGGGAATTGCAATTTCAGATACATCGTCTAGCTCTTCTCTAAATGATATCCATTTGAAACTGGCTTGATCTGATACTTGATCATCCCACTTGAGCTTCTCCAGCCAAAGCTCTTGCAGTAAAACTTTCGCTTTGATTATGAACGGTGCCAGAAATCCAAGTGGATCATATAGTTGGGCTGTCTCTGATAAAATCACTCTCTTCGTTATTTTGGAACTTGAGCATGGTGGGTTTGATTTGAACTTGAACTGATCCTTCTGAGCATTCCATGACAAGCCTAAGATCTTGGTGCTGCTATCTTCAAATGTAAGCTCTGGATCTGACTCTGGATCTGACTCTGGATCTGACTCTGGATCTGTCGATATTTGTTGAGCAATGTCTTTCATGAACCTTGTACTGTTGCTGTGCCATTTCGCTAATGGGAATCCGCCCGCCCTGCAGAGCTGGGTTACTTGATCTGAGATTTCAACCAGCTTTTCTGGTTGATCTGATCCTCCAAATATGTCATCGACATATCTGCCTTTCGTGATTGGTTCAATTGCAAGAGGGAATCGATGTCCTTCGTCTTCTACTAATTGTAAAAGTGATCTGACTGCTAGAAATGGTGCTGATCTCGTACCATACGTTACAGTTGTCAACTGATAAGGCACCATATTGAGCTGTTCATCGATCCACACGATTCTTTGCAAATCCCAATCGTCTTCGTGAACTTTGATCTGTCTATACATTTTCGTGATGTCTGTCGTGAAGAGATACTTGTATTGTCGAATCCAGAGCAATATATCAAAGATGTCCTTTTGAAGTTTTGCTCCCACGTGTTGAATATCATTCACAGACACGCCTGTTGTTGTTGGACTGGATCCGTTGAACACGACTCTTAACTTTGTTGTACTTCGATCTGGTCTGAACACTTCATGATGAGGAAGGTAATAAGGGCCGGTAGTTTGAACATGATTTGATGATCGATCTCCAGAGACCCTCAACCCTCCTGATGCCGAAGCATCATGTGCCAAGGTCATCTCGTTTGATCGGTCATCATTGATCTGATCAGTGTCTTGTAACGACCTGCCCTGTATTGGTACACGCTTCATGTGACCAAGATCTTCATATTCCTTCATGAACTGGCAATATGACTGATTGTATTCCTCATCATTGTTGAGTCGCTTGAGTAGTCGAAACAGACATCGTTGAGCAGTAACATAGGAGGTTCCGAGATTGTCTCTTGATGTTTTCAATGGAATTCTCACTATGTATCTTCCACATTCGTCCCGTGTATGTGTTGATCTGAAATGTTCTTCACATGCTTGTTCATCTGGCGATAGTTCTTGATCATGTGTTATTGGCACGTCCTCTTGCGTCCAAAACTTAGCGAGCAACTCTTGACATCTGTCATCTGATGTTTCCACTGCAGTATGAAATGATTGAGGTGTTGCAGTGGCTTTCCCTTGTACTGGGCCAAGAACTACCCATCCAAATGCCGTCAATTGAGCCATTGGCGATACATAATCATGTTTAATGATTGATCCTTCTATGATCCGAACGTGAGAGTCTGCCCCTAATAAGATGTCAACAGGGCGTGGAACTAGGAAGTCAGGATCTGCTAGTTGTAACAATGTAAGATGAGGCCACTCTTGAGGGGTCACTCTGAATGATGGCAAGTCATTCGTCATTTTGTTCACTATATGTGCAATGATGTTGACGCACTGTGACGAATAATTTGATCTGAGCGTAAACGTGGTGACACCTCTTGTACGAGTAGCATTCATTCCTGACATTCCTGTGACCAAGAATGACGATTGATGCCTGCTCAATGCATTTGTTCTGACAATGTTGTTGGAGACGAATGTAAGTTCTGATCCTGGATCTATGAGCAGTCTTACTGGATGAGCAGAAAATGGTGTGATGAGCTGTGCTTCTGCTGTTGCCAGTAGTGATCTGTTCCATTGATCTAGTCTGAACTCTGGTGGAACTGTTTCTTGATGAACTTCGGATTCCTTTTGATCCTGATCCCGATCTGTGCTGAACTCTAATGATCTGGGCTTGCGAAATGGCACTGATCCGTCTCACTTTTGAGCACGACTTGTGCTCTGATGTTGTGATCTGTTCTGAGGCGCCGAATTGAGGCACGGCATGTGGATGGATGTGTGGTGCTTCTGATTGCACGTCTTACATGTTCGGCTTGACGTGCAATTGGCCAGATTGTGGTGGCCCAAGCAATTGAAGCACAGCCTATTTTCAGTTACCAGCCTGTACCGATCTGTCGGCTGGAGCTCTCGATATTTTCCACACACGGCAATGTAATGGGGCCCCTTGCAGCAGTCACATGGGTAGTTGGTTGGATCGTGATCAGAGATTGCTGCAACGTACGTTGCCCGCTTGGGCAAGCTCTTCATTTTAGCTGCTGATTTGTTCTCCTGCTGATCTGAACTGCCTTCAACTGCTTCTAAGGCTCTGGCCCTTGATGCAATGAACTGTATCAGATTTTCATACCGCATGGGTTCTTGAGCAGAGCTGCGTTTAACCTCCCAGGCCTCTCGCAATGTGGAGTCCAGGCGTCTCGTGATCAGATACAAAAGCACATGGTTCCAATGGTGGATTGGAACTCCTAATGCTTTTAGAGCGTCCAACGTCTCTGTTGTGGAGCTTACTAGCTTGTTCAGATCACGAGCTGTTCGTTTTACGGTGGTGATATCTGAATGGAGCCGTTCGACATAAGACATTATTAATCTGTCCTTGTCATTGAACCGTTGGATCAGTTGGTTCCAAGCTGGCAAAAACGAATCGTTGGACATCGGCACCCGTGCTATCATTTCGGCTGGAGTTCCACTAACACTGGTCTTGAGGTAGTGGAGCCTCTCCACATCGCTTATCTGATCATTGTCTATCACCATTGATTTGAACAGATCTCTAAACCCTGGCCATGCTGCCAGGTCCCCGTTAAAATGAGGCAGTTTCAACTCGGGCAGGGCTGATCTGTGCCTTACTTGATCAGTTCGTGGGACCATGATCTGGCTCTTCTTGCTTAGATCGGCTCGTATCGTTAAAATTGCTGAGTTTACAGCATAATATGTCTTCATAGTGCGCTCATAATATTTCCCAGTCATGTACGGGTGACCCAGGAATCCTCTTTTGCATGATTCTCCCAGCAGCTCGTGATCCTTGGCGAAATCAGCCCAGATTTCCTTCGCCTGCTGGGAAATTCCCTCCACTTCTTCTATGGAAGTGGGTTTTTGATCTTGTATGGCCTCCTTCAGTTCTGTTAGCATTTCGAGCCGTGCCACCTGATTTTGAATTTTAAATTCGTTGGCAGTTGACTGCATTAGGACTGGTGAAGATGGGCGTGTTTGCTGCTCCACTACTGGAACTTCCAGTTTGCTCAGCTCTATTGTTTGATCAGCTCCTTTCTGATCGGCACTTGATTTAGTCTCCTTAGTGTCAGAAGACTTCGCTTGATCAGCTCCTTTCTGATCGGCACTTGATTTAGTCTCCTTTGATTCTGAAGACTGCATGGTCTTATCCTTGTCCATGTCTAATGAATCTGGATTGGACGTCTTGTATGATCTGTGATCTGCTCTTGATAATCTTGATAATCTGTGAGGCAACGAGCAGAATGAGTCTCATGTGTGTTATGAACTGTACCGATCTCCCAGATCTGACACTTTACACACACATGTTGCACTTGATCACACACTCACACCCACAGCTGACCAGACATCCGGCTCGAAGGACCAAAAAATGTTTGGTAAAGATATCAGTGGACTGTATTTTTTTGTAAGGTGTTGATGAAGTATATCGAGCCGGATTTCGAATAAGGAGTCTGGTGACAGCTGTGGGGAAATGAGTGCACACAATTGAAATAAATATGGGTTTATTGATCAGTGCATAGTGAATAAATAGATCATTTTGAATAATAAATAGATCCGTGTAGCGTGTGACGTTGATCACTCTTGGAATTAAGACTAATTCGATCATGTATTGATCCGGGCTCTCCCATTGAAATAAATAAATATGTTTTGTCACACGCTTTCCTTTTGATCATTGCGAGCAGTAATCGTGTTTTAATTTACCGTGCCGAGGTGGTGTCCGCACGTGGCCGTTACCAGTCGGTTTGAGAGACGGGCGTAAATCGTCCTCCTCGTTCTGGCTCTGCTCTGAATCTGATCTGGACTTTCTGCCTGTAACCTGGCTGATTGCTCAGTTCTGATCTGATCCTTTTTATTCTGATGTTGCCTCACAGAAGATCACTTTTTCCTTGAACTGCTCAGAGATATCTCCTTGTCGCACAAGTACTTTGAACAGAAGAATGGCCGACCTCCTGTACTGGCTTTCTTCTTGCGAGAAAGAAGGAAGTGGCGTGAACATGTGATCCTGTATCGATCGGTGATTTGTCACCGCATTTGGACACGCAGGAGTCGTGTCCACTCCTGATTGGCGCGTAACGAACAATAGACAGTCGGCGCGCTATTGATCGATGATCACAGCCGCTCGCGCGTGTGGTATGTTTATGATCCGCGCTTAAAGAGCTGCGGGTATGCTCCTGCCGCCCGCCATGAACTAGATCAATTCGCAACAGCATACGACGAATAGAAGCGGAGTTATAGTTGTTTATATCTGTGAGGCCATGAATCACCATTGACGGCCGGAATGCCTACCACTCGAAACGTTCGATGTTTGACGAAACTATGCAAGTTCGTCGCAGATCGGCACAAGGTGGGTCGATGTGTCGTGTTTTAAGCTACAAATTGCTATGTCGCAAATTTGCATTCGACGAATAGAAGCTGAGTTATAGTTGTTTATATCTGTCAGGCCATGAATCACCATTGACGGCCGGATTGCTTACCACTCGAAACGATCGATGTTTGACAAAACTATGCAAGTTCGTCGCAGGTCGGTATAAGGTGGTTCATTCGGGCGTGTTTTAAGCTACAAATTGCTAGGGCGCAGATTCGCATACGACGAATAGAAGCGGAGTTATAGTTGTTTATATCTGTGAGGCCATGAATCACCATTGACGGCCGGAATGCCTACCACTCGAAACGATCGATGTTTGACAAAACTATGCAAGTTCGTCGCAGATCGGTATAAAGTGGTTCTTTGGGGCGTGTTTTATGCTACAAATTGCTATGTCGCATATTTGCATACGACGAATAGAAGCTGAGTTATCGATGTTTATATCTGTGAGGCCTATGAATCACCATTGACGGCCGGATTCCCTACCACTCGAAACGATCGTCGTTTGACGAAACCATGCAAGTTCGTCGCAGACCGGCATGAGATGGGTCGATGTGACGTGTTTTAAGCTACAAATTGCTATGTCGCATATCCGCATACGACGAATAGAAGCGGAGTTATTGTTGTTTATATCTGTGAGGCCACGAATCACCATTGACGGCCGGATTGCCTACCACTCGAAACGATCGACGTTTGACGAAACTATGCAAGTTCGTCGCAGATCGGTAAAAGGTGGGTCGGTGGGCCGTGTTTTATGCTACAAATTGCTATGTCGGATATTGGCATCCGACGAATAGAAGCCAAGTTTTAGGTGCTTATATTTGTGAGGCCTATGAATCACCATTGACGGCCGGATTGCCTACCACTCGAAACGATCGATGTTTGACGAAACTATGCAAGTTCGTCGCAGTTTGGTATAAGGTGGTTCTTTGGGGCGTGTTTTATGCTACAAATTGCTATGTCGCAGATTTGCATACGACGAATAGAAGCGGAGTTATCGATGTTTATATCTGTGAGGCCTATGAATCACCATTGACGGCCGGATTCCCTACCACTCGAAACGATCGTCGTTTGACGAAACCATGCAAGTTCGTCGCAGATCGGCATGAGATGGGTCGATGTGACGTGTTTTAAGCTACAAATTGCTACGTCGCATATCCGCATACGACGAATAGAAGCGGAGTTATTGTTGTTTACATGTGTCAGGCCATGAATCACCATTGACGACCGGATTGCTTTCCACTAGAAACTATCGATGTTTGACAAAACTATGCAAGTTCGTCGCAGGTCGGTATAAGGTGGTTCATTGGGGCGTGTTTTAAGCTACAAATTGCTAGGGCGCAGATTCGCATACGACGAATAGAAGCGGAGTTATAGTTGTTTATATCTGTGAGGCCATGAATCACCATTGACGGCCGGATTGCTTTCCACTAGAAACTATCGATGTTTGACGAAACTATGCAAGTTCGTCGCAGGTCGGTATAAGGTGGTTCATTGGGGCGTGTTTTAAGCTACAAATTGCTAGGGCGCAGATTCGCATAGACGAATAGAAGCGGAGTTATAGTTGTTTATATCTGTGAGGCCATGAATCACCATTGACGGCCGGATTGCCTACCACTCGAAACGATCGACGTTTGACGAAACTATGCAAGTTCGTCGCAGATCGGTAAAAGGTGGGTCGGTGGGCCGTGTTTTATGCTACAAATTGCTATGTCGGATATTGGCATACGACAAATAGAAGCCAAGTTTTAGGTGCTTATATCTGTGAGGCCTATGAATCACCATTGACGGCCGGATTGCCTACCACTCGAAACGATCGATTTTTGACGAAACTATGCAAGTTTGTCGCAGATCGGCACAAGGTGGGTCGATGTGTCGTGTTTTAAGCTACAAATTGCTATGTCGCAGATTTGCATTCGACGAATAGAAGCGGAGTTATAGTTGTTTATATCTGTGAGGCCATGAATCACCATTGACGGCCGGATTGCTTACCACTCGAAACGATCGATGTTTGACAAAACTATGCAATTTCGTCGCAGATCGGCACATGGTGGGTCGATGTGACGTGTTTTAAGCTACAAATTGCTATGTCGCAGATTTGCATTTGACGAATAGGAGCGGAGTTAAAGATGTTTATATCTGTCTGGCCATGAATCACCATTGACGGCAGGATTGCCTGCCGCTCGAAACGATCGATGTTTGACGAAACTATGCAAGTTCATCGCAGATCGGCACAAGGTGGGTCGATGTGACGTGTTTTAAGCTACAAATTGCTATGTCGGATATTGGCATACGACGAATAGAAGCCAAGTTTTAGGTGCTTATATCTGTGAGATCATGAATCACCATTGACTGCCGGATTGCTTGCCACTCGAAACGATCGACGTTTGACGAAACTATGCAAGTTCGTCGCAGATCGGTATAAGGTGGGTCGTTGGGCCATGTTTTAAGCTACAAATCGCTATGTCGCAGATTCGCATACGACGAATAGAAGGGGAGTTATCGATGTTTATATCTGTGAGGCCTATGAATCACCATTGACGGCCGGATTCCCTCCCACTCGAAACGATCGTCGTTTGACGAAACCATGCAAGTTCGTCGCAGATCGGCATGAGATGGGTCGATGTGACGTGTTTTAAGCTACAAATTGCTACGTCGCATATCCGCATACGACGAATAGAAGCGGAGTTATTGTTGTTTACATGTGTCAGGCCATGAATCACCATTGACGACCGGATTGCTTTCCACTAGAAACTATCGATGTTTGACGAAACTATGCAAGTTCGTCGCAGGTCGGTATAAGGTGGTTCATTGGGGCGTGTTTTAAGCTACAAATTGCTATGTCGCAGATTCGCATACGACGAATAGAAGCGGAGTTATTGTTGTTGATATCTGTGAGGCCATGAATCACCATTGACGGCCGGATTCCCTACCACTCGAAACGATCGACGTTTGACGAAACCATGCAAGTTCGTCGCAGATCGGCACAAGGTGGGTCGATGTGACGTGTTTTAAGCTACAAATTGCTATGTCGCAGATTCGCATACGATGAATAGAAGCGGAGTTATCGTTGTTTATATCTGTCAGGCCATGAATCACCATTGACGGCCGGATTGCTTTCCACTCGAAACGATCGATGTTTGACGAAACTATACAAGTATGTCGCAGATCGGCATGAGGTGGGTCGATGTGTCGTGTTTTAAGCTACAAATTGCTATGTCGCAGATTTGCATACGACATATATAAGCGGAGTTATTGTTGTTGGCATCTGTGAGGCCATGAATCACCATTGACGGCCGGATTCCCTACCACTCGAAACGATCGACGTTTGACGAAACCATGCAAGTTCGTCGCAGATCGGCACAAGGTGGGTCGATGTGACGTGTTTTAAGCTACAAATTGCTATGTCGCAGATTCGCATACGATGAATAGGAGCGGAGTTATAGTTGTTTATATCTGTCAGGCCATAAATCACCATTGACGGCCGGATTGCCTACCACTCGAAACGATCGATGTTTGACAAAACTATGCAATTTCGTCGCAGATCGGCACATGGTGGGTCGATGTGACGTGTTTTAAGCTACAAATTGCTATGTCGGATATTGGCATACGACGAATAGAAGCCAAGTTTTAGGTGCTTATATCTGTGAGACCATGAATCACCATTGACGGCCGGATTGCTTACCACTCGAAACGATCGATGTTTGACAAAACTATGCAAGTTCGTCGCAGGTCGGTATAAGGTGGTTCATTCGGGCGTGTTTTAAGCTACAAATTGCTAGGTCGCATATTCGCATACGATGAATAGAAGCGGAGTTATAGTTGTTTATATCTGTGAGGCCATGAATCACCATTGACGGCCGGAATGCCTACCACTCGAAACGTTCGATGTTTGACGAAACTATGCAAGTTCGTCGCAGATCGGCACAAGGTGGGTCGATGTGTCGTGTATTAAGCTACAAATTGCTATGTCGCAAATTTGCATTCGACGAATAGAAGCTGAGTTATAGTTGTTTATATCTGTCAGGCCATGAATCACCATTGACGGCCGGATTGCTTACCACTCGAAACGATCGATGTTTGACAAAACTATGCAAGTTCGTCGCAGATCGGTATAAAGTGGTTCTTTGGGGCGTGTTTTATGCTACAAATTGCTATGTCGCATATTTGCATACGACGAATAGAAGCCAAGTTTTAGGTGCTTATATTTGTGAGGCCTATGAATCACCATTGACGGCCGGATTGCCTACCACTCGAAACGATCGATGTTTGACGAAACTATGCAAGTTTGTCGCAGATCGGCACAAGGTGGGTCGATGTGTCGTGTTTTAAGCTACAAATTGCTATGTCGCAGATTTGCATTCGACGAATAGAAGCGGAGTTATAGTTGTTTATATCTGTGAGGCCATGAATCACCATTGACGGCCGGATTGCTTACCACTCGAACCGATCGATGTTTGACAAAACTATGCAATTTCGTCGCAGATCGGCACATGGTGGGTCGATGTGACGTATTTTAAGCTACAAATTGCTATGTCGCAGATTTGCATTTGACGAATAGAAGCGGAGTTAAAGATGTTTATATCTGTCTGGCCATGAATCACCATTGACGGCAGGATTGCCTACCGCTCGAAACGATCGATGTTTGACGAAACTATGCAAGTTCATCGCAGATCGGCACAAGGTGGGTCGATGTGACGTGTTTTAAGCTACAAATTGCTATGTCGGATATTGGCATACGACGAATAGAAGCCAAGTTTTAGGTGCTTATATCTGTGAGATCATGAATCACCATTGACTGCCGGATTGCTTGCCACTCGAAACGATCGACGTTTGACGAAACTATGCAAGTTCGTCGCAGATCGGTATAAGGTGGGTCGTTGGGCCATGTTTTAAGCTACAAATCGCTATGTCGCAGATTCGCATACGACGAATAGAAGGGGAGTTATCGATGTTTATATCTGTGAGGCCTATGAATCACCATTGACGGCCGGATTGCCTACCACTCGAAACGATCGATGTTTGACGAAACTATGCAAGTTCGTCGCAGATCGGCACAAGGTGGGTCGATGTGTCGTGTTTTAAGCTACAAATTGCTATGTCGCAGATTTGCATTCGACGAATAGAAGCGGAGTTATAGTTGTTTATATCTGTGAGGCCATGAATCACCAATGACGGCCGGATTGCTTACCACTCGAAACGATCGATGTTTGACAAAACTATGCAATTTCGTCGCAGATCGGCACATGGTGGGTCGATGTGACGTGTTTTAAGCTACAAATTGCTATGTCGCAGATTTGCATTTGACGAATAGAAGCGGAGTTAAAGATGTTTATATCTGTCTGGCCATGAATCACCATTGACGGCAGGATTGCCTACCGCTCGAAACGATCGATGTTTGACGTAACTATGCAAGTTCATCGCAGATCGGCACAAGGTGGGTCGATGTGACGTGTTTTAAGCTACAAATTGCTATGTCGGATATTGGCATACGACGAATAGAAGCCAAGTTTTAGGTGCTTATATCTGTGAGATCATGAATCACCATTGACGGCCGGATTGCTTGCCACTCGAAACGATCGATGTTTGACGAAACTATGCAAGTTCGTCGCAGATCGGCACAAGGTGGGTCGATGTGTCGTGTTTTAAGCTACAAATTGCTATGTCGCAGATTTGCATTCGACGAATAGAAGCTGAGTTATAGTTGTTTATATCTGTCAGGCCATGAATCACCATTGACGGCCGGATTGCCTACCACTCGAAACGATCGATGTTTGACGAAACTATGCAAGTTCGTCGCAGGCCGGTATAAGGTGGTTCGTTGGGGCGTGTTTTAAGCTACAAATTGCTACGTCGCAGATTCGCATACGACGAATAGGAGCGGAGTTATTGTTGTTGATATCTGTGAGGCCATGAATCACCATTGACGGCCGGATTCCCTACACTCGAAACGATCGACGTTTGACGAAACCATGCAAGTTCGTCGCAGATCGGCACAAGGTGGGTCGATGTGACGTGTTTTAAGCTACAAATTGCTATGTCGCATATCCGCATACGACGAATAGAAGCGGAGTTATTGTTGTTTATATCTGTGAGGCCATGAATCACCATTGACGGCCGGATTGCCTACCACTCGAAACGATCGACGTTTGACGAAACTATGCAAGTTCGTCGCAGATCGGTAAAAGGTGGGTCGGTGGGCCGTGTTTTATGCTACAAATTGCTATGTCGGATATTGGCATACGACAAATAGAAGCCAAGTTTTAGGTGCTTATATCTGTGAGGCCTATGAATCACCATTGACGGCCGGATTGCCTACCACTCGAAACGATCGATGTTTGACGAAACTATGCAAGTTCGTCGCAGATCGGTAAAAGGTGGGTCGGTGGGCCGTGTTTTATGCTACAAATTGCTATGTCGGATATTGGCATACGACGAATAGAAGCCAAGTTTTAGGTGCTTATATTTGTGAGGCCTATGAATCACCATTGACGGCCGGATTGCTTACCACTCGAAACGTTCGATGTTTGACGAAACTATGCAAGTTCGTCGCAGATCGGCACAAGGTGGGTCGATGTGTCGTGTTTTAAGCTACAAATTGCTATGTCGCAAATTTGCATTCGACGAATAGAAGCTGAGTTATAGTTGTTTATATCTGTCAGGCCATGAATCACCATTGACGGCCGGATTGCTTACCACTCGAAACGATCGATGTTTGACAAAACTATGCAATTTCGTCGCAGATCGGCACATGGTGGGTCGATGTGACGTGTTTTAAGCTACAAATTGCTATGTCGCAGATTTGCATTTGACGAATAGAAGCGGAGTTAAAGATGTTTATATCTGTCTGGCCATGAATCACCATTGACGGCAGGATTGCCTACCGCTCGAAACGATCGATGTTTGACGAAACTATGCAAGTTCATCGCAGATCGGCACAAGGTGGGTCGATGTGACGTGTTTTAAGCTACAAATTGCTATGTCGGATATTGGCATACGACGAATAGAAGCCAAGTTTTAGGTGCTTATATCTGTGAGATCATGAATCACCATTGACGGCCGGATTGCTTGCCACTCGAAACGATCGATGTTTGACGAAACTATGCAAGTTCGTCGCAGATCGGCACAAGGTGGGTCGATGTGTCGTGTTTTAAGCTACAAATTGCTATGTCGCAGATTTGCATTCGACGAATAGAAGCTGAGTTATAGTTGTTTATATCTGTCAGGCCATGAATCACCATTGACGGCCGGATTGCTTTCCACTCGAAACGATCGATGTTTGACAAAACTATGCAAGTTCGTCGCAGTTTGGTATAAGGTGGTTCTTTGGGGCGTGTTTTATGCTACAAATTGCTATGTCGCAGATTTGCATACGACGAATAGAAGCGGAGTTATCGATGTTTATATCTGTGAGGCCTATGAATCACCATTGACGGCCGGATTCCCTACCACTCGAAACGATCGTCGTTTGACGAAACCATGCAAGTTCGTCGCAGATCGGCATGAGATGGGTCGATGTGACGTGTTTTAAGCTACAAATTGCTACGTCGCATATCCGCATACGACGAATAGAAGCGGAGTTATTGTTGTTTACATGTGTCAGGCCATGAATCACCATTGACGACCGGATTGCTTTCCACTAGAAACTATCGATGTTTGACGAAACTATGCAAGTTCGTCGCAGGTCGGTATAAGGTGGTTCATTGGGGCGTGTTTTAAGCTACAAATTGCTACGTCGCAGATTCGCATACGACGAATAGAAGCGGAGTTATTGTTGTTGATATCTGTGAGGCCATGAATCACCATTGACGGCCGGATTCCCTACCACTCGAAACGATCGACGTTTGACGAAACCATGCAAGTTCGTCGCAGATCGGCACAAGGTGGGTCGATGTGACGTGTTTTAAGCTACAAATTGCTATGTCGCAGATTCGCATACGATGAATAGGAGCGGAGTTATCGTTGTTTATATCTGTCAGGCCATGAATCACCATTGACGGCCGGATTGTTTTCCACTCGAAACGATCGATGTTTGACAAATCTATGCAAGTTCGTCGCAGGCCGGTATAAGGTGGTTCGTTGGGGCGTGTTTTAAGCTACAAATTGCTACGTCGCAGATTCGCATACGACGAATAGAAGCGGAGTTATTGTTGTTGATATCTGTGAGGCCATGAATCACCATTGACGGCCGGATTCCCTACCACTCGAAACGATCGACGTTTGACGAAACCATGCAAGTTCGTCGCAGATCGGCACAAGGTGGGTCGATGTGACGTGTTTTAAGCTACAAATTGCTATGTCGCATATCCGCATACGACGAATAGAAGCGGAGTTATTGTTGTTTATATCTGTGAGGCCATGAATCACCATTGACGGCCGGATTGCCTACCACTCGAAACGATCGACGTTTGACGAAACTATGCAAGTTCGTCGCAGATCGGTAAAAGGTGGGTCGGTGGGCCGTGTTTTATGCTACAAATTGCTATGTCGGATATTGGCATACGACAAATAGAAGCCAAGTTTTAGGTGCTTATATCTGTGAGGCCTATGAATCACCATTGACGGCCGGATTGCCTACCACTCGAAACGATCGATGTTTGACGAAACTATGCAAGTTTGTCGCAGATCGGCACAAGGTGGGTCGATGTGTCGTGTTTTAAGCTACAAATTGCTATGTCGCAGATTTGCATTCGACGAATAGAAGCGGAGTTATAGTTGTTTATATCTGTGAGGCCATGAATCACCATTGACGGCCGGATTGCTTACCACTCGAAACGATCGATGTTTGACAAAACTATGCAATTTCGTCGCAGATCGGCACATGGTGGGTCGATGTGACGTGTTTTAAGCTACAAATTGCTATGTCGCAGATTTGCATTTGACGAATAGAAGCGGAGTTAAAGATGTTTATATCTGTCTGGCCATGAATCACCATTGACGGCAGGATTGCCTGCCGCTCGAAACGATCGATGTTTGACGAAACTATGCAAGTTCATCGCAGATCGGCACAAGGTGGGTCGATGTGACGGGTTTTAAGCTACAAATTGATATGTCGCAGATTTGCATTCGACGAATAGAAGCGGAGTTATAGTTGTTTATATCTGTGAGGCCATGAATCACCATTGACGGCCGGATTGCTTACCACTCGAAACGTTCGATGTTTGACGAAACTATGCAAGTTCGTCGCAGATCGGCACAAGGTGGGTCGATGTGTCGTGTTTTAAGCTACAAATTGCTATGTCGCAAATTTGCATTCGACGAATAGAAGCTGAGTTATAGTTGTTTATATCTGTCAGGCCATGAATCACCATTGACGGCCGGATTGCTTACCACTCGAAACGATCGATGTTTGACAAAACTATGCAAGTTCGTCGCAGATCGGTATAAGGTGGTTCTTTGGGGCGTGTTTTATGCTACAAATTGCTATGTCGCAGATTTGCATACGACGAATAGAAGCTGAGTTATCGATGTTTATATCTGTGAGGCCTATGAATCACCATTGACGGCCGGATTCCCTACCACTCGAAACGATCTTCGTTTGACGAAACCATGCAAGTTCGTCGCAGATCGGCATGAGATGGGTCGATGTGACGTGTTTTAAGCTACAAATTGCTATGTCGCATATCCGCATACGACGAATAGAAGCGGAGTTATTGTTGTTTATATCTGTGAGGCCATGAATCACCATTGACGGCCGGATTGCCTACCACTCGAAACGATCGACGTTTGACGAAACTATGCAAGTTCGTCGCAGATCAGTAAAAGGTGGATCGGTGGGCCGTGTTTTATGCTACAAATTGCTATGTCGCATATCCGCATACGACGAATAGAAGCGAAGTTATTGTTGCTTATATCTGTGAGGCCATGAATCACCATTGACGGCCGGATTGCCTACCACTCGAAACGATCGACGTTTGACGAAACTATGCAAGTTCGTCGCAGATCGGTAAAAGGTGGGTCGGTGGGCCGTGTTTTAAGCTACAAATTGCTATGTCGCAGATTCGCATACGATGAATAGGAGCGGAGTTATAGTTGTTTATATCTGTGAGGCCATGAATCACCATTGACGGCCGGATTGCTTACCACTCGAAACGATCGATGTTTGACAAAACTATGCAATTTCGTCGCAGATCGGCACATGGTGGGTCGATGTGACGTGTTTTAAGCTACAAATTGCTATGTCGCAGATTTGCATTTGACGAATAGAAGCGGAGTTAAAGATGTTTATATCTGTCTGGCCATGAATCACCATTGACGGCCGGATTGCCTACCACTCGAAACGATCGATGTTTGACAAAACTATGCAATTTCGTCGCAGATCGGCACACGGTGGGTCGATGTGACGTGTTTTAAGCTACAAATTGCTATGTCGCAGATTTGCATTCGACGAATAGAAGCGGAGTTATAGTTGTTTATATCTGTGAGGTCATGAATCACCATTGACGGCCGGATTGCTTTCCACTAGAAACTATCGATGTTTGACGAAACTATGCAAGTTCGTCGCAGGTCGGTATAAGGTGGTTCATTGGGGCGTGTCTTAAGCTACAAATTGCTAGGGCGCAGATTCGCATACGACGAATAGAAGCGGAGTTATAGTTGTTTATATCTGTGAGGCCATGAACCACCATTGACGGCCGGATTGCCTACTACTCGAAACGATCGATGTTTGACGAAACTATGCAAGTTCGTCGCAGATCGGCACAAGGCGGGTCGATGTGACGTGTTTTAGCTACAAATTGCTATGTCGCAGATTTGCATTCGACGAATAGAAGCGGAGTTATAGTTGTTTATATCTGTCAGGCCATGAATCACCATTGACTGCCGGATTGCTTTCCACTCGAAACGATCGATGTTTGACAAAACTATGCAAGTTCGTCGCAGATCGGTGTAAGGTGGTTCGTTGGGGCGTGTTTTAAGCTACAAATTGCTATGTCGCAGATTCGCATACGACGAATAGAAGCGGAGTTATTGTTGTTGATATCTGTGAGGCCATGAATCACCATTGACGGCCGGATTCCCTACCACTCGAAACGATCGACGTTTGACGAAACCATGCAAGTTCGTCGCAGATCGGCACAAGGTGGGTCGATGTGACGTGTTTTCAGCTACAAATTGCTATGTCGCAGATTCGCATACGATGAATAGGAGCGGAGTTATCGTTGTTTATATCTGTCAGGCCATGAATCACCATTGACGGCCGGATTGTTTTCCACTCGAAACGATCGATGTTTGACAAATCTATGCAAGTTCGTCGCAGGCCGGTATAAGGTGGTTCGTTGGGGCGTGTTTTAATCTACAAATTGCTACGTCGCAGATTCGCATACGACGAATAGAAGCGAAGTTATTGTTGTTTATATCTGTGAGCCCATGAATCACCATTGACGGCCGGATTGCCTACCACTCGAAACGATCGACGTTTGACGAAACTATGCAAGTTCGTCGCAGATCGGTATAAGGTGGTTCTTTGGGGCGTGTTTTATGCTACAAATTGCTATGTCGCAGATTTGCATACGACGAATAGAAGCTGAGTTATCGATGTTTATATCTGTGAGGCCTATGAATCACCATTGACGGCCGGATTCTCTACCACTCGAAACGATCGTCGTTTGACGAAACCATGCAAGTTCGTCGCAGATCGGCATGAGATGGGTCAATGTGACGTGTTTTAAGCTACAAATTGCTATGTCGCATATCCGCATACGACGAATAGAAGCGGAGTTATTGTTGTTTATATCTGTGAGGCCATGAATCACCATTGACGGCCGGATTGCCTACCACTCGAAACGATCGATGTTTGACGAAACTATGCAAGTTCGTCGCAGATCGGCATGAGGTGGGTCAATGTGACGTGTTTTAAGCTACAAATTGCTATGTCGCATATCCGCATACGACGACTAGAAGCGGAGTTATTGTTGTTTATATCTGTGAGGCCATGAATCACCATTGACGGCCGGATTGCCTACCACTCGAAACGATCGACGTTTGACGAAACTATGCAAGTTCGTCGCAGATCGGTAAAAGGTGGGTCGGTGGGCCGTGTTTTATGCTACAAATTGCTATGTCGCAGATTTGCATACGACGAATAGAAGCTGAGTTATCGATGTTTATATCTGTGAGGCCTATGAATCACCATTGACGGCCGGATTCTCTACCACTCGAAACGATCGTCGTTTGACGAAACCATGCAAGTTCGTCGCAGATCGGCACAAGGTGGGTCGATGTGACGTGTTTTAAGCTACAAATTGCTATGTCGCAGATTCGCATACGATGAATAGGAGCGGAGTTATAGTTGTTTATATCTGTCAGGCCATAAATCACCATTGACGGCCGGATTGTTTTACACTCGAAACGATCGATGTTTGACAAATCTATGCAAGTTCGTCGCAGGCCGGTATAAGGTGGTTCGTTGGGGCGTGTTTTAAGCTACAAATTGCTACGTCGCAGATTCGCATACGACGAATAGATGCGGAGTTATTCTTGTTTATATCTGTGAGGCCATGAATCACCATTGACGGCCGGATTGCCTACCACTCGAAACGATCGATGTTTGACAAAACTATGCAATTTCGTCGCAGATCGGCACATGGTGGGTCGATGTGACGTGTTTTAAACTACAAATTGCTATGTCGGATATTGGCATACGACGAATAGAAGCCAAGTTTTAGGTGCTTATATCTGTGAGACCATGAATCACCATTGACGGCCGGATTGCTTACCACTCGAAACGATCGACGTTTGACGAAACTATGCAAGTTCGTCGCAGATCGGTATAAGGTGGGTCGTTGGGCCATGTTTTAAGCTACAAATTTCTATGTCGCAGATTCGCATACGACGAATACAAGCGGAGTTATCGATGTTTATATCTGTGAGGCCATGAATCACCATTGACGACCGGATTGCCTACCACTCGAAACGATCGACGTTTGACGAAACTACACAAGTATGTCGCAGATCGGCATAAGGTGGGTCGATGTGATGTGTTTTAAGCTACAAATTGCTATGTCGCAGATTTGAATACGACGTATAGAAGCGGAGTTATTGTTGTTTATATCTGTGAGGCCATGAATCACCACTGACGGCCGGATTGCTTTCCACTCGAAACGATCGATGTTTGACGAAACTATGCAAGTTCGTCGCAGATCGGTATAAGGTGGTTCGTTGGGGCGTGTTTTAAGGTACAAATTGCTATGTCGCAGAATTTCATACGACGAATAGAAGCGGAGTTATAGTTGTTTATATCTGTGAGGCCATGAATCACCATTGACGGCCGGATTGCCTACCACTCGAAACGATCGATGTTTAACGAAACTATGCAAGTTCGTCGCAGATCGGCACAAGGTGGGTCGTTGTGACGTGTTTTAGCTACAGATTGCTATGTCGCAGATTTGCATTCGACGAATAGAAGCGGAGTTATAGTTGTTTATATCTGTGAGGCCATGAATCACCATTGACGGCCGGATTCCCTACTACTCGAAACGATCGACGTTTGACGAAACCATGCAAGTTCGTCGCAGATCGGCACAAGGTGGGTCGATGTGACGTGTTTTAAGCTACAAATTGCTATGTCGCAGATTCGCATACGATGAATAGGAGCGGAGTTATAGTTGTTTATATCTGTCAGGCCATGAATCACCATTGACGACCGGATTGCTTTCCACTCAAAACGATCGATGTTTGACAAAACTATGCAAGTTCGTCGCAGACCGGTATAAGGTGGTTCGTTGGGGCGTGTTTTAAGCTACTAATTGCTACGTCGCAGATTCGCATACGACGAATAGAAGCGGAGTTATTGTTGTTTATATCTGTGAGGCCATGAATCGCAATTGACGACCGGATTGCCTACCACTCGAAACGATCGACATTTGACGAAACTATACAAGTATGTCGCAGATCGGCATGAGGTGGGTCGATGTGTCGTGTTTTAAGCTACAAATTGCTATGTCGCAGATTTGCATACGACATATATAAGCGGAGTTATTGTTGTTGGTATCTGTGAGGCCATGAATCACCATTGACGGCCGGATTCCCTACCACTCGAAACGATCGACGTTTGACGAAACCATGCAAGTTCGTCGCAAATCGGCACAAGGTGGGTCGATGTGACGTGTTTTAAGCTACAAATTGCTATGTCGCAGATTCGCATACGATGAATAGGAGCGGAGTTATAGTTGTTTATATCTGTCAGGCCATAAATCACCATTGACGGCCGGATTGTTTTACACTCGAAACGATCGATGTTTGACAAATCTATGCAAGTTCGTCGCAGGCCGGTATAAGGTGGTTCGTTGGGGCGTGTTTTAAGCTACAAATTGCTACGTCGCAGATTCGCATACGACGAATAGATGCGGAGTTATTGTTGTTTATATCTGTGAGGCCATGAATCACCATTGACGGCCGGATTGCCTACCACTCGAAACGATCGATGTTTGACAAAACTATGCAATTTCGTCGCAGATCGGCACATGGTGGGTCGATGTGACGTGTTTTAAGCTACAAATTGCTATGTCGGATATTGGCATACGACGAATAGAAGCCAAGTTTTAGGTGCTTATATCTGTGAGACCATGAATCACCATTGACGGCCGGATTGCTTACCACTCGAAACGATCGACGTTTGACGAAACTATGCAAGTTCGTCGCAGATCGGTATAAGGTGGGTCGTTGGGCCATGTTTTAAGCTACAAATTTCTATGTCGCAGATTCGCATACGACGAATACAAGCGGAGTTATCGATGTTTATATCTGTGAGGCCATGAATCACCATTGACGGCCGGATTGCCTACCACTCGAAACGATCGATGTTTGACGAAACTATGCAAGTTCGTCGCAGATCGGCACAAGGTGGGTCGATGTGACGTGTTTTTAGCTACAAATTGCTATGTCGCAGATTTGCATACGACGAATAGAAGCGGAGTTATAGTTGTTTATATCTGTGAGGCCATGAATCACCATTGACGGCCGGATTGCCTACCACTCGAAACGATCGATGTTTGACAAAACTATGCAATTTCGTCGCAGATCGGCAAATGGTGGGTCGATGTGACGTGTTTTAAGCTACAAATTATTATGTCGGATATTGGCATACGACGAATAGAAGCCAAGTTTTAGGTGCTTATATCTGTGAGACCATTAATCACCATTGACGGCCGGATTGCTGACCACTCGAAACGATCGACGTTTGACGAAACTATGCAAGTTCGTCGCAGATCGGTATAAGGTGGGTCGTTGGGCCATGTTTTAAGCTACAAATTTCTATGTCGCAGATTCGCATACGACGAATACAAGCGGAGTTATCGATGTTTATATCTGTGAGGCCATGAATCACCATTGACGGCCGGATTGCCTACCACTCGAAACGATCGATGTTTGACGAAACTATGCAAGTTTGTCGCAGATCGGCACAAGGTGGGTCGATGTGACGTGTTTTAAGCTACAAATTGATATGTCGCAGATTTGCATACGACGAATAGAAGCGGAGTTATTGTTGTTTATATCTGTGAGGCCATGAATCACCATTGACGGCCGGATTGCCTACCACTCGAAACGATCGATGTTTGACGAAACTATGCAAGTTCGTCGCAGATCGGTAAAAGGTGGGTGGTTGGGCCGTGTTTTATGCTACAAATTGCTATGTCGCAGATTTGCATACGACGTATAGAAGCGGAGTTATTGTTGTTTATATCTGTGAGGCCATGAATCACCATTGACGGCCGGATTGCCTACCACTCGAAACGATCGATGTTTGACGAAACTATGCAAGTTCGTCGCAGATCGGTATAAGGTGGGTGGTTGGGCCGTGTTTTATGCTACAAATTGCTACGTCGCATATTCGCATACGACGAATAGAAGCGGAGTTTTTGTTGTTTGTATCTGTGAGGCCATGAATCACCATTGACGGCCGGATTGCCTACCACTCGAAACGATCGATGTTTGACGAAACTATGCAAGTTCGTCGCAGATCGGTAAAAGGTGGGTCGTTGGGTCGTGTTTTTTGCTACAAATTGCTATGTCGCAGATTTGCATACGACGTATAGAAGCGGAGTTATAGTTGTTTTTATCTGTGAGGCCATGAATCACCATTGACGGCCGGATTGCTTTCCACTCCAAACGATCGATGTTTGACGAAACTATGCAAGTTCGTCGCAGATCGGTGTAAGGTGGTTCGTTGGGGCGTGTTTTAAGCTACAAATTGCTATGTCGGATATTGGCATACGACGAATAGAAGCCAAGTTTTAGGTGCTTATATCTGTGAGACCATGAATCACCATTGACGGCCGGATTGCTTACCACTCGAAACGATCGACGATTGACGAAACTATGCAAGTTCGTAGCAGATCGGTATAAGGTGGGTCGTTGGGCCATGTTTTAAGCTACAAATTTCTATGTCGCAGATTTGCATACGACGAATAGAAGCGGAGTTATTGTTGTTTATATCTGTGAGGCCATGAATCACCATTGACGGCCGGATTGCCTACCACTCGAAAAGATCGATGTTTGACAAAACTATGCAATTTCGTCGCAGATCGGCACATGGTGGGTCGATGTGACGTGTTTTAAGCTACAAATTGCTATGTCGGATATTGGCATACGACGAATAGAAGCCAAGTTTTAGGTGCTTATATCTGTGAGACCATGAATCACCATTGACGGCCGGATTGCTTACCACTCGAAACGATCGACGATTGACGAAACTATGCAAGTTCGTCGCAGATCGGTATAAGGTGGGTCGTTGGGCCATGTTTTAAGCTACAAATTTCTATGTCGCAGATTTGCATACGACGAATAGAAGCGGAGTTATTGTTGTTTATATCTGTGAGGCCATGAATCACCATTGACGGCCGGATTGCCTACCACTCGAAACGATCGATGTTTGACAAAACTATGCAATTTCGTCGCAGATCGGCACATGGTGGGTCGATGTGACGTGTTTTAAGCTACAAATTGCTATGTCGGATATTGGCATACGACGAATAGAAGCCAAGTTTTAGGTGCTTATATCTGTGAGACCATGAATCACCATTGACGGCCGGATTGCTTACCACTCGAAACGATCGATGTTTGACGAAACTATGCAAGTTCGTCGCAGATCGGTAAAAGGTGGGTCGTTGGGCCGTGTTCTATGCTACAAATTGCTATGTCGCAGATTTGCATACGGCGAATAGAAGCGGAGTAATTGTTGTTTATATCTGTGAGGCCATGAAACACCATTGACAGCCGGATTGCTTACCACTCGAAACGATCGACCTTTGACGAAACTATGCAAGTTCGTCGCAGATCGGTAAAAGCTGGGTCGTTGGGCCGTGTTTTATGCTACAAATTGCTATGTCGCAGATTTGCATACGACGAATAGAAGCGGACTGGTTGTTGTTTATATCTGTGAGGCCATGAATCACCATTGACGACCGGATTGCCTACCACTCGAAACGATCGACGTTTGACGAAACTACACAAGTATGTCGCAGATCGGCATAAGGTGGGTCGATGTGATGTGTTTTAAGCTACAAATTGCTATGTCGCAGATTTGAATACGACGTATAGAAGCGGAGTTATAGTTGTTTATATCTGTGAGGCCATGAATCACCATTGACGACCGGATTGCCTACCACTCGAAACGATCGACCATTGACGAAACTATGCAAGCTCGTCGCAGATCGGTAAAAGGTGGGTCGTTGGGCCGTGTTTTATGCTACAAATTGCTATGTCGCAGATTTGCATACGACGAATATAAGCGGAGTTATTGTTGTTGGCATCTGTGAGGCCATGAATCACCATTGACGGCCGGATTCCCTACCACTCGAAACGATCGACGTTTGACGAAACCATGCAAGTTCGTCGCAGATCGGCACAAGGTGGGTCGATGTGACGTGTTTTAAGCTACAAATTGCTATGTCGCAGATTCGCATACGATGAATAGGAGCGGAGTTATAGTTGTTTATATCTGTCAGGCCATAAATCACCATTGACGGCCGGATTGCCTACCACTCGAAACGATCGATGTTTGACAAAACTATGCAATTTCGTCGCAGATCGGTATAAGGTGGGTCGTTGGGCCATGTTTTAAGCTACAAATTTCTATGTCGCAGATTCGCATACGACGAATACAAGCGGAGTTATCGATGTTTATATCTGTGAGGCCATGAATCACCATTGACGACCGGATTGCCTACCACTCGAAACGATCGACGTTTGACGAAACTACACAAGTATGTCGCAGATCGGCATAAGGTGGGTCGATGTGATGTGTTTTAAGCTACAAATTGCTATGTCGCAGATTTGAATACGACGTATAGAAGCGGAGTTATAGTTGTTTATATCTGTGAGGCCATGAATCACCATTGACGACCGGATTGCCTACCACTCGAAACGATCGACCATTGACGAAACTATGCAAGCTCGTCGCAGATCGGTAAAAGGTGGGTCGTTGGGCCGTGTTTTATGCTACAAATTGCTATGTCGCAGATTTGCATACGACGAATAGAAGCGGACTTATTGTTGTTTATATCTGTGAGGCCATGAATCACCATTGACGGCCGGATTTCTTACCACTCGAAACGATCGACGTTTGACGAAACTATGCAAGTTCGTCGCAGATCGGTATAAGGTGGGTCGTTGGGCCATGTTTTAAGCTACAAATCGCTATTTCGCAGATTTGCATACGACGTATAGAAGTGGAGTTATGGATGTTTATATCTGTGAGGCCATGAATCACCATTGACGACCGGATTGCCTACCACTCGAAACGATCGACGTTTGACGAAACTATACAAGTATGTCGCAGATCGGTATAAGGTGGTTCGTTGGGGCGTGTTTTAAGCTACAAATTGCTATGTCGCAGATTCGCATACGACGAATAGAAGCGGAGTTATGGTTGTTTATATCTGTGAGGCCATGAATCACCATTGACGGCCGGATTCCCTACCATTCGAAACGATCGACGTTTGACGAAACTATACAAGTACGTCGCAGATCGGCATGAGGTGGGTCGATGTGACGTGTTTTAAGCTACAAATTGCTATGTCGCAGATTTGCATACGACATATATAAGCGGAGTTATTGTTGTTTATATCTGTGAGGCCATGAATCACCATTGACGGCCGGATTGCTTTCCACTAGAAACTATCGATGTTTGACGAAACTATGCTAGTTCGTCGCAGATCGGTATATGGTGGTTCATTGGGGCGTGTTTTAAGCTACAAATTGCTAGGGCGCAGATTCGCATACGACGAATAGAAGCGGAGTTATAGTTGTTTATATCTGTGAGGCCATGAATCACCATTGACGGCCGGATTGCCTACCACTCGAAACGATCGATGTTTGACGAAACTATGCAAGTTCGTCGCAGATCGGCACAAGGTGGGTCGATGTGACGTGTTTTTAGCTACAAATTGCTATGTCGCAGATTTGCATACGACGAATAGAAGCGGAGTTATAGTTGTTTATATCTGTGAGGCCATGAATCACCATTGACGGCCGGATTGCCTACCACTCGAAACGATCGATGTTTGACAAAACTATGCAATTTCGTCGCAGATCGGCAAATGGTGGGTCGATGTGACGTGTTTTAAGCTACAAATTGCTATGTCGGATATTGGCATACGACGAATAGAAGCCAAGTTTTAGGTGCTTATATCTGTGAGACCATTAATCACCATTGACGGCCGGATTGCTTACCACTCGAAACGATCGACGTTTGACGAAACTATGCAAGTTCGTCGCAGATCGGTATAAGGTGGGTCGTTGGGCCATGTTTTAAGCTACAAATTTCTATGTCGCAGATTCGCATACGACGAATACAAGCGGAGTTATCGATGTTTATATCTGTGAGGCCATGAATCACCATTGACGGCCGGATTGCCTACCACTCGAAACGATCGATGTTTGACGAAACTATGCAAGTTTGTCGCAGATCGGCACAAGGTGGGTCGATGTGACGTGTTTTAAGCTACAAATTGCTATGTCGGATATTGGCATACGACGAATAGAAGCCAAGTTTTAGGTGCTTATATCTGTGAGACCATGAATCACCATTGACGGCCGGATTGCTTACCACTCGAAACGATCGATGTTTGACGAAACTATGCAAGTTCGTCGCAGATCGGTAAAAGGTGGGTCGTTGGGCCGTGTTCTATGCTACAAATTGCTATGTCGCAGATTTGCATACGGCGAATAGAAGCGGAGTAATTGTTGTTTATATCTGTGAGGCCATGAAACACCATTGACAGCCGGATTGCTTACCACTCGAAACGATCGACCTTTGACGAAACTATGCAAGTTCGTCGCAGATCGGTAAAAGCTGGGTCGTTGGGCCGTGTTTTATGCTACAAATTGCTATGTCGCAGATTTGCATACGACGAATAGAAGCGGACTGGTTGTTGTTTATATCTGTGAGGCCATGAATCACCATTGACGACCGGATTGCCTACCACTCGAAACGATCGACGTTTGACGAAACTACACAAGTATGTCGCAGATCGGCATAAGGTGGGTCGATGTGATGTGTTTTAAGCTACAAATTGCTATGTCGCAGATTTGAATACGACGTATAGAAGCGGAGTTATAGTTGTTTATATCTGTGAGGCCATGAATCACCATTGACGACCGGATTGCCTACCACTCGAAACGATCGACCATTGACGAAACTATGCAAGCTCGTCGCAGATCGGTAAAAGGTGGGTCGTTGGGCCGTGTTTTATGCTACAAATTGCTATGTCGCAGATTTGCATACGACGAATAGAAGCGGACTTATTGTTGTTTATATCTGTGAGGCCATGAATCACCATTGACGGCCGGATTGCTTACCACTCGAAACGATCGACGTTTGACGAAACTATGCAAGTTCGTCGCAGATCGGTATAAGGTGGGTCGTTGGGCCATGTTTTAAGCTACAAATCGCTATTCCGCAGATTTGCATACGACGTATAGAAGTGGAGTTATGGATGTTTATATCTGTGAGGCCATGAATCACCATTGACGGCCGGATTCCCTACCATTCGAAACGATCGACGTTTGACGAAACTATACAAGTTCGTCGCAGATCAGCATGAGGTGGGTCGATGTGACGTGTTTTAAGCTACAAATTGCTATGTCGCAGATTTGCATACGACATATATAAGCGGAGTTATTGTTGTTTATATCTGTGAGGCCATGAATCACCATTGACGGCCGGATTGCTTTCCACTAGAAACTATCGATGTTTGACGAAACTATGCTAGTTCGTCGCAGATCGGTATAAGGTGGGTCGTTGGGCCATGTTTTAAGCTACAAATTTCTATGTCGCAGATTCGCATACGACGAATACAAGCGGAGTTATCGATGTTTATATCTGTGAGGCCATGAATCACCATTGACGGCCGGATTGCCTACCACTCGAAACGATCGATGTTTGACGAAACTATGCAAGTTTGTCGCAGATCGGCACAAGGTGGGTCGATGTGACGTGTTTTAAGCTACAAATTGATATGTCGCAGATTTGCATACGACGAATAGAAGCGGAGTTATTGTTGTTTATATCTGTGAGGCCATGAATCACCATTGACGGCCGGATTGCCTACCACTCGAAACGATCGATGTTTGACGAAACTATGCAAGTTCGTCGCAGATCGGTAAAAGGTGGGTGGTTGGGCCGTGTTTTATGCTACAAATTGCTACGTCGCATATTCGCATACGACGTATAGAAGCGGAGTTATAGTTGTTTTTATCTGTGAGGCCATGAATCACCATTGACGGCCGGATTGCTTTCCACTCCAAACGATCGATGTTTGACGAAACTATGCAAGTTCGTCGCAGATCGGTGTAAGGTGGTTCGTTGGGGCGTGTTTTAAGCTACAAATTGCTATGTCGGATATTGGCATACGACGAATAGAAGCCAAGTTTTAGGTGGTTATATCTGTGAGACCATGAATCACCATTGACGGCCGGATTGCTTACCACTCGAAACGATCGACGATTGACGAAACTATGCAAGTTCGTAGCAGATCGGTATAAGGTGGGTCGTTGGGCCATGTTTTAAGCTACAAATTTCTATGTCGCAGATTTGCATACGACGAATAGAAGCGGAGTTATTGTTGTTTATATCTGTGAGGCCATGAATCACCATTGACGGCCGGATTGCCTACCACTCGAAACGATCGATGTTTGACAAAACTATGCAATTTCGTCGCAGATCGGCACATGGTGGGTCGATGCGACGTGTTTTAAGCTACAAATTGCTATGTCGGATATTGGTATACGACGAATAGAAGCCAAGTTTTAGGTGCTTATATCTGTGAGACCATGAATCACCATTGACGGCCGGATTGCTTACCACTCGAAACGATCGACGATTGACGAAACTATGCAAGTTCGTCGCAGATCGGTATAAGGTGGGTCGTTGGGCCATGTTTTAAGCTACAAATTTCTATGTCGCAGATTTGCATACGACGAATAGAAGCGGAGTTATTGTTGTTTATATCTGTGAGGCCATGAATCACCATTGACGGCCGGATTGCCTACCACTCGAAACGATCGATGTTTGACAAAACTATGCAATTTCGTCGCAGATCGGCACATGGTGGGTCGATGTGACGTGTTTTAAGCTACAAATTGCTATGTCGGATATTGGCATACGACGAATAGAAGCCAAGTTTTAGGTGCTTATATCTGTGAGACCATGAATCACCATTGACGGCCGGATTGCTTACCACTCGAAACGATCGATGTTTGACGAAACTATGCAAGTTCGTCGCAGATCGGTAAAAGGTGGGTCGTTGGGCCGTGTTCTATGCTACAAATTGCTATGTCGCAGATTTGCATACGGCGAATAGAAGCGGAGTAGTTGTTGTTTATATCTGTGAGGCCACGAAACACCATTGACAGCCGGATTGCTTACCACTCGAAACGATCGACCTTTGACGAAACTATGCAAGTTCGTCGCAGATCGGTAAAAGCTGGGTCGTTGGGCCGTGTTTTATGCTACAAATTGCTATGTCGCAGATTTGCATACGACGAATAGAAGCGGACTGGTTGTTGTTTATATCTGTGAGGCCATGAATCACCATTGACGACCGGATTGCCTACCACTCGAAACGATCGACGTTTGACGAAACTACACAAGTATGTCGCAGATCGGCATAAGGTGGGTCGATGTGATGTGTTTTAAGCTACAAATTGCTATGTCGCAGATTTGAATACGACGTATAGAAGCGGAGTTATAGTTGTTTATATCTGTGAGGCCATGAATCACCATTGACGACCGGATTGCCTACCACTCGAAACGATCGACCATTGACGAAACTATGCAAGCTCGTCGCAGATCGGTAAAAGGTGGGTCGTTGGGCCGTGTTTTATGCTACAAATTGCTATGTCGCAGATTTGCATACGACGAATAGAAGCGGACTTATTGTTGTTTATATCTGTGAGGCCATGAATCACCATTGACGGCCGGATTGCTTACCACTCGAAACGATCGACGTTTGACGAAACTATGCAAGTTCGTCGCAGATCGGTATAAGGTGGGTCGTTGGGCCATGTTTTAAGCTACAAATCGCTATTCCGCAGATTTGCATACGACGTATAGAAGTGGAGTTATGGATGTTTATATCTGTGAGGCCATGAATCACCATTGACGGCCGGATTCCCTACCATTCGAAACGATCGACGTTTGACGAAACTATACAAGTACGTCGCAGATCAGCATGAGGTGGGTCGATGTGACGTGTTTTAAGCTACAAATTGCTATGTCGCAGATTTGCATACGACATATATAAGCGGAGTTATTGTTGTTTATATCTGTGAGGCCATGAATCACCATTGACGGCCGGATTGCTTTCCACTAGAAACTATCGATGTTTGACGAAACTATGCTAGTTCGTCGCAGATCGGTATATGGTGGTTCATTGGGGCGTGTTTTAAGCTACAAATTGCTAGGGCGCAGATTCGCATACGACGAATAGAAGCGGAGTTATAGTTGTTTATATCTGTGAGGCCATGAATCACCATTGACGGCCGGATTGCCTACCACTCGAAACGATCGATGTTTGACGAAACTATGCAAGTTCGTCGCAGATCGGCACAAGGTGGGTCGATGTGACGTGTTTTTAGCTACAAATTGCTATGTCGCAGATTTGCATTCGACGAATAGAAGCGGAGTTATAGTTGTTTATATCTGTGAGGCCATGAATCACCATTGACGGCCGGATTGCCTACCACTCGAAACGATCGATGTTTGACAAAACTATGCAATTTCGTCGCAGATCGGCACATGGTGGGTCGATGTGACGTGTTTTAAGCTACAAATAGCTATGTCGGATATTGGCATACGACGAATAAAAGCCAAGTTTTAGGTGCTTATATCTGTGAGACCATTAATCACCATTGACGGCCGGATTGCTTACCACTCGAAACGATCGAAGTTTGACGAAACTATGCAAGTTCGTCGCAGATCTGTATAAGGTGGGTCGTTGGGCCATGTTTTAAGCTACAAATTTCTATGTCGCAGATTCGCATACGACGAATACAAGCGGAGTTATCGATGTTTATATCTGTGAGGCCATGAATCACCATTGACGGCCGGATTGCCTACCACTCGAAACGATCGATGTTTGACGAAACTATGCAAGTTTGTCGCAGATCGGCACAAGGTGGGTCGATGTGACGTGTTTTAAGCTACAAATTGATATGTCGCAGATTTGCATACGACGAATAGAAGCGGAGTTATTGTTGTTTGTATCTGTGAGGCCATGAATCACCATTGACGGCCGGATTGCCTACCACTCGAAACGATCGATGTTTGACGAAACTATGCAAGTTCGTCGCAGATCGGTAAAAGGTGGGTGGTTGGGCCGTGTTTTATGCTACAAATTGCTATGTCGCAGATTTGCATACGACGTATAGAAGCGGAGTTATTGTTGTTTATATCTGTGAGGCCATGAATCACCATTGACGGCCGGATTGCTTACCACTCGAAACGATCGACGATTGACGAAACTATGCAAGTTCGTCGCAGATCGGTATAAGGTGGGTCGTTGGGCCATGTTTTAAGCTACAAATTTCTATGTCGCAGATTTGCATACGACGAATAGAAGCGGAGTTATTGTTGTTTATATCTGTGAGGCCATGAATCACCATTGACGGCCGGATTGCCTACCACTCGAAACGATCGATGTTTGACAAAACTATGCAATTTCGTCGCAGATCGGCACATGGTGGGTCGATGTGACGTGTTTTAAGCTACAAATTGCTATGTCGGATATTGGCATACGACGAATAGAAGCCAAGTTTTAGGTGCTTATATCTGTGAGACCATGAATCACCATTGACGGCCGGATTGCTTACCACTCGAAACGATCGATGTTTGACGAAACTATGCAAGTTCGTCGCAGATCGGTAAAAGGTGGGTCGTTGGGCCGTGTTCTATGCTACAAATTGCTATGTCGCAGATTTGCATACGGCGAATAGAAGCGGAGTAATTGTTGTTTATATCTGTGAGGCCATGAGACACCATTGACAGCCGGATTGCTTACCACTCGAAACGATCGACCTTTGACGAAACTATGCAAGTTCGTCGCAGATCGGTAAAAGCTGGGTCGTTGGGCCGTGTTTTATGCTACAAATTGCTATGTCGCAGATTTGCATACGACGAATAGAAGCGGACTGGTTGTTGTTTATATCTGTGAGGCCATGAATCACCATTGACGACCGGATTGCCTACCACTCGAAACGATCGACCTTTGACGAAACTACACAAGTATGTCGCAGATCGGCATAAGGTGGGTCGATGTGATGTGTTTTAAGCTACAAATTGCTATGTCGCAGATTTGAATACGACGTATAGAAGCGGAGTTATAGTTGTTTATATCTGTGAGGCCATGAATCACCATTGACGACCGGATTGCCTACCACTCGAAACGATCGACCATTGACGAAACTATGCAAGCTCGTCGCAGATCGGTAAAAGGTGGGTCGTTGGGCCGTGTTTTATGCTACAAATTGCTATGTCGCAGATTTGCATACGACGAATAGAAGCGGACTTATTGTTGTTTATATCTGTGAGGCCATGAATCACCATTGACGGCCGGATTGCTTACCACTCGAAACGATCGACGTTTGACGAAACTATGCAAGTTCGTCGCAGATCGGTATAAGGTGGGTCGTTGGGCCATGTTTTAAGCTACAAATCGCTATTCCGCAGATTTGCATACGACGTATAGAAGTGGAGTTATGGATGTTTATATCTGTGAGGCCATGAATCACCATTGACGGCCGGATTCCCTACCATTCGAAACGATCGACGTTTGACGAAACTATACAAGTTCGTCGCAGATCAGCATGAGGTGGGTCGATGTGACGTGTTTTAAGCTACAAATTGCTATGTCGCAGATTTGCATACGACATATACAAGCGGAGTTATTGTTGTTTATATCTGTGAGGCCATGAATCACCATTGACGGCCGGATTGCTTTCCACTAGAAACTATCGATGTTTGACGAAACTATGCAAGTTCGTCGCAGATCGGTATAAGGTGGGTCGTTGGGCCATGTTTTAAGCTACAAATTTCTATGTCGCAGATTCGCATACGACGAATACAAGCGGAGTTATCGATGTTTATATCTGTGAGGCCATGAATCACCATTGACGGCCGGATTGCCTACCACTCGAAACGATCGATGTTTGACGAAACTATGCAAGTTTGTCGCAGATCGGCACAAGGTGGGTCGATGTGACGTGTTTTAAGCTACAAATTGATATGTCGCAGATTTGCATACGACGAATAGAAGCGGAGTTATTGTTGTTTATATCTGTGAGGCCATGAATCACCATTGACGGCCGGATTGCCTACCACTCGAAACGATCGATGTTTGACGAAACTATGCAAGTTCGTCGCAGATCGGTAAAAGGTGGGTGGTTGGGCCGTGTTTTATGCTACAAATTGCTATGTCGCAGATTTGCATACGACGTATAGAAGCGGAGTTATTGTTGTTTATATCTGTGAGGCCATGAATCACCATTGACGGCCGGATTGCCTACAACTCGAAACGATCGATGTTTGACGAAACTATGCAAGTTCGTCGCAGATCGGTATAAGGTGGGTGGTTGGGCCGTGTTTTATGCTACAAATTGCTACGTCGCATATTCGCATACGACGTATAGAAGCGGAGTTATAGTTGTTTTTATCTGTGAGGCCATGAATCACCATTGACGGCCGGATTGCTTTCCACTCCAAACGATCGATGTTTGACGAAACTATGCAAGTTCGTCGCAGATCGGTGTAAGGTGGTTCGTTGGGGCGTGTTTTAAGCTACAAATTGCTATGTCGGATATTGGCATACGACGAATAGAAGCCAAGTTTTAGGTGGTTATATCTGTGAGACCATGAATCACCATTGACGGCCGGATTGCTTACCACTCGAAACGATCGACGATTGACGAAACTATGCAAGTTCGTAGCAGATCGGTATAAGGTGGGTCGTTGGGCCATGTTTTAAGCTACAAATTTCTATGTCGCAGATTTGCATACGACGAATAGAAGCGGAGTTATTGTTGTTTATATCTGTGAGGCCATGAATCACCATTGACGGCCGGATTGCCTACCACTCGAAACGATCGATGTTTGACAAAACTATGCAATTTCGTCGCAGATCGGCACATGGTGGGTCGATGTGACGTGTTTTAAGCTACAAATTGCTATGTCGGATATTGGTATACGACGAATAGAAGCCAAGTTTTAGGTGCTTATATCTGTGAGACCATGAATCACCATTGACGGCCGGATTGCTTACCACTCGAAACGATCGACGATTGACGAAACTATGCAAGTTCGTCGCAGATCGGTATAAGGTGGGTCGTTGGGCCATGTTTTAAGCTACAAATTTCTATGTCGCAGATTTGCATACGACGAATAGAAGCGGAGTTATTGTTGTTTATATCTGTGAGGCCATGAATCACCATTGACGGCCGGATTGCCTACCACTCGAAACGATCGATGTTTGACAAAACTATGCAATTTCGTCGCAGATCGGCACATGGTGGGTCGATGTGACGTGTTTTAAGCTACAAATTGCTGTGTCGGATATTGGCATACGACGAATAGAAGCCAAGTTTTAGGTGCTTATATCTGTGAGACCATGAATCACCATTGACGGCCGGATTGCTTACCACTCGAAACGATCGATGTTTGACGAAACTATGCAAGTTCGTCGCAGATCGGTAAAAGGTGGGTCGTTGGGCCGTGTTCTATGCTACAAATTGCTATGTCGCAGATTTGCATACGGCGAATAGAAGCGGAGTAATTGTTGTTTATATCTGTGAGGCCATGAAACACCATTGACAGCCGGATTGCTTACCACTCGAAACGATCGACCTTTGACGAAACTATGCAAGTTCGTCGCAGATCGGTAAAAGCTGGGTCGTTGGGCCGTGTTTTATGCTACAAATTGCTATGTCGCAGATTTGCATACGACGAATAGAAGCGGACTGGTTGTTGTTTATATCTGTGAGGCCATGAATCACCATTGACGACCGGATTGCCTACCACTCGAAACGATCGACGTTTGACGAAACTACACAAGTATGTCGCAGATCGGCATAAGGTGGGTCGATGTGATGTGTTTTAAGCTACAAATTGCTATGTCGCAGATTTGAATACGACGTATAGAAGCGGAGTTATAGTTGTTTATATCTGTGAGGCCATGAATCACCATTGACGACCGGATTGCCTACCACTCGAAACGATCGACCATTGACGAAACTATGCAAGCTCGTCGCAGATCGGTAAAAGGTGGGTCGTTGGGCCGTGTTTTATGCTACAAATTGCTATGTCGCAGATTTGCATACGACGAATAGAAGCGGACTTATTGTTGTTTATATCTGTGAGGCCATGAATCACCATTGACGGCCGGATTGCTTACCACTCGAAACGATCGACGTTTGACGAAACTATGCAAGTTCGTCGCAGATCGGTATAAGGTGGGTCGTTGGGCCATGTTTTAAGCTACAAATCGCTATTCCGCAGATTTGCATACGACGTATAGAAGTGGAGTTATGGATGTTTATATCTGTGAGGCCATGAATCACCATTGACGGCCGGATTCCCTACCATTCGAAACGATCGACGTTTGACGAAACTATACAAGTACGTCGCAGATCAGCATGAGGTGGGTCGATGTGACGTGTTTTAAGCTACAAATTGCTATGTCGCAGATTTGCATACGACATATATAAGCGGAGTTATTGTTGTTTATATCTGTGAGGCCATGAATCACCATTGACGGCCGGATTGCTTTCCACTAGAAACTATCGATGTTTGACGAAACTATGCTAGTTCGTCGCAGATCGGTATATGGTGGTTCATTGGGGCGTGTTTTAAGCTACAAATTGCTAGGGCGCAGATTCGCATACGACGAATAGAAGCGGAGTTATAGTTGTTTATATCTGTGAGGCCATGAATCACCATTGACGGCCGGATTGCCTACCACTCGAAACGATCGATGTTTGACGAAACTATGCAAGTTCGTCGCTGATCGGCACAAGGTGGGTCGATGTGACGTGTTTTTAGCTACAAATTGCTATGTCGCAGATTTGCATACGACGAATAGAAGCGGAGTTATAGTTGTTTATATCTGTGAGGCCATGAATCACCATTGACGGCCGGATTGCCTACCACTCGAAACGATCGATGTTTGACAAAACTATGCAATTTCGTCGCAGATCGGCACATGGTGGGTCGATGTGACGTGTTTTAAGCTACAAATAGCTATGTCGGATATTGGCATACGACGAATAAAAGCCAAGTTTTAGGTGCTTATATCTGTGAGACCATTAATCACCATTGACGGCCGGATTGCTTACCACTCGAAACGATCGAAGTTTGACGAAACTATGCAAGTTCGTCGCAGATCTGTATAAGGTGGGTCGTTGGGCCATGTTTTAAGCTACAAATTTCTATGTCGCAGATTCGCATACGACGAATACAAGCGGAGTTATCGATGTTTATATCTGTGAGGCCATGAATCACCATTGACGGCCGGATTGCCTACCACTCGAAACGATCGATGTTTGACGAAACTATGCAAGTTTGTCGCAGATCGGCACAAGGTGGGTCGATGTGACGTGTTTTAAGCTACAAATTGATATGTCGCAGATTTGCATACGACGAATAGAAGCGGAGTTATTGTTGTTTGTATCTGTGAGGCCATGAATCACCATTGACGGCCGGATTGCCTACCACTCGAAACGATCGATGTTTGACGAAACTATGCAAGTTCGTCGCAGATCGGTAAAAGGTGGGTGGTTGGGCCGTGTTTTATGCTACAAATTGCTATGTCGCAGATTTGCATACGACGTATAGAAGCGGAGTTATTGTTGTTTATATCTGTGAGGCCATGAATCACCATTGACGGCCGGATTGCTTACCACTCGAAACGATCGACGATTGACGAAACTATGCAAGTTCGTCGCAGATCGGTATAAGGTGGGTCGTTGGGCCATGTTTTAAGCTACAAATTTCTATGTCGCAGATTCGCATACGACGAATAGAAGCGGAGTTATTGTTGTTTATATCTGTGAGGCCATGAATCACCATTGACGGCCGGATTGCCTACCACTCGAAACGATCGATGTTTGACAAAACTATGCAATTTCGTCGCAGATCGGCACATGGTGGGTCGATGTGACGTGTTTTAAGCTACAAATTGCTATGTCGGATATTGGCATACGACGAATAGAAGCCAAGTTTTAGGTGCTTATATCTGTGAGACCATGAATCACCATTGACGGCCGGATTGCTTACCACTCGAAACGATCGATGTTTGACGAAACTATGCAAGTTCGTCGCAGATCGGTAAAAGGTGGGTCGTTGGGCCGTGTTCTATGCTACAAATTGCTATGTCGCAGATTTGCATACGGCGAATAGAAGCGGAGTAATTGTTGTTTATATCTGTGAGGCCATGAGACACCATTGACAGCCGGATTGCTTACCACTCGAAACGATCGACCTTTGACGAAACTATGCAAGTTCGTCGCAGATCGGTAAAAGCTGGGTCGTTGGGCCGTGTTTTATGCTACAAATTGCTATGTCGCAGATTTGCATACGACGAATAGAAGCGGACTGGTTGTTGTTTATATCTGTGAGGCCATGAATCACCATTGACGACCGGATTGCCTACCACTCGAAACGATCGACCTTTGACGAAACTACACAAGTATGTCGCAGATCGGCATAAGGTGGGTCGATGTGATGTGTTTTAAGCTACAAATTGCTATGTCGCAGATTTGAATACGACGTATAGAAGCGGAGTTATAGTTGTTTATATCTGTGAGGCCATGAATCACCATTGACGACCGGATTGCCTACCACTCGAAATGATCGACCATTGACGAAACTATGCAAGCTCGTCGCAGATCGGTAAAAGGTGGGTCGTTGGGCCGTGTTTTATGCTACAAATTGCTATGTCGCAGATTTGCATACGACGAATAGAAGCGGACTTATTGTTGTTTATATCTGTGAGGCCATGAATCACCATTGACGGCCGGATTGCTTACCACTCGAAACGATCGACGTTTGACGAAACTATGCAAGTTCGTCGCAGATCGGTATAAGGTGGGTCGTTGGGCCATGTTTTAAGCTACAAATCGCTATTCCGCAGATTTGCATACGACGTATAGAAGTGGAGTTATGGATGTTTATATCTGTGAGGCCATGAATCACCATTGACGGCCGGATTCCCTACCATTCGAAACGATCGACGTTTGACGAAACTATACAAGTACGTCGCAGATCAGCATGAGGTGGGTCGATGTGACGTGTTTTAAGCTACAAATTGCTATGTCGCAGATTTGCATACGACATATATAAGCGGAGTTATTGTTGTTTATATCTGTGAGGCCATGAATCACCATTGACGGCCGGATTGCTTACCACTAGAAACTATCGATGTTTGACGAAACTATGCTAGTTCGTCGCAGATCGGTATATGGTGGTTCATTGGGGCGTGTTTTAAGCTACAAATTGCTAGGGCGCAGATTCGCATACGACGAATAGAAGCGGAGTTATAGTTGTTTATATCTGTGAGGCCATGAATCACCATTGACGGCCGGATTGCCTACCACTCGAAACGATCGATGTTTGACGAAACTATGCAAGTTCGTCGCAGATCGGCACAAGGTGGGTCGATGTGACGTGTTTTTAGCTACAAATTGCTATGTCGCAGATTTGCATACGACGAATAGAAGCGGAGTTATTGTTGTTTATATCTGTGAGGCCATGAATCACCATTGACGGCCGGATTGCCTACCACTCGAAACGATCGATGTTTGACAAAACTATGCAATTTCGTCGCAGATCGGCACATGGTGGGTCGATGTGACGTGTTTTAAGCTACAAATTGCTATGTCGGATATTGGCATACGACGAATAAAAGCCAAGTTTTAGGTGCTTATATCTGTGAGACCATTAATCACCATTGACGGCCGGATTGCTTACCACTCGAAACGATCGAAGTTTGACGAAACTATGCAAGTTCGTCGCAGATCGGTATAAGGTGGGTCGTTGGGCCATGTTTTAAGCTACAAATTTCTATGTCGCAGATTCGCATACGACGAATACAAGCGGAGTTATCGATGTTTATATCTGTGAGGCCATGAATCACCATTGACGGCCGGATTGCCTACCACTCGAAACGATCGATGTTTGACGAAACTATGCAAGTTTGTCGCAGATCGGCACAAGGTGGGTCGATGTGACGTGTTTTAAGCTACAAATTGATATGTCGCAGATTTGCATACGACGAATAGAAGCGGAGTTATTGTTGTTTGTATCTGTGAGGCCATGAATCACCATTGACGGCCGGATTGCTTTCCACTCCAAACGATCGATGTTTGACGAAACTATGCAAGTTCGTCGCAGATCGGTGTAAGGTGGTTCGTTGGGGCGTGTTTTAAGCTACAAATTGCTATGTCGGATATTGGCATACGACGAATAGAAGCCAAGTTTTAGGTGCTTATATCTGTGAGACCATGAATCACCATTGACGGCCGGATTGCTTACCACTCGAAACGATCGACGATTGACGAAACTATGCAAGTTCGTAGCAGATCGGTATAAGGTGGGTCGTTGGGCCATGTTTTAAGCTACAAATTTCTATGTCGCAGATTTGCATACGACGAATAGAAGCGGAGTTATTGTTGTTTATATCTGTGAGGCCATGAATCACCATTGACGGCCGGATTGCCTACCACTCGAAAAGATCGATGTTTGACAAAACTATGCAATTTCGTCGCAGATCGGCACATGGTGGGTCGATGTGACGTGTTTTAAGCTACAAATTGCTATGTCGGATATTGGCATACGACGAATAGAAGCCAAGTTTTAGGTGCTTATATCTGTGAGACCATGAATCACCATTGACGGCCGGATTGCTTACCACTCGAAACGATCGACGATTGACGAAACTATGCAAGTTCGTCGCAGATCGGTATAAGGTGGGTCGTTGGGCCATGTTTTAAGCTACAAATTTCTATGTCGCAGATTTGCATACGACGAATAGAAGCGGAGTTATTGTTGTTTATATCTGTGAGGCCATGAATCACCATTGACGGCCGGATTGCCTACCACTCGAAACGATCGATGTTTGACAAAACTATGCAATTTCGTCGCAGATCGGCACATGGTGGGTCGATGTGACGTGTTTTAAGCTACAAATTGCTATGTCGGATATTGGCATACGACGAATAGAAGCCAAGTTTTAGGTGCTTATATCTGTGAGACCATGAATCACCATTGACGGCCGGATTGCTTACCACTCGAAACGATCGATGTTTGACGAAACTATGCAAGTTCGTCGCAGATCGGTAAAAGGTGGGTCGTTGGGCCGTGTTCTATGCTACAAATTGCTATGTCGCAGATTTGCATACGGCGAATAGAAGCGGAGTAATTGTTGTTTATATCTGTGAGGCCATGAAACACCATTGACAGCCGGATTGCTTACCACTCGAAACGATCGACCTTTGACGAAACTATGCAAGTTCGTCGCAGATCGGTAAAAGCTGGGTCGTTGGGCCGTGTTTTATGCTACAAATTGCTATGTCGCAGATTTGCATACGACGAATAGAAGCGGACTGGTTGTTGTTTATATCTGTGAGGCCATGAATCACCATTGACGACCGGATTGCCTACCACTCGAAACGATCGACGTTTGACGAAACTACACAAGTATGTCGCAGATCGGCATAAGGTGGGTCGATGTGATGTGTTTTAAGCTACAAATTGCTATGTCGCAGATTTGAATACGACGTATAGAAGCGGAGTTATAGTTGTTTATATCTGTGAGGCCATGAATCACCATTGACGACCGGATTGCCTACCACTCGAAACGATCGACCATTGACGAAACTATGCAAGCTCGTCGCAGATCGGTAAAAGGTGGGTCGTTGGGCCGTGTTTTATGCTACAAATTGCTATGTCGCAGATTTGCATACGACGAATAGAAGCGGACTTATTGTTGTTTATATCTGTGAGGCCATGAATCACCATTGACGGCCGGATTGCTTACCACTCGAAACGATCGACGTTTGACGAAACTATGCAAGTTCGTCGCAGATCGGTATAAGGTGGGTCGTTGGGCCATGTTTTAAGCTACAAATCGCTATTCCGCAGATTTGCATACGACGTATAGAAGTGGAGTTATGGATGTTTATATCTGTGAGGCCATGAATCACCATTGACGGCCGGATTCCCTACCATTCGAAACGATCGACGTTTGACGAAACTATACAAGTACGTCGCAGATCAGCATGAGGTGGGTCGATGTGACGTGTTTTAAGCTACAAATTGCTATGTCGCAGATTTGCATACGACATATATAAGCGGAGTTATTGTTGTTTATATCTGTGAGGCCATGAATCACCATTGACGGCCGGATTGCTTTCCACTAGAAACTATCGATGTTTGACGAAACTATGCAAGTTCGTCGCAGATCGGTATAAGGTGGGTCGTTGGGCCATGTTTTAAGCTACAAATTTCTATGTCGCAGATTCGCATACGACGAATACAAGCGGAGTTATCGATGTTTATATCTGTGAGGCCATGAATCACCATTGACGGCCGGATTGCCTACCACTCGAAACGATCGATGTTTGACGAAACTATGCAAGTTTGTCGCAGATCGGCACAAGGTGGGTCGATGTGACGTGTTTTAAGCTACAAATTGATATGTCGCAGATTTGCATACGACGAATAGAAGCGGAGTTATTGTTGTTTATATCTGTGAGGCCATGAATCACCATTGACGGCCGGATTGCCTACCACTCGAAACGATCGATGTTTGACGAAACTATGCAAGTTCGTCGCAGATCGGTAAAAGGTGGGTGGTTGGGCCGTGTTTTATGCTACAAATTGCTATGTCGCAGATTTGCATACGACGTATAGAAGCGGAGTTATTGTTGTTTATATCTGTGAGGCCATGAATCACCATTGACGGCCGGATTGCCTACAACTCGAAACGATCGATGTTTGACGAAACTATGCAAGTTCGTCGCAGATCGGTATAAGGTGGGTCGTTGGGCCGTGTTTTATGCTACAAATTGCTACGTCGCATATTCGCATACGACGAATAGAAGCGGAGTTTTTGTTGTTTGTATCTGTGAGGCCATGAATCACCATTGACGGCCGGATTGCCTACCACTCGAAACGATCGATGTTTGACGAAACTATGCAAGTTCGTCGCAGATCGGTAAAAGGTGGGTCGTTGGGTCGTGTTTTTTGCTACAAATTGCTATGTCGCAGATTTGCATACGACGTATAGAAGCGGAGTTATAGTTGTTTTTATCTGTGAGGCCATGAATCACCATTGACGGCCGGATTGCTTTCCACTCCAAACGATCGATGTTTGACGAAACTATGCAAGTTCGTCGCAGATCGGTGTAAGGTGGTTCGTTGGGGCGTGTTTAAGCTACAAATTGCTATGTCGGATATTGGCATACGACGAATAGAAGCCAAGTTTTAGGTGGTTATATCTGTGAGACCATGAATCACCATTGACGGCCGGATTGCTTACCACTCGAAACGATCGACGATTGACGAAACTATGCAAGTTCGTAGCAGATCGGTATAAGGTGGGTCGTTGGGCCATGTTTTAAGCTACAAATTTCTATGTCGCAGATTTGCATACGACGAATAGAAGCGGAGTTATTGTTGTTTATATCTGTGAGGCCATGAATCACCATTGACGGCCGGATTGCCTACCACTCGAAACGATCGATGTTTGACAAAACTATGCAATTTCGTCGCAGATCGGCACATGGTGGGTCGATGTGACGTGTTTTAAGCTACAAATTGCTATGTCGGATATTGGCATACGACGAATAGAAGCCAAGTTTTAGGTGCTTATATCTGTGAGACCATGAATCACCATTGACGGCCGGATTGCTTACCACTCGAAACGATCGACGATTGACGAAACTATGCAAGTTCGTCGCAGATCGGTATAAGGTGGGTCGTTGGGCCATGTTTTAAGCTACAAATTTCTATGTCGCAGATTTGCATACGACGAATAGAAGCGGAGTTATTGTTGTTTTTATCTGTGAGGCCATGAATCACCATTGACGGCCGGATTGCCTACCACTCGAAACGATCGATGTTTGACAAAACTATGCAATTTCGTCGCAGATCGGCACATGGTGGGTCGATGTGTCGTGTTTTAAGCTACAAATTGCTATGTCGGATATTGGCATACGACGAATAGAAGCCAAGTTTTAGGTGCTTATATCTGTGAGACCATGAATCACCATTGACGGCCGGATTGCTTACCACTCGAAACGATCGATGTTTGACGAAACTATGCAAGTTCGTCGCAGATCGGTAAAAGGTGGGTCGTTGGGCCGTGTTCTATGCTACAAATTGCTATGTCGCAGATTTGCATACGGCGAATAGAAGCGGAGTAATTGTTGTTTATATCTGTGAGGCCATGAAACACCATTGACAGCCGGATTGCTTACCACTCGAAACGATCGACCTTTGACGAAACTATGCAAGTTCGTCGCAGATCGGTAAAAGCTGGGTCGTTGGGCCGTGTTTTATGCTACAAATTGCTATGTCGCAGATTTGCATACGACGAATAGAAGCGGACTGGTTGTTGTTTATATCTGTGAGGCCATGAATCACCATTGACGACCGGATTGCCTACCACTCGAAACGATCGACGTTTGACGAAACTACACAAGTATGTCGCAGATCGGCATAAGGTGGGTCGATGTGATGTGTTTTAAGCTACAAATTGCTATGTCGCAGATTTGAATACGACGTATAGAAGCGGAGTTATAGTTGTTTATATCTGTGAGGCCATGAATCACCATTGACGACCGGATTGCCTACCACTCGAAACGATCGACCATTGACGAAACTATGCAAGCTCGTCGCAGATCGGTAAAAGGTGGGTCGTTGGGCCGTGTTTTATGCTACAAATTGCTATGTCGCAGATTTGCATACGACGAATAGAAGCGGACTTATTGTTGTTTATATCTGTGAGGCCATGAATCACCATTGACGGCCGGATTGCTTACCACTCGAAACGATCGAGGTTTGACGAAACTATGCAAGTTCGTCGCAGATCGGTATAAGGTGGGTCGTTGGGCCATGTTTTAAGCTACAAATCGCTATTCCGCAGATTTGCATACGACGTATAGAAGTGGAGTTATGGATGTTTATATCTGTGAGGCCATGAATCACCATTGACGGCCGGATTCCCTACCATTCGAAACGATCGACGTTTGACGAAACTATACAAGTACGTCGCAGATCAGCATGAGGTGGGTCGATGTGACGTGTTTTAAGCTACAAATTGCTATGTCGCAGATTTGCATACGACATATATAAGCGGAGTTATTGTTGTTTATATCTGTGAGGCCATAAATCACCATTGACGGCCGGATTGCTTTCCACTAGAAACTATCGATGTTTGACGAAACTATGCTAGTTCGTCGCAGATCGGTATATGGTGGTTCATTGGGGCGTGTTTTAAGCTACAAATTGCTAGGGCGCAGATTCGCATACGACGAATAGAAGCGGAGTTATAGTTGTTTATATCTGTGAGGCCATGAATCACCATTGACGGCCGGATTGCCTACCACTCGAAACGATCGATGTTTGACGAAACTATGCAAGTTCGTCGCAGATCGGCACAAGGTGGGTCGATGTGACGTGTTTTTAGCTACAAATTGCTATGTCGGATATTGGCATACGACGAATAGAAGCGGAGTTATAGTTGTTTATATCTGTGAGGCCATGAATCACCATTGACGGCCGGATTGCCTACCACTCGAAACGATCGATGTTTGACAAAACTATGCAATTTCGTCGCAGATCGGCACATGGTGGGTCGATGTGACGTGTTTTAAGCTACAAATTGCTATGTCGGATATTGGCATACGACGAATAAAAGCCAAGTTTTAGGTGCTTATATCTGTGAGACCATTAATCACCATTGACGGCCGGATTGCTTACCACTCGAAACGATCGAAGTTTGACGAAACTATGCAAGTTCGTCGCAGATCGGTATAAGGTGGGTCGTTGGGCCATGTTTTAAGCTACAAATTTCTATGTCGCAGATTCGCATACGACGAATACAAGCGGAGTTATCGATGTTTATATCTGTGAGGCCATGAATCACCATTGACGGCCGGATTGCCTACCACTCGAAACGATCGATGTTTGACGAAACTATGCAAGTTTGTCGCAGATCGGCACAAGGTGGGTCGATGTGACGTGTTTTAAGCTACAAATTGATATGTCGCAGATTTGCATACGACGAATAGAAGCGGAGTTATTGTTGTTTGTATCTGTGAGGCCATGAATCACCATTGACGGCCGGATTGCCTACCACTCGAAACGATCGATGTTTGACGAAACTATGCAAGTTCGTCGCAGATCGGTAAAAGGTGGGTGGTTGGGCCGTGTTTTATGCTACAAATTGCTATGTCGCAGATTTGCATACGACGTATAGAAGCGGAGTTATTGTTGTTTATATCTGTGAGGCCATGAATCACCATTGACGGCCGGATTGCTTACAACTCGAAACGATCGATGTTTGACGAAACTATGCAAGTTCGTCGCAGATCGGTATAAGGTGGGTGGTTGGGCCGTGTTTTATGCTACAAATTGCTACGTCGCATATTCGCATACGACGAATAGAAGCGGAGTTTTTGTTGTTTGTATCTGTGAGGCCATGAATCACCATTGACGGCCGGATTGCCTACCACTCGAAACGATCGATGTTTGACGAAACTATGCAAGTTCGTCGCAGATCGGTAAAAGGTGGGTCGTTGGGTCGTGTTTTTTGCTACAAATTGCTATGTCGCAGATTTGCATACGACGTATAGAAGCGGAGTTATAGTTGTTTTTATCTGTGAGGCCATGAATCACCATTGACGGCCGGATTGCTTTCCACTCCAAACGATCGATGTTTGACGAAACTATGCAAGTTCGTCGCAGATCGGTGTAAGGTGGTTCGTTGGGGCGTGTTTTAAGCTACAAATTGCTATGTCGGATATTGGCATACGACGAATAGAAGCCACGTTTTAGGTGCTTATATCTGTGAGACCATGAATCACCATTGACGGCCGGATTGCTTACCACTCGAAACGATCGACGATTGACGAAACTATGCAAGTTGGTAGCAGATCGGTATAAGGTGGGTCGTTGGGCCATGTTTTAAGCTACAAATTTCTATGTCGCAGATTTGCATACGACGAATAGAAGCGGAGTTATTGTTGTTTATATCTGTTAGGCCATGAATCACCATTGACGGCCGGATTGCCTACCACTCGAAACGATCGATGTTTAACAAAACTATGCAATTTCGTCGCAGATCGGCACATGGTGGGTCGATGTGACGTGTTTTAAGCTACAAATTGCTATGTCGGATATTGGCATACGACGAATAGAAGCCAAGTTTTAGGTGCTTATATCTGTGAGACCATGAATCACCATTGACGGCCGGATTGCTTACCACTCGAAACGATCGACGATTGACGAAACTATGCAAGTTCGTCGCAGATCGGTATAAGGTGGGTCGTTGGGCCATGTTTTAAGCTACAAATTTCTATGTCGCAGATTTGCATACGACGAATAGAAGCGGAGTTATTGTTGTTTATATCTGTGAGGCCATGAATCACCATTGACGGCCGGATTGCCTACCACTCGAAACGATCGATGTTTGACAAAACTATGCAATTTCGTCGCAGATCGGCACATGGTGGGTCGATGTGACGTGTTTTAAGCTACAAATTGCTATGTCGGATATTGGCATACGACGAATAGAAGCCAAGTTTTAGGTGCTTATATCTGTGAGACCATGAATCACCATTGACGGCCGGATTGCTTACCACTCGAAACGATCGATGTTTGACGAAACTATGCAAGTTCGTCGCAGATCGGTAAAAGGTGGGTCGTTGGGCCGTGTTCTATGCTACAAATTGCTATGTCGCAGATTTGCATACGGCGAATAGAAGCGGAGTAATTGTTGTTTATATCTGTGAGGCCATGAAACACCATTGACAGCCGGATTGCTTACCACTCGAAACGATCGACCTTTGACGAAACTATGCAAGTTCGTCGCAGATCGGTAAAAGCTGGGTCGTTGGGCCGTGTTTTATGCTACAAATTGCTATGTCGCAGATTTGCATACGACGAATAGAAGCGGACTGGTTGTTGTTTATATCTGTGAGGCCATGAATCACTATTGACGGCCGGATTGCCTACCATTCGAAACGATCGATGTTTGACGAAACTATGCAAGTTCGTCGCAGATCGGTAAAAGGTGGGTCGTTGGGCCGTGTTTTATGCTACAAATTGCTATGTCGCAGATTTGCATACGACGAATAGAAGCGGAGTTATTGTTGTTTATATCTGTGAGGCCATGAATCACCATTGACGGCCGGATTGCCTACCACTCGAAACGATCGATGATTGACGAAACTATGCAAGTTCGTCGCAGATCGGCACAAGGTGGGTCGATTTGACGTGTTTTAAGCTACAAATTTCTATGTCGCAGATTTGCATTGGACGAATAGAAGCGGAGTTATAGTTGTTTATATCTGTCAGGCCATTAATCACCATTGACTGCCGGATTGCTTTCCACTCGAAACGATCGATGTTTGACAAAACTATGCAATTTCGTCGCAGATCGGCAAATGGTGGGTCGATGTGACGTGTTTTAAGCTACAAATTGCTATGTCGGATATTGGCATACGACGAATAGAAGCCAAGTTTTAGGTGCTTATATCTGTGAGACCATTAATCACCATTGACGGCCGGATTGCTTACCACTCGAAACGATCGACGTTTGACGAAACTATGCAAGTTCGTCGCAGATCGGTATAAGATGGGTCGTTGGGCCATGTTTTAAGCTACAAATTTCTATGTCGCAGATTCGCATACGACGAATACAAGCGGAGTTATGGATGTTTATATCTGTGAGGCCATGAATCACCATTGACGGCCGGATTGCCTACCACTCGAAACGATCGATGTTTGACGAAACTATGCAAGTTTGTCGCAGATCGGCACAAGGTGGGTCGATGTGACGTGTTTTAAGCTACAAATTGATATGTCGCAGATTTGCATACGACGAATAGAAGCGGAGTTATTGTTGTTTATATCTGTGAGGCCATGAATCACCATTGACGGCCGGATTGCCTACCGCCTACCACTCGAAACGATCGATGTTTGACGAAACTATGCAAGTTCGTCGCAGATCGGCATAAGGTGGGTCGATGTGATGTGTTTTAAGCTACAAATTGCTATGTCGCAGATTTGAATACGACGTATAGAAGCGGAGTTATAGTTGTTTATATCTGTGAGGCCATGAATCACCATTGACGGCCGGATTGCCTACAACTCGAAACGATCGATGTTTGACGAAACTATGCAAGTTCGTCGCAGATCGGTATAAGGTGGGTGGTTGGGCCGTGTTTTATGCTACAAATTGCTACGTCGCATATTCGCATACGACGAATAGAAGCGGAGTTTTTGTTGTTTGTAACTGTGAGGCCATGAATCACCATTGACGGCCGGATTGCCTACCACTCGAAACGATCGATGTTTGACGAAACTATGCAAGTTCGTCGCAGATCGGTAAAAGGTGGGTCGTTGGGTCGTGTTTTTTGCTACAAATTGCTATGTCGCAGATTTGCATACGACGTATAGAAGCGGAGTTATAGTTGTTTTTATCTGTGAGGCCATGAATCACCATTGACGGCCGGATTGCTTTCCACTCCAAACGATCGATGTTTGACGAAACTATGCAAGTTCGTCGCAGATCGGTGTAAGGTGGTTCGTTGGGGCGTGTTTTAAGCTACAAATTGCTATGTCGGATATTGGCATACGACGAATAGAAGCCAAGTTTTAGGTGCTTATATCTGTGAGACCATGAATCACCATTGACGGCCGGATTGCTTACCACTCGAAACGATCGACGATTGACGAAACTATGCAAGTTCGTAGCAGATCGGTAAAAGGTGGGTCGTTGGGCCGTGTTTTATGCTACAAATTTCTATGTCGCAGATTTGCATACGACGAATAGAAGCGGAGTTATTGTTGTTTATATCTGTGAGGCCATGAATCACCATTGACGGCCGGATTGCTTACCACTCGAAACGATCGACGTTTGACGAAACTATGCAAGTTCGTCGCAGATCGGTATAAGGTGGGTCGTTGGGCCATGTTTTAAGCTACAAATCGCTATTCCGCAGATTTGCATACGACGTATAGAAGTGGAGTTATGGATGTTTATATCTGTGAGGCCATGAATCACCATTGACGGCCGGATTCCCTACCATTCGAAACGATCGACGTTTGACGAAACTATACAAGTACGTCGCAGATCAGCATGAGGTGGGTCGATGTGACGTGTTTTAAGCTACAAATTGCTATGTCGCAGATTTGCATACGACATATATAAGCGGAGTTATTGTTGTTTATATCTGTGAGGCCATAAATCACCATTGACGGCCGGATTGCTTTCCACTAGAAACTATCGATGTTTGACGAAACTATGCTAGTTCGTCGCAGATCGGTATATGGTGGTTCATTGGGGCGTGTTTTAAGCTACAAATTGCTAGGGCGCAGATTCGCATACGACGAATAGAAGCGGAGTTATAGTTGTTTATATCTGTGAGGCCATGAATCACCATTGACGGCCGGATTGCCTACCACTCGAAACGATCGATGTTTGACGAAACTATGCAAGTTCGTCGCAGATCGGCACAAGGTGGGTCGATGTGACGTGTTTTTAGCTACAAATTGCTATGTCGCAGATTTGCATACGACGAATAGAAGCGGAGTTATAGTTGTTTATATCTGTGAGGCCATGAATCACCATTGACGGCCGGATTGCCTACCACTCGAAACGATCGATGTTTGACAAAACTATGCAATTTCGTCGCAGATCGGCACATGGTGGGTCGATGTGACGTGTTTTAAGCTACAAATTGCTATGTCGGATATTGGCATACGACGAATAAAAGCCAAGTTTTAGGTGCTTATATCTGTGAGACCATTAATCACCATTGACGGCCGGATTGCTTACCACTCGAAACGATCGAAGTTTGACGAAACTATGCAAGTTCGTCGCAGATCGGTATAAGGTGGGTCGTTGGGCCATGTTTTAAGCTACAAATTTCTATGTCGCAGATTCGCATACGACGAATACAAGCGGAGTTATCGATGTTTATATCTGTGAGGCCATGAATCACCATTGACGGCCGGATTGCCTACCACTCGAAACGATCGATGTTTGACGAAACTATGCAAGTTTGTCGCAGATCGGCACAAGGTGGGTCGATGTGACGTGTTTTAAGCTACAAATTGATATGTCGCAGATTTGCATACGACGAATAGAAGCGGAGTTATTGTTGTTTGTATCTGTGAGGCCATGAATCACCATTGACGGCCGGATTGCCTACCACTCGAAACGATCGATGTTTGACGAAACTATGCAAGTTCGTCGCAGATCGGTAAAAGGTGGGTGGTTGGGCCGTGTTTTATGCTACAAATTGCTATGTCGCAGATTTGCATACGACGTATAGAAGCGGAGTTATTGTTGTTTATATCTGTGAGGCCATGAATCACCATTGACGGCCGGATTGCTTACAACTCGAAACGATCGAAGTTCGACGAAACTATGCAAGTTCGTCGCAGATCGGTATAAGGTGGGTGGTTGGGCCGTGTTTTATGCTACAAATTGCTACGTCGCATATTCGCATACGACGAATAGAAGCGGAGTTTTTGTTGTTTGTATCTGTGAGGCCATGAATCACCATTGACGGCCGGATTGCCTACCACTCGAAACGATCGATGTTTGACGAAACTATGCAAGTTCGTCGCAGATCGGTAAAAGGTGGGTCGTTGGGTCGTGTTTTTTGCTACAAATTGCTATGTCGCAGATTTGCATACGACGTATAGAAGCGGAGTTATAGTTGTTTTTATCTGTGAGGCCATGAATCACCATTGACGGCCGGATTGCTTTCCACTCCAAACGATCGATGTTTGACGAAACTATGCAAGTTCGTCGCAGATCGGTGTAAGGTGGTTCGTTGGGGCGTGTTTTAAGCTACAAATTGCTATGTCGGATATTGGCATACGACGAATAGAAGCCACGTTTTAGGTGCTTATATCTGTGAGACCATGAATCACCATTGACGGCCGGATTGCTTACCACTCGAAACGATCGACGATTGACGAAACTATGCAAGTTGGTAGCAGATCGGTATAAGGTGGGTCGTTGGGCCATGTTTTAAGCTACAAATTTCTATGTCGCAGATTTGCATACGACGAATAGAAGCGGAGTTATTGTTGTTTATATCTGTGAGGCCATGAATCACCATTGACGGCCGGATTGCCTACCACTCGAAACGATCGATGTTTAACAAAACTATGCAATTTCGTCGCAGATCGGCACATGGTGGGTCGATGTGACGTGTTTTAAGCTACAAATTGCTATGTCGGATATTGGCATACGACGAATAGAAGCCAAGTTTTAGGTGCTTATATCTGTGAGACCATGAATCACCATTGACGGCCGGATTGCTTACCACTCGAAACGATCGACGATTGACGAAACTATGCAAGTTCGTCGCAGATCGGTATAAGGTGGGTCGTTGGGCCATGTTTTAAGCTACAAATTTCTATGTCGCAGATTTGCATACGACGAATAGAAGCGGAGTTATTGTTGTTTATATCTGTGAGGCCATGAATCACCATTGACGGCCGGATTGCCTACCACTCGAAACGATCGATGTTTGACAAAACTATGCAATTTCGTCGCAGATCGGCACATGGTGGGTCGATGTGACGTGTTTTAAGCTACAAATTGCTATGTCGGATATTGGCATACGACGAATAGAAGCCAAGTTTTAGGTGCTTATATCTGTGAGGCCATGAATCACCATTGACGGCCGGATTGCTTACCACTCGAAACGATCGATGTTTGACGAAACTATGCAAGTTCGTCGCAGATCGGTAAAAGGTGGGTCGTTGGGCCGTGTTCTATGCTACAAATTGCTATGTCGCAGATTTGCATACGGCGAATAGAAGCGGAGTAATTGTTGTTTATATCTGTGAGGCCATGAAACACCATTGACAGCCGGATTGCTTACCACTCGAAACGATCGACCTTTGACGAAACTATGCAAGTTCGTCGCAGATCGGTAAAAGCTGGGTCGTTGGGCCGTGTTTTATGCTACAAATTGCTATGTCGCAGATTTGCATACGACGAATAGAAGCGGACTGGTTGTTGTTTATATCTGTGAGGCCATGAATCACTATTGACGGCCGGATTGCCTACCATTCGAAACGATCGATGTTTGACGAAACTATGCAAGTTCGTCGCAGATCGGTAAAAGGTGGGTCGTTGGGCCGTGTTTTATGCTACAAATTGCTATGTCGCAGATTTGCATACGACGAATAGAAGCGGAGTTATTGTTGTTTATATCTGTGAGGCCATGAATCACCATTGACGGCCGGATTGCCTACCACTCGAAACGATCGATGATTGACGAAACTATGCAAGTTCGTCGCAGATCGGCACAAGGTGGGTCGATTTGACGTGTTTTAAGCTACAAATTTCTATGTCGCAGATTTGCATTGGACGAATAGAAGCGGAGTTATAGTTGTTTATATCTGTCAGGCCATTAATCACCATTGACTGCCGGATTGCTTTCCACTCGAAACGATCGATGTTTGACAAAACTATGCAATTTCTTCGCAGATCGGCAAATGGTGGGTCGATGTGACGTGTTTTAAGCTACAAATTGCTATGTCGGATATTGGCATACGACGAATAGAAGCCAAGTTTTAGGTGCTTATATCTGTGAGACCATTAATCACCATTGACGGCCGGATTGCTTACCACTCGAAACGATCGACGTTTGACGAAACTATGCAAGTTCGTCGCAGATCGGTATAAGATGGGTCGTTGGGCCATGTTTTAAGCTACAAATTTCTATGTCGCAGATTCGCATACGACGAATACAAGCGGAGTTATGGATGTTTATATCTGTGAGGCCATGAATCACCATTGACGGCCGGATTGCCTACCACTCGAAACGATCGATGTTTGACGAAACTATGCAAGTTTGTCGCAGATCGGCACAAGGTGGGTCGATGTGACGTGTTTTAAGCTACAAATTGATATGTCGCAGATTTGCATACGACGAATAGAAGCGGAGTTATTGTTGTTTATATCTGTGAGGCCATGAATCACCATTGACGGCCGGATTGCCTACCGCCTACCACTCGAAACGATCGATGTTTGACGAAACTATGCAAGTTCGTCGCAGATCGGTAAAAGGTGGGTGGTTGGGCCGTGTTTTATGCTACAAATTGCTATGTCGCAGATTTGCATACGACGTATAGAAGCGGAGTTATTGTTGTTTATATCTGTGAGGCCATGAATCACCATTGACGGCCGGATTGCCTACAACTCGAAACGATCGATGTTTGACGAAACTATGCAAGTTCGTCGCAGATCGGTATAAGGTGGGTGGTTGGGCCGTGTTTTATGCTACAAATTGCTACGTCGCATATTCGCATACGACGAATAGAAGCGGAGTTTTTGTTGTTTGTAACTGTGAGGCCATGAATCACCATTGACGGCCGGATTGCCTACCACTCGAAACGATCGATGTTTGACGAAACTATGCAAGTTCGTCGCAGATCGGTAAAAGGTGGGTCGTTGGGTCGTGTTTTTTGCTACAAATTGCTATGTCGCAGATTTGCATACGACGTATAGAAGCGGAGTTATAGTTGTTTTTATCTGTGAGGCCATGAATCACCATTGACGGCCGGATTGCTTTCCACTCCAAACGATCGATGTTTGACGAAACTATGCAAGTTCGTCGCAGATCGGTGTAAGGTGGTTCGTTGGGGCGTGTTTTAAGCTACAAATTGCTATGTCGGATATTGGCATACGACGAATAGAAGCCAAGTTTTAGGTGCTTATATCTGTGAGACCATGAATCACCATTGACGGCCGGATTGCTTACCACTCGAAACGATCGACGATTGACGAAACTATGCAAGTTCGTAGCAGATCGGTATAAGGTGGGTCGTTGGGCCACGTTTTAAGCTACAAATTTCTATGTCGCAGATTTGCATACGACGAATAGAAGCGGAGTTATTGTTGTTTATATCTGTGAGGCCATGAATCACCATTGACGGCCGGATTGCCTACCACTCGAAACGATCGATGTTTGACAAAACTATGCAATTTCGTCGCAGATCGGCACATGGTGGGTCGATGTGACGTGTTTTAAGCTACAAATTGCTATGTCGGATATTGGCATACGACGAATAGAAGCCAAGTTTTAGGTGCTTATATCTGTGAGACCATGAATCACCATTGACGGCCGGATTGCTTACCACTCGAAACGATCGACGATTGACGAAACTATGCAAGTTCGTCGCAGATCGGTATAAGGTGGGTCGTTGGGCCATGTTTTAAGCTACAAATTTCTATGTCGCAGATTTGCATACGACGAATAGAAGCGGAGTTATTGTTGTTTATATCTGTGAGGCCATGAATCACCATTGACGGCCGGATTGCCTACCACTCGAAACGATCGATGTTTGACAAAACTATGCAATTTCGTCGCAGATCGGCACATGGTGGGTCGATGTGACGTGTTTTAAGCTACAAATTGCTATGTCGGATATTGGCATACGACGAATAGAAGCCAAGTTTTAGGTGCTTATATCTGTGAGACCATGAATCACCATTGACGGCCGGATTGCTTACCACTCGAAACGATCGATGTTTGACGAAACTATGCAAGTTCGTCGCAGATCGGTAAAAGGTGGGTCGTTGGGCCGTGTTCTATGCTACAAATTGCTATGTCGCAGATTTGCATACGGCGAATAGAAGCGGAGTAATTGTTGTTTATATCTGTGAGGCCATGAAACACCATTGACAGCCGGATTGCTTACCACTCGAAACGATCGACCTTTGACGAAACTATGCAAGTTCGTCGCAGATCGGTAAAAGCTGGGTCGTTGGGCCGTGTTTTATGCTACAAATTGCTATGTCGCAGATTTGCATACGACGAATAGAAGCGGACTGGTTGTTGTTTATATCTGTGAGGCCATGAATCACCATTGACGACCGGATTGCCTACCACTCGAAACGATCGACGTTTGACGAAACTACACAAGTATGTCGCAGATCGGCATAAGGTGGGTCGATGTGATGTGTTTTAAGCTACAAATTGCTATGTCGCAGATTTGAATACGACGTATAGAAGCGGAGTTATAGTTGTTTATATCTGTGAGGCCATGAATCACCATTGACGACCGGATTGCCTACCACTCGAAACGATCGACCATTGACGAAACTATGCAAGCTCGTCGCAGATCGGTAAAAGGTGGGTCGTTGGGCCGTGTTTTATGCTACAAATTGCTATGTCGCAGATTTGCATACGACGAATAGAAGCGGACTTATTGTTGTTTATATCTGTGAGGCCATGAATCACCATTGACGGCCGGATTGCTTACCACTCGAAACGATCGACGTTTGACGAAACTATGCAATTTCGTCGCAGATCGGCACATGGTGGGTCGATGTGACGTGTTTTAAGCTACAAATTGCTATGTCGGATATTGGCATACGACGAATAGAAGCCAAGTTTTAGGTGCTTATATCTGTGAGACCATGAATCACCATTGACGGCCGGATTGCTCACCACTCGAAACGATCGATGTTTGACGAAACTATGCAAGTTCGTCGCAGATCGGTAAAAGGTGGGTCGTTGGGCCGTGTTCTATGCTACAAATTGCTATGTCGCAGATTTGCATACGGCGAATAGAAGCGGAGTAATTGTTGTTTATATCTGTGAGGCCATGAAACACCATTGACAGCCGGATTGCTTACCACTCGAAACGATCGACCTTTGACGAAACTATGCAAGTTCGTCGCAGATCGGTAAAAGCTGGGTCGTTGGGCCGTGTTTTATGCTACAAATTGCTATGTCGCAGATTTGCATACGACGAATAGAAGCGGACTGGTTGTTGTTTATATCTGTGAGGCCATGAATCACTATTGACGGCCGGATTGCCTACCATTCGAAACGATCGATGTTTGACGAAACTATGCAAGTTCGTCGCAGATCGGTAAAAGGTGGGTCGTTGGGCCGTGTTTTATGCTACAAATTGCTATGTCGCAGATTTGCATACGACGAATAGAAGCGGAGTTATTGTTGTTTATATCTGTGAGGCCATGAATCACCATTGACGGCCGGATTGCCTACCACTCGAAACGATCGATGATTGACGAAACTATGCAAGTTCGTCGCAGATCGGCACAAGGTGGGTCGATTTGACGTGTTTTAAGCTACAAATTTCTATGTCGCAGATTTGCATTGGACGAATAGAAGCGGAGTTATAGTTGTTTATATCTGTCAGGCCATTAATCACCATTGACTGCCGGATTGCTTTCCACTCGAAACGATCGATGTTTGACAAAACTATGCAAGTTCGTCGCAGGTCGGTATAAGGTGGTTCGTTGGGGCGTGTTTTAAGCTACAAATTGCTATGTCGCAAATTCGCATACGACAAATAGAAACGGAGTTATGGTTGTTTATATCTGTGAGGCCATGAATCACCATTGGCGGCCGGATTCCCTGCCACTCGAAACGATCGACGTTTGACGAAACTATACAAGTACGTCGCAGATCGGCATGAGGTGGTTCATTGGGGCGTGTTTTAAGCTTCAAATTGCTATGTCGCAGATTTGCATACGAAGAATAGAAGCGGAGTTATAGTTGTTTATATCTGTGAGGCCATGAATCACCATTGACGACCGGATTGCCTACCACTCGAAATGATCGACGTTTGACGAAACTATACAAGTTCGTCGCAGATCGGTATATGGTGGTTCGTTGGGGCGTGTTTTAAGCTACAAATTGCTATGTCGCAGATTCGCATACGGCGAATAGAAGCTGAGTTATAGTTGTTTACATCTGTGAGGCCATGAATCACCATTGACAGCCGGATTGCTTACCACTCGAAACGATCGACCATTGACGAAACTATGCAAGTTCGTCGCAGATCGGTATAAGGTGGGTCGTTGGGCCGTGTTTTATGCTACAAATTGCTATGTCGCAGATTTGCATATGACCAATAGAAGCGGACTTATTGTTGTTTATATCTGTGAGGCCATGAATCACCATTGACGGCCGGATTGCTTACCACTCGAAACGATCGATGTTTGACAAAACTATGCAATTTCGTCGCAGATCGGCACATGGTGGGTCGATGTGACGTGTTTTAAGCTACAAATTGCTATGTCGCAGATTTGCATTTGACGAATAGAAGCGGAGTTAAAGATGTTTATATCTGTCTGGCCATGAATCACCATTGACGGCAGGATTGCCTACCGCTCGAAACGATCGATGTTTGACGAAACTATGCAAGTTCATCGCAGATCGGCACAAGGTGGGTCGATGTGACGTGTTTTAAGCTACAAATTGCTATGTCGGATATTGGCATACGACGAATAGAAGCCAAGTTTTAGGTGCTTATATCTGTGAGATCATGAATCACCATTGACGGCCGGATTGCTTGCCACTCGAAACGATCGATGCTTGACGAAACTATGCAAGTTCGTCGCAGATCGGCGCAAGGTGGGTCGATGTGACGTGTTTTAAGCTACAAATTGCTATGTCGCAGATTCGCATACGATGAATAGGAGCGGAGTTATCGTTGTTTATATCTGTCAGGCCATGAATCACCATTGATGGCCGGATTGTTTTCCACTCGAAACGATCGATGTTTCACAAATCTATGCAAGTTCGTCGCAGGCCGGTATAAGGTGGTTCGTTGGGGCGTGTTTTAAGCTACAAATTGCTACGTCGCAGATTCGCATACGACGAATAGAAGCGAAGTTATTGTTGTTTATATCTGTGAGGCCATGAATCACCATTGACGGCCGGATTGCCTACCACTCGAAACGATCGATGTTTGACAAAACTATGCAATTTCGTCGCAGATCGGCACATGGTGGGTCGATGTGACGTGTTTTAAACTACAAATTGCTATGTCGGATATTGGCATACGACGAATAGAAGCGGACTTATTATTGTTTATATCTGTGAGGCCATGAATCACCATTGACGGCCGGATTGCCTACCACTCGAAACGTTCGATGTTTGACGAAACTATGCAAGTTCGTCGCAGATCGGCACAAGGTGGGTCGATGTGTCGTGTTTTAAGCTACAAATTGCTATGTCGCAAATTTGCATTCGACGAATAGAAGCTGAGTTATAGTTGTTTATATCTGTCAGGCCATGAATCACCATTGACGGCCGGACTGCCTACCACTTGAAACGATCGATGTTTGACGAAACTATGCAAGTTCGTCGCAGATCGGCACAAGGTGGGTCGATGTGACGTGTTTTTAGCTACAAATTGCTATGTCGGATATTGGCATACGACGAATAGAAGCCAAGTTTTAGGTGCTTATATCTGTGAGATCATGAATCACCATTGACTGCCGGATTGCTTGCTACTCGAAACGATCGACGATTGTCGAAACTATGCAAGTTCGTCGCAGATCGGTATAAGGTGGGTCGTTGGGCCATGTTTTAAGCTACAAATCGCTATGTCGCAGATTCGCATACGACGAATAGAAGCGGAGTTATCGATGTTTATATCTGTGAGGCCTATGAATCACCATTGACGGCCGGATTGCCTACCACTCGAAACGATCGATGCTTGACGAAACTATGCAAGTTCGTCGCAGATCGGCACAAGGTGGGTCGATGTGTCGTGTTTTAAGCTACAAATTGCTATGTCGCAGATTTGCATTCGACGAATAGAAGCGGAGTTATAGTTGTTTATATCTGTGAGGCCATGAATCACCATTGACGGCCGGATTGCTTACCACTCGAAACGATCGATGTTTGACAAAACTATGCAATTTCGTCGCAGATCGGCACATGGTGGGTCGATGTGACTTGTTTTAAGCTACAAATTGCTATGTCCCAGATTTGCATTTGACGAATAGAAGCGGAGTTAAAGATGTTTATATCTGTCTGGCCATGAATCACCATTGACGGCAGGATTGCCTACCACTCGAAACGATCGATGTTTGACGAAACTATGCAAGTTCATCGCAGATCGGCACAAGGTGGGTCGATGTGTCGTGTTTTAAGCTACAAATTGCTATGTCGGATATTGGCATACGACGAATAGAAGCCAAGTTTTAGGTGCTTATATCTGTGAGATCATGAATCACCATTGACGGCCGGATTGCTTGCCACTCGAAACGATCGATGTTTGACGAAACTATGCAAGTTCGTCGCAGATCGGCACAAGGTGGGTCGATGTGTCGTGTTTTATGCTACAAATTGCTATGTCGCAGATTTGCATTCGACGAATAGAAGCTGAGTTATAGTTGTTTATATCTGTCAGGCCATGAATCACCATTGACGGCCGGATTGTTTTCCACTCGAAACGATCGATGTTTGACAAATCTATGCAAGTTCGTCGCAGGCCGGTATAAGGTGGTTCGTTGGGGCGTGTTTTAAGCTACAAATTGCTACGTCGCAGATTCGCATACGACGAATAGAAGCGAAGTTATTGTTGTTTATATCTGTGAGGCCATGAATCACCATTGACGGCCGGATTGCCTACCACTCGAAACGATCGATGTTTGACAAAACTATGCAATTTCGTCGCAGATCGGCACATGGTGGGTCGATGTGACGTGTTTTAAACTACAAATTGCTATGTCGGATATTGGCATACGACGAATAGAAGCGGACTTATTATTGTTTATATCTGTGAGGCCATGAATCACCATTGACGGCCGGATTGCCTACCACTCGAAACGTTCGATGTTTGACGAAACTATGCAAGTTCGTCGCAGATCGGCACAAGGTGGGTCGATGTGTCGTGTTTTAAGCTACAAATTGCTATGTCGCAAATTTGCATTCGACGAATAGAAGCTGAGTTATAGTTGTTTATATCTGTCAGGCCATGAATCACCATTGACGGCCGGATTGCTTACCACTCGAAACGATCGATGTTTGACAAAACTATGCAAGTTCGTCGCAGATCGGTATAAAGTGGTTCTTTGGGGCGTGTTTTATGCTACAAATTGCTATGTCGCAGATTTGCATACGACGAATAGAAGCTGAGTTATCGATGTTTATATCTGTGAGGCCTATGAATCACCATTGACGGCCGGATTCCCTACCACTCGAAACGATCGTCGTTCGACGAAACCATGCAAGTTCGTCGCAGATCGGCATGAGATGGGTCGATGTGACGTGTTTTAAGCTACAAATTGCTATGTCGCATATCCGCATACGACGAATAGAAGCGGAGTTATTGTTGTTTGTATCTGTGAGGCCATGAATCACCATTGACGGCCGCATTGCCTACCACTCGAAACGATCGACGTTTGACGAAACTATGCAAGTTCGTCGCAGATCGGTAAAAGGTGGGTCGGTGGGCCGTGTTTTATGCTACAAATTGCTATGTCGGATATTGGCATACGACGAATAGAAGCCAAGTTTTAGGTGCTTATATCTGTGAGGCCTATGAATCACCATTGACGGCCGGATTGCCTACCACTCGAAACGATCGATGTTTGACGAAACTATGCAAGTTCGTCGCAGATCGGCACAAGGTGGGTCGATGTGACGTGTTTTTAGCTACAAATTGCTATGTCGCAGATTTGCATACGACGAATAGAAGCGGAGTTATAGTTGTTTATATCTGTGAGGCCATGAATCACCATTGACGGCCGGATTGCCTACCACTCGAAACGATCGATGTTTGACAAAACTATGCAATTTCGTCGCAGATCGGCACATGGTGGGTCGATGTGACGTGTTTTAAGCTACAAATTGCTATGTCGGATATTGGCATACGACGAATAAAAGCCAAGTTTTAGGTGCTTATATCTGTGAGACCATTAATCACCATTGACGGCCGGATTGCTTACCACTCGAAACGATCGAAGTTTGACGAAACTATGCAAGTTCGTCGCAGATCGGTATAAGGTGGGTCGTTGGGCCATGTTTTAAGCTACAAATTTCTATGTCGCAGATTCGCATACGACGAATACAAGCGGAGTTATCGATGTTTATATCTGTGAGGCCATGAATCACCATTGACGGCCGGATTGCCTACCACTCGAAACGATCGATGTTTGACGAAACTATGCAAGTTTGTCGCAGATCGGCACAAGGTGGGTCGATGTGACGTGTTTTTTGCTACAAATTGCTATGTCGCAGATTTGCATACGACGTATAGAAGCGGAGTTATAGTTGTTTTTATCTGTGAGGCCATGAATCACCATTGACGGCCGGATTGCTTTCCACTCCAAACGATCGATGTTTGACGAAACTATGCAAGTTCGTCGCAGATCGGTGTAAGGTGGTTCGTTGGGGCGTGTTTTAAGCTACAAATTGCTATGTCGGATATTGGCATACGACGAATAGAAGCCAAGTTTTAGGTGCTTATATCTGTGAGACCATGAATCACCATTGACGGCCGGATTGCTTACCACTCGAAACGATCGACGATTGACGAAACTATGCAAGTTCGTAGCAGATCGGTATAAGGTGGGTCGTTGGGCCATGTTTTAAGCTACAAATTGCTATGTCGCAGATTTGCATACGACGAATAGAAGCGGAGTTATTGTTGTTTATATCTGTGAGGCCATGAATCACCATTGACGGCCGGATTGCCTACCACTCGAAAAGATCGATGTTTGACAAAACTATGCAATTTCGTCGCAGATCGGCACATGGTGGGTCGATGTGACGTGTTTTAAGCTACAAATTGCTATGTCGGATATTGGCATACGACGAATAGAAGCCAAGTTTTAGGTGCTTATATCTGTGAGACCATGAATCACCATTGACGGCCGGATTGCTTACCACTCGAAACGATCGACGATTGACGAAACTATGCAAGTTCGTCGCAGATCGGTATAAGGTGGGTCGTTGGGCCATGTTTTAAGCTACAAATTTCTATGTCGCAGATTTGCATACGACGAATAGAAGCGGAGTTATTGTTGTTTATATCTGTGAGGCCATGAATCACCATTGACGGCCGGATTGCCTACCACTCGAAACGATCGATGTTTGACAAAACTATGCAATTTCGTCGCAGATCGGCACATGGTGGGTCGATGTGACGTGTTTTAAGCTACAAATTGCTATGTCGGATATTGGCATACGACGAATAGAAGCCAAGTTTTAGGTGCTTATATCTGTGAGACCATGAATCACCATTGACGGCCGGATTGCTTACCACTCGAAACGATCGATGTTTGACGAAACTATGCAAGTTCGTCGCAGATCGGTAAAAGGTGGGTCGTTGGGCCGTGTTCTATGCTACAAATTGCTATGTCGCAGATTTGCATACGGCGAATAGAAGCGGAGTAATTGTTGTTTATATCTGTGAGGCCATGAAACACCATTGACAGCCGGATTGCTTACCACTCGAAACGATCGACCTTTGACGAAACTATGCAAGTTCGTCGCAGATCGGTAAAAGCTGGGTCGTTGGGCCGTGTTTTATGCTACAAATTGCTATGTCGCAGATTTGCATACGACGAATAGAAGCGGACTGGTTGTTGTTTATATCTGTGAGGCCATGAATCACCATTGACGACCGGATTGCCTACCACTCGAAACGATCGACGTTTGACGAAACTACACAAGTATGTCGCAGATCAGCATAAGGTGGGTCGATGTGATGTGTTTTAAGCTACAAATTGCTATGTCGCAGATTTGAATACGACGTATAAAAGCGGAGTTATAGTTGTTTATATCTGTGAGGCCATGAATCACCATTGACGACCGGATTGCCTACCACTCGAAACGATCGACCATTGACGAAACTATGCAAGCTCGTCGCAGATCGGTAAAAGGTGGGTCGTTGGGCCGTGTTTTATGCTACAAATTGCTATGTCGCAGATTTGCATACGACGAATAGAAGCGGACTTATTGTTGTTTATATCTGTGAGGCCATGAATCACCATTGACGGCCGGATTGCTTACCACTCGAAACGATCGACGTTTGACGAAACTATGCAAGTTCGTCGCAGATCGGTATAAGGTGGGTCGTTGGGCCATGTTTTAAGCTACAAATCGCTATTCCGCAGATTTGCATACGACGTATAGAAGTGGAGTTATGGATGTTTATATCTGTGAGGCCATGAATCACCATTGACGGCCGGATTCCCTACCATTCGAAACGATCGACGTTTGACGAAACTATACAAGTACGTCGCAGATCAGCATGAGGTGGGTCGATGTGACGTGTTTTAAGCTACAAATTGCTATGTCGCAGATTTGCATACGACATATATAAGCGGAGTTATTGTTGTTTATATCTGTGAGGCCATGAATCACCATTGACGGCCGGATTGCTTTCCACTAGAAACTATCGATGTTTGACGAAACTATGCTAGTTCGTCGCAGATCGGTATATGGTGGTTCATTGGGGCGTGTTTTAAGCTACAAATTGCTAGGGCGCAGATTCGCATACGACGAATAGAAGCGGAGTTATAGTTGTTTATATCTGTGAGGCCATGAATCACCATTGACGGCCGGATTGCCTACCACTCGAAACGATCGATGTTTGACGAAACTATGCAAGTTCGTCGCAGATCGGCACAAGGTGGGTCGATGTGACGTGTTTTTAGCTACAAATTGCTATGTCGCAGATTTGCATACGACGAATAGAAGCGGAGTTATAGTTGTTTATATCTGTGAGGCCATGAATCACCATTGACGGCCGGATTGCCTACCACTCGAAACGATCGATGTTTGACAAAACTATGCAATTTCGTCGCAGATCGGCACAAGGTGGGTCGATGTGACGTGTTTTAAGCTACAAATTGCTATGTCGGATATTGGCATACGACGAATAAAAGCCAAGTTTTAGGTGCTTATATCTGTGAGACCATTAATCACCATTGACGGCCGGATTGCTTACCACTCGAAACGATCGAAGTTTGACGAAACTATGCAAGTTCGTCGCAGATCGGTATAAGGTGGGTCGTTGGGCCATGTTTTAAGCTACAAATTTCTATGTCGCAGATTCGCATACGACGAATACAAGCGGAGTTATCGATGTTTATATCTGTGAGGCCATGAATCACCATTGACGGCCGGATTGCCTACCACTCGAAACGATCGATGTTTGACGAAACTATGCAAGTTTGTCGCAGATCGGCACAAGGTGGGTCGATGTGACGTGTTTTAAGCTACAAATTGATATGTCGCAGATTTGCATACGACGAATAGAAGCAGAGTTATTGTTGTTTGTATCTGTGAGGCCATGAATCACCATTGACGGCCGGATTGCCTACCACTCGAAACGATCGATGTTTGACGAAACTATGCAAGTTCGTCGCAGATCGGTAAAAGGTGGGTGGTTGGGCCGTGTTTTATGCTACAAATTGCTATGTCGCAGATTTGCATACGACGTATAGAAGCGGAGTTATTGTTGTTTATATCTGTGAGGCCATGAATCACCATTGACGGCCGGATTGCTTACCACTCGAAACGATCGACGATTGACGAAACTATGCAAGTTCGTCGCAGATCGGTATAAGGTGGGTCGTTGGGCCATGTTTTAAGCTACAAATTTCTATGTCGCAGATTTGCATACGACGAATAGAAGCGGAGTTATTGTTGTTTATATCTGTGAGGCCATGAATCACCATTGACGGCCGGATTGCCTACCACTCGAAACGATCGATGTTTGACAAAACTATGCAATTTCGTCGCAGATCGGCACATGGTGGGTCGATGTGACGTGTTTTAAGCTACAAATTGCTATGTCGGATATTGGCATACGACGAATAGAAGCCAAGTTTTAGGTGCTTATATCTGTGAGACCATGAATCACCATTGACGGCCGGATTGCTTACCACTCGAAACGATCGATGTTTGACGAAACTATGCAAGTTCGTCGCAGATCGGTAAAAGGTGGGTCGTTGGGCCGTGTTCTATGCTACAAATTGCTATGTCGCAGATTTGCATACGGCGAATAGAAGCGGAGTAATTGTTGTTTATATCTGTGAGGCCATGAGACACCATTGACAGCCGGATTGCTTACCACTCGAAACGATCGACCTTTGACGAAACTATGCAAGTTCGTCGCAGATCGGTAAAAGCTGGGTCGTTGGGCCGTGTTTTATGCTACAAATTGCTATGTCGCAGATTTGCATACGACGAATAGAAGCGGACTGGTTGTTGTTTATATCTGTGAGGCCATGAATCACCATTGACGACCGGATTGCCTACCACTCGAAACGATCGACGTTTGACGAAACTACACAAGTATGTCGCAGATCGGCATAAGGTGGGTCGATGTGATGTGTTTTAAGCTACAAATTGCTATGTCGCAGATTTGAATACGACGTATAGAAGCGGAGTTATAGTTGTTTATATCTGTGAGGCCATGAATCACCATTGACGACCGGATTGCCTACCACTCGAAACGATCGACCATTGACGAAACTATGCAAGCTCGTCGCAGATCGGTAAAAGGTGGGTCGTTGGGCCGTGTTTTATGCTACAAATTGCTATGTCGCAGATTTGCATACGACGAATAGAAGCGGACTTATTGTTGTTTATATCTGTGAGGCCATGAATCACCATTGACGGCCGGATTGCTTACCACTCGAAACGATCGACGTTTGACGAAACTATGCAAGTTCGTCGCAGATCGGTATAAGGTGGGTCGTTGGGCCATGTTTTAAGCTACAAATCGCTATTCCGCAGATTTGCATACGACGTATAGAAGTGGAGTTATGGATGTTTATATCTGTGAGGCCATGAATCACCATTGACGGCCGGATTCCCTACCATTCGAAACGATCGACGTTTGACGAAACTATACAAGTACGTCGCAGATCAGCATGAGGTGGGTCGATGTGACGTGTTTTAAGCTACAAATTGCTATGTCGCAGATTTGCATACGACATATATAAGCGGAGTTATTGTTGTTTATATCTGTGAGGCCATGAATCACCATTGACGGCCGGATTGCTTTCCACTAGAAACTATCGATGTTTGACGAAACTATGCTAGTTCGTCGCAGATCGGTATATGGTGGTTCATTGGGGCGTGTTTTAAGCTACAAATTGCTAGGGCGCAGATTCGCATACGACGAATAGAAGCGGAGTTATAGTTGTTTATATCTGTGAGGCCATGAATCACCATTGACGGCCGGATTGCCTACCACTCGAAACGATCGATGTTTGACGAAACTATGCAAGTTCGTCGCAGATCGGCACAAGGTGGGTCGATGTGACGTGTTTTTAGCTACAAATTGCTATGTCGCAGATTTGCATACGACGAATAGAAGCGGAGTTATAGTTGTTTATATCTGTGAGGCCATGAATCACCATTGACGGCCGGATTGCCTACCACTCGAAACGATCGATGTTTGACAAAACAATGCAATTTCGTCGCAGATCGGCACATGGTGGGTCGATGTGACGTGTTTTAAGCTACAAATTGCTATGTCGGATATTGGCATACGACGAATAAAAGCCAAGTTTTAGGTGCTTATATCTGTGAGACCATTAATCACCATTGACGGCCGGATTGCTTACCACTCGAAACGATCGAAGTTTGACGAAACTATGCAAGTTCGTCGCAGATCGGTATAAGGTGGGTCGTTGGGCCATGTTTTAAGCTACAAATTTCTATGTCGCAGATTCGCATACGACGAATACAAGCGGAGTTATCGATGTTTATATCTGTGAGGCCATGAATCACCATTGACGGCCGGATTGCCTACCACTCGAAACGATCGATGTTTGACGAAACTATGCAAGTTTGTCGCAGATCGGCACAAGGTGGGTCGATGTGACGTGTTTTAAGCTACAAATTGATATGTCGCAGATTTGCATACGACGAATAGAAGCGGAGTTATTGTTGTTTGTATCTGTGAGGCCATGAATCACCATTGACGGCCGGATTGCCTACCACTCGAAACGATCGATGTTTGACGAAACTATGCAAGTTCGTCGCAGATCGGTAAAAGGTGGGTGGTTGGGCCGTGTTTTATGCTACAAATTGCTATGTCGCAGATTTGCATACGACGTATAGAAGCGGAGTTATTGTTGTTTATATCTGTGAGGCCATGAATCACCATTGACGGCCGGATTGCTTACCACTCGAAACGATCGATGTTTGACGAAACTATGCAAGTTCGTCGCAGATCGGTATAAGGTGGGTGGTTGGGCCGTGTTTTATGCTACAAATTGCTACGTCGCATATTCGCATACGACGAATAGAAGCGGAGTTTTTGTTGTTTGTATCTGTGAGGCCATGAATCACCATTGACGGCCGGATTGCCTACCACTCGAAACGATCGATGTTTGACGAAACTATGCAAGTTCGTCGCAGATCGGTAAAAGGTGGGTCGTTGGGTCGTGTTTTTTGCTACAAATTGCTATGTCGCAGATTTGCATACGACGTATAGAAGCGGAGTTATAGTTGTTTTTATCTGTGAGGCCATGAATCACCATTGACGGCCGGATTGCTTTCCACTCCAAACGATCGATGTTTGACGAAACTATGCAAGTTCGTCGCAGATCGGTGTAAGGTGGTTCGTTGGGGCGTGTTTTAAGCTACAAATTGCTATGTCGGATATTGGCATACGACGAATAGAAGCCACGTTTTAGGTGCTTATATCTGTGAGACCATGAATCACCATTGACGGCCGGATTGCTTACCACTCGAAACGATCGACGATTGACGAAACTATGCAAGTTGGTAGCAGATCGGTATAAGGTGGGTCGTTGGGCCATGTTTTAAGCTACAAATTTCTATGTCGCAGATTTGCATACGACGAATAGAAGCGGAGTTATTGTTGTTTATATCTGTGAGGCCATGAATCACCATTGACGGCCGGATTGCCTACCACTCGAAACGATCGATGTTTAACAAAACTATGCAATTTCGTCGCAGATCGGCACATGGTGGGTCGATGTGACGTGTTTTAAGCTACAAATTGCTATGTCGGATATTGGCATACGACGAATAGAAGCCAAGTTTTAGGTGCTTATATCTGTGAGACCATGAATCACCATTGACGGCCGGATTGCTTACCACTCGAAACGATCGACGATTGACGAAACTATGCAAGTTCGTCGCAGATCGGTATAAGGTGGGTCGTTGGGCCATGTTTTAAGCTACAAATTTCTATGTCGCAGATTTGCATACGACGAATAGAAGCGGAGTTATTGTTGTTTATATCTGTGAGGCCATGAATCACCATTGACGGCCGGATTGCCTACCACTCGAAACGATCGATGTTTGACAAAACTATGCAATTTCGTCGCAGATCGGCACATGGTGGGTCGATGTGACGTGTTTTAAGCTACAAATTGCTATGTCGGATATTGGCATACGACGAATAGAAGCCAAGTTTTAGGTGCTTATATCTGTGAGACCATGAATCACCATTGACGGCCGGATTGCTTACCACTCGAAACGATCGATGTTTGACGAAACTATGCAAGTTCGTCGCAGATCGGTAAAAGGTGGGTCGTTGGGCCGTGTTCTTTGCTACAAATTGCTATGTCGCAGATTTGCATACGGCGAATAGAAGCGGAGTAATTGTTGTTTATATCTGTGAGGCCATGAAACACCATTGACAGCCGGATTGCTTACCACTCGAAACGATCGACCTTTGACGAAACTATGCAAGTTCGTCGCAGATCGGTAAAAGCTGGGTCGTTGGGCCGTGTTTTATGCTACAAATTGCTATGTCGCAGATTTGCATACGACGAATAGAAGCGGACTGGTTGTTGTTTATATCTGTGAGGCCATGAATCACTATTGACGGCCGGATTGCCTACCATTCGAAACGATCGATGTTTGACGAAACTATGCAAGTTCGTCGCAGATCGGTAAAAGGTGGGTCGTTGGGCCGTGTTTTATGCTACAAATTGCTATGTCGCAGATTTGCATACGACGAATAGAAGCGGAGTTATTGTTGTTTATATCTGTGAGGCCATGAATCACCATTGACGGCCGGATTGCCTACCACTCGAAACGATCGATGATTGACGAAACTATGCAAGTTCGTCGCAGATCGGCACAAGGTGGGTCGATTTGACGTGTTTTAAGCTACAAATTTCTATGTCGCAGATTTGCATTGGACGAATAGAAGCGGAGTTATAGTTGTTTATATCTGTCAGGCCATTAATCACCATTGACTGCCGGATTGCTTTCCACTCGAAACGATCGATGTTTGACAAAACTATGCAATTTCGTCGCAGATCGGCAAATGGTGGGTCGATGTGACGTGTTTTAACCTACAAATTGCTATGTCGGATATTGGCATACGACGAATAGAAGCCAAGTTTTAGGTGCTTATATCTGTGAGACCATTAATCACCATTGACGGCCGGATTGCTTACCACTCGAAACGATCGACGTTTGACGAAACTATGCAAGTTCGTCGCAGATCGGTATAAGATGGGTCGTTGGGCCATGTTTTAAGCTACAAATTTCTATGTCGCAGATTCGCATACGACGAATACAAGCGGAGTTATGGATGTTTATATCTGTGAGGCCATGAATCACCATTGACGGCCGGATTGCCTACCACTCGAAACGATCGATGTTTGACGAAACTATGCAAGTTTGTCGCAGATCGGCACAAGGTGGGTCGATGTGACGTGTTTTAAGCTACAAATTGATATGTCGCAGATTTGCATACGACGAATAGAAGCGGAGTTATTGTTGTTTATATCTGTGAGGCCATGAATCACCATTGACGGCCGGATTGCCTACCGCCTACCACTCGAAACGATCGATGTTTGACGAAACTATGCAAGTTCGTCGCAGATCGGTAAAAGGTGGGTGGTTGGGCCGTGTTTTATGCTACAAATTGCTATGTCGCAGATTTGCATACGACGTATAGAAGCGGAGTTATTGTTGTTTATATCTGTGAGGCCATGAATCACCATTGACGGCCGGATTGCCTACAACTCGAAACGATCGATGTTTGACGAAACTATGCAAGTTCGTCGCAGATCGGTATAAGGTGGGTGGTTGGGCCGTGTTTTATGCTACAAATTGCTACGTCGCATATTCGCATACGACGAATAGAAGCGGAGTTTTTGTTGTTTGTAACTGTGAGGCCATGAATCACCATTGACGGCCGGATTGCCTACCACTCGAAACGATCGATGTTTGACGAAACTATGCAAGTTCGTCGCAGATCGGTATAAGGTGGGTCGTTGGGTCGTGTTTTATGCTACAAATTGCTATGTCGCAGATTTGCATACGACGTATAGAAGCGGAGTTATAGTTGTTTTTATCTGTGAGGCCATGAATCACCATTGACGGCCGGATTGCTTTCCACTCCAAACGATCGATGTTTGACGAAACTATGCAAGTTCGTCGCAGATCGGTGTAAGGTGGTTCGTTGGGGCGTGTTTTAAGCTACAAATTGCTATGTCGGATATTGGCATACGACGAATAGAAGCCAAGTTTTAGGTGCTTATATCTGTGAGACCATGAATCACCATTGACGGCCGGATTGCTTACCACTCGAAACGATCGACGATTGACGAAACTATGCAAGTTCGTAGCAGATCGGTATAAGGTGGGTCGTTGGGCCATGTTTTAAGCTACAAATTTCTATGTCGCAGATTTGCATACGACGAATAGAAGCGGAGTTATTGTTGTTTATATCTGTGAGGCCATGAATCACCATTGACGGCCGGATTGCCTACCACTCGAAACGATCGATGTTTGACAAAACTATGCAATTTCGTCGCAGATCGGCACATGGTGGGTCGATGTGACGTGTTTTAAGCTACAAATTGCTATGTCGGATATTGGCATACGACGAATAGAAGCCAAGTTTTAGGTGCTTATATCTGTGAGACCATGAATCACCATTGACGGCCGGATTGCTTACCACTCGAAACGATCGACGATTGACGAAACTATGCAAGTTCGTCGCAGATCGGTATAAGGTGGGTCGTTGGGCCATGCTTTAAGCTACAAATTTCTATGTCGCAGATTTGCATACGACGAATAGAAGCGGAGTTATTGTTGTTTATATCTGTGAGGCCATGAATCACCATTGACGGCCGGATTGCCTACCACTCGAAACGATCGATGTTTGACAAAACTATGCAATTTCGTCGCAGATCGGCACATGGTGGGTCGATGTGACGTGTTTTAAGCTACAAATTGCTATGTCGGATATTGGCATACGACGAATAGAAGCCAAGTTTTAGGTGCTTATATCTGTGAGACCATGAATCACCATTGACGGCCGGATTGCTTACCACTCGAAACGATCGATGTTTGACGAAACTATGCAAGTTCGTCGCAGATCGGTAAAAGGTGGGTCGTTGGGCCATGTTCTATGCTACAAATTGCTATGTCGCAGATTTGCATACGGCGAATAGAAGCGGAGTAATTGTTGTTTATATCTGTGAGGCCATGAAACACCATTGACAGCCGGATTGCTTACCACTCGAAACGATCGACCTTTGACGAAACTATGCAAGTTCGTCGCAGATCGGTAAAAGCTGGGTCGTTGGGCCGTGTTTTATGCTACAAATTGCTATGTCGCAGATTTGCATACGACGAATAGAAGCGGACTGGTTGTTGTTTATATCTGTGAGGCCATGAATCACCATTGACGACCGGATTGCCTACCACTCGAAACGATCGACGTTTGACGAAACTACACAAGTATGTCGCAGATCGGCATAAGGTGGGTCGATGTGATGTGTTTTAAGCTACAAATTGCTATGTCGCAGATTTGAATACGACGTATAGAAGCGGAGTTATAGTTGTTTATATCTGTGAGGCCATGAATCACCATTGACGACCGGATTGCCTACCACTCGAAACGATCGACCATTGACGAAACTATGCAAGCTCGTCGCAGATCGGTAAAAGGTGGGTCGTTGGGCCGTGTTTTATGCTACAAATTGCTATGTCGCAGATTTGCATACGACGAATAGAAGCGGACTTATTGTTGTTTATATCTGTGAGGCCATGAATCACCATTGACGGCCGGATTGCTTACCACTCGAAACGATCGACGTTTGACGAAACTATGCAATTTCGTCGCAGATCGGCACATGGTGGGTCGATGTGACGTGTTTTAAGCTACAAATTGCTATGTCGGATATTGGCATACGACGAATAGAAGCCAAGTTTTAGGTGCTTATATCTGTGAGACCATGAATCACCATTGACGGCCGGATTGCTTACCACTCGAAACGATCGATGTTTGACGAAACTATGCAAGTTCGTCGCAGATCGGTAAAAGGTGGGTCGTTGGGCCGTGTTCTATGCTACAAATTGCTATGTCGCAGATTTGCATACGGCGAATAGAAGCGGAGTAATTGTTGTTTATATCTGTGAGGCCATGAAACACCATTGACAGCCGGATTGCTTACCACTCGAAACGATCGACCTTTGACGAAACTATGCAAGTTCGTCGCAGATCGGTAAAAGCTGGGTCGTTGGGCCGTGTTTTATGCTACAAATTGCTATGTCGCAGATTTGCATACGACGAATAGAAGCGGACTGGTAGTTGTTTATATCTGTGAGGCCATGAATCACTATTGACGGCCGGATTGCCTACCATTCGAAACGATCGATGTTTGACGAAACTATGCAAGTTCGTCGCAGATCGGTAAAAGGTGGGTCGTTGGGCCGTGTTTTATGCTACAAATTGCTATGTCGCAGATTTGCATACGACGAATAGAAGCGGAGTTATTGTTGTTTATATCTGTGAGGCCATGAATCACCATTGACGGCCGGATTGCCTACCACTCGAAACGATCGATGATTGACGAAACTATGCAAGTTCGTCGCAGATCGGCACAAGGTGGGTCGATTTGACGTGTTTTAAGCTACAAATTTCTATGTCGCAGATTTGCATTGGACGAATAGAAGCGGAGTTATAGTTGTTTATATCTGTCAGGCCATTAATCACCATTGACTGCCGGATTGCTTTCCACTCGAAACGATCGATGTTTGACAAAACTATGCAAGTTCGTCGCAGGTCGGTATAAGGTGGTTCGTTGGGGCGTGTTTTAAGCTACAAATTGCTATGTCGCAAATTCGCATACGACAAATAGAAACGGAGTTATGGTTGTTTATATCTGTGAGGCCATGAATCACCATTGGCGGCCGGATTCCCTGCCACTCGAAACGATCGACGTTTGACGAAACTATACAAGTACGTCGCAGATCGGCATGAGGTGGTTCATTGGGGCGTGTTTTAAGCTTCAAATTGCTATGTCGCAGATTTGCATACGAAGAATAGAAGCGGAGTTATAGTTGTTTATATCTGTGAGGCCATGAATCACCATTGACGACCGGATTGCCTACCACTCGAAATGATCGACGTTTGACGAAACTATACAAGTTCGTCGCAGATCGGTATATGGTGGTTCGTTGGGGCGTGTTTTAAGCTACAAATTGCTATGTCGCAGATTCGCATACGGCGAATAGAAGCTGAGTTATAGTTGTTTACATCTGTGAGGCCATGAATCACCATTGACAGCCGGATTGCTTACCACTCGAAACGATCGACCATTGACGAAACTATGCAAGTTCGTCGCAGATCGGTATAAGGTGGGTCGTTGGGCCGTGTTTTATGCTACAAATTGCTATGTCGCAGATTTGCATATGACCAATAGAAGCGGACTTATTGTTGTTTATATCTGTGAGGCCATGAATCACCATTGACGGCCGGATTGCTTACCACTCGAAACGATCGATGTTTGACAAAACTATGCAATTTCGTCGCAGATCGGCACATGGTGGGTCGATGTGACGTGTTTTAAGCTACAAATTGCTATGTCGCAGATTTGCATTTGACGAATAGAAGCGGAGTTAAAGATGTTTATATCTGTCTGGCCATGAATCACCATTGACGGCAGGATTGCCTACCGCTCGAAACGATCGATGTTTGACGAAACTATGCAAGTTCATCGCAGATCGGCACAAGGTGGGTCGATGTGACGTGTTTTAAGCTACAAATTGCTATGTCGGATATTGGCATACGACGAATAGAAGCCAAGTTTTAGGTGCTTATATCTGTGAGATCATGAATCACCATTGACGGCCGGATTGCTTGCCACTCGAAACGATCGATGCTTGACGAAACTATGCAAGTTCGTCGCAGATCGGCGCAAGGTGGGTCGATGTGACGTGTTTTAAGCTACAAATTGCTATGTCGCAGATTCGCATACGATGAATAGGAGCGGAGTTATCGTTGTTTATATCTGTCAGGCCATGAATCACCATTGATGGCCGGATTGTTTTCCACTCGAAACGATCGATGTTTGACAAATCTATGCAAGTTCGTCGCAGGCCGGTATAAGGTGGTTCGTTGGGGCGTGTTTTAAGCTACAAATTGCTACGTCGCAGATTCGCATACGACGAATAGAAGCGAAGTTATTGTTGTTTATATCTGTGAGGCCATGAATCACCATTGACGGCCGGATTGCCTACCACTCGAAACGATCGATGTTTGACAAAACTATGCAATTTCGTCGCAGATCGGCACATGGTGGGTCGATGTGACGTGTTTTAAACTACAAATTGCTATGTCGGATATTGGCATACGACGAATAGAAGCGGACTTATTATTGTTTATATCTGTGAGGCCATGAATCACCATTGACGGCCGGATTGCCTACCACTCGAAACGTTCGATGTTTGACGAAACTATGCAAGTTCGTCGCAGATCGGCACAAGGTGGGTCGATGTGTCGTGTTTTAAGCTACAAATTGCTATGTCGCAAATTTGCATTCGACGAACAGAAGCTGAGTTATAGTTGTTTATATCTGTCAGGCCATGAATCACCATTGACGGCCGGACTGCCTACCACTTGAAACGATCGATGTTTGACGAAACTATGCAAGTTCGTCGCAGATCGGCACAAGGTGGGTCGATGTGACGTGTTTTTAGCTACAAATTGCTATGTCGGATATTGGCATACGACGAATAGAAGCCAAGTTTTAGGTGCTTATATCTGTGAGATCATGAATCACCATTGACTGCCGGATTGCTTGCTACTCGAAACGATCGACGATTGTCGAAACTATGCAAGTTCGTCGCAGATCGGTATAAGGTGGGTCGTTGGGCCATGTTTTAAGCTACAAATCGCTATGTCGCAGATTCGCATACGACGAATAGAAGCGGAGTTATCGATGTTTATATCTGTGAGGCCTATGAATCACCATTGACGGCCGGATTGCCTACCACTCGAAACGATCGATGCTTGACGAAACTATGCAAGTTCGTCGCAGATCGGCACAAGGTGGGTCGATGTGTCGTGTTTTAAGCTACAAATTGCTATGTCGCAGATTTGCATTCGACGAATAGAAGCGGAGTTATAGTTGTTTATATCTGTGAGGCCATGAATCACCATTGACGGCCGGATTGCTTACCACTCGAAACGATCGATGTTTGACAAAACTATGCAATTTCGTCGCAGATCGGCACATGGTGGGTCGATGTGACTTGTTTTAAGCTACAAATTGCTATGTCCCAGATTTGCATTTGACGAATAGAAGCGGAGTTAAAGATGTTTATATCTGTCTGGCCATGAATCACCATTGACGGCAGGATTGCCTACCGCTCGAAACGATCGATGTTTGACGAAACTATGCAAGTTCATCGCAGATCGGCACAAGGTGGGTCGATGTGACGTGTTTTATGCTACAAATTGCTATGTCGGATATTGGCATACGACGAATAGAAGCCAAGTTTTAGGTGCTTATATCTGTGAGATCATGAATCACCATTGACGGCCGGATTGCTTGCCACTCGAAACGATCGATGCTTGACGAAACTATGCAAGTTCGTCGCAGATCGGCACAAGGTGGGTCGATGTGACGTGTTTTAAGCTACAAATTGCTATGTCGCAGATTCGCATACGATGAATAGGAGCGGAGTTATCGTTGTTTATATCTGTCAGGCCATGAATCACCATTGACGGCCGGATTGTTTTCCACTCGAAACGATCGATGTTTGACAAATCTATGCAAGTTCGTCGCAGGCCGGTATAAGGTGGTTCGTTGGGGCGTGTTTTAAGCTACAAATTGCTACGTCGCAGATTCGCATACGACGAATAGAAGCGAAGTTATTGTTGTTTATATCTGTGAGGCCATGAATCACCATTGACGGCCGGATTGCCTACCACTCGAAACGATCGATGTTTGACAAAACTATGCAATTTCGTCGCAGATCGGCACATGGTGGGTCGATGTGACGTGTTTTAAACTACAAATTGCTATGTCGGATATTGGCATACGACGAATAGAAGCGGACTTATTATTGTTTATATCTGTGAGGCCATGAATCACCATTGACGGCCGGATTGCCTACCACTCGAAACGTTCGATGTTTGACGAAACTATGCAAGTTCGTCGCAGATCGGCACAAGGTGGGTCGATGTGTCGTGTTTTAAGCTACAAATTGCTATGTCGCAAATTTGCATTCGACGAATAGAAGCTGAGTTATAGTTGTTTACATCTGTCAGGCCATGAATCACCATTGACGGCCGGATTGCTTACCACTCGAAACGATCGATGTTTGACAAAACTATGCAAGTTCGTCGCAGATCGGTATAAAGTGGTTCTTTGGGGCGTGTTTTATGCTACAAATTGCTATGTCGCAGATTTGCATACGACGAATAGAAGCTGAGTTATCGATGTTTATATCTGTGAGGCCTATGAATCACCATTGACGGCCGGATTCCCTACCACTCGAAACGATCGTCGTTCGACGAAACCATGCAAGTTCGTCACAGATCGGCATGAGATGGGTCGATGTGACGTGTTTTAAGCTACAAATTGCTATGTCGCATATCCGCATACGACGAATAGAAGCGGAGTTATTGTTGTTTATATCTGTGAGGCCATGAATCACCATTGACGGCCGGATTGCCTACCACTCGAAACGATCGATGATTGACGAAACTATGCAAGTTCGTCGCAGATCGGCACAAGGTGGGTCGATTTGACGTGTTTTAACCTACAAATTTCTATGTCGCAGATTTGCATTGGACGAATAGAAGCGGAGTTATAGTTGTTTATATCTGTCAGGCCATTAATCACCATTGACTGCCGGATTGCTTTCCACTCGAAACGATCGATGTTTGACAAAACTATGCAAGTTCGTCGCAGGTCGGTATAAGGTGGTTCGTTGGGGCGTGTTTTAAGCTACAAATTGCTATGTCGCAAATTCGCATACGACAAATAGAAACGGAGTTATGGTTGTTTATATCTGTGAGGCCATGAATCACCATTGGCGGCCGGATTCCCTGCCACTCGAAACGATCGACGTTTGACGAAACTATACAAGTACGTCGCAGATCGGCATGAGGTGGTTCATTGGGGCGTGTTTTAAGCTTCAAATTGCTATGTCGCAGATTTGCATACGAAGAATAGAAGCGGAGTTATAGTTGTTTATATCTGTGAGGCCATGAATCACCATTGACGACCGGATTGCCTACCACTCGAAATGATCGACGTTTGACGAAACTATACAAGTTCGTCGCAGATCGGTATATGGTGGTTCGTTGGGGCGTGTTTTAAGCTACAAATTGCTATGTCGCATATTCGCATACGACGAATAGATGCGGAGTTTTTGTTGTTTGTATCTGTGAGGCCATGAATCACCATTGACAGCCGGATTGCTTACCACTCGAAACGATCGACCATTGACGAAACTATGCAAGTTCATCGCAGATCGGCACAAGGTGGGTCGATGTGACGTGTTTTAAGCTACAAATTGCTATGTCGGATATTGGCATACGACGAATAGAAGCCAAGTTTTAGGTGCTTATATCTGTGAGATCATGAATCACCATTGACGGCCGGATTGCTTGCCACTCGAAACGATCGATGCTTGACGAAACTATGCAAGTTCGTCGCAGATCGGCGCAAGGTGGGTCGATGTGACGTGTTTTAAGCTACAAATTGCTATGTCGCAGATTCGCATACGATGAATAGGAGCGGAGTTATCGTTGTTTATATCTGTCAGGCCATGAATCACCATTGACGGCCGGATTGTTTTCCACTCGAAACGATCGATGTTTGACAAATCTATGCAAGTTCGTCGCAGGCCGGTATAAGGTGGTTCGTTGGGGCGTGTTTTAAGCTACAAATTGCTACGTCGCAGATTCGCATACGACGAATAGAAGCGAAGTTATTGTTGTTTATATCTGTGAGGCCATGAATCACCATTGACGGCCGGATTGCCTACCACTCGAAACGATCGATGTTTGACAAAACTATGCAATTTCGTCGCAGATCGGCACATGGTGGGTCGATGTGACGTGTTTTAAGCTACAAATTGCTATGTCGGATATTGGCATACGACGAATAGAAGCCAAGTTTTAGGTGCTTATATCTGTGAGACCATGAATCACCATTGACGGCCGGATTGCTTACCACTCGAAACGATCGATGTTTGACGAAACTATGCAAGTTCGTCGCAGATCGGTAAAAGGTGGGTCGTTGGGCCGTGTTTTATGCTACAAATTGCTATGTCGCAGATTTGCATACGACGAATAGAAGCGGAGTTATTGTTGTTTATATCTGTGAGGCCATGAATCACCATTGACGGCCGGATTGCTTACCACTCGAAACGATCGATGTTTGACAAAACTATGCAATTTCGTCGCAGATCGGCACATGGTGGGTCGATGTGACGTGTTTTAAGCTACAAATTGCTATGTCGGATATTGGCATACGACGAATAGAAGCCAAGTTTTAGGTGCTTATATCTGTGAGATCATGAATCACCATTGACTGCCGGATTGCTTGCCACTCGAAACGATCGACGTTTGACGAAACTATACAAGTTCGTCGCAGATCGGTATAAGGTGGGTCGTTGGGCCATGTTTTAAGCTACAAATCGCTATGTCGCAGATTTGCATTCGACGAATAGAAGCGGAGTTATAGTTGTTTATATCTGTGAGGCCATGAATCACCATTGACGGCCGGATTGCTTACCACTCGAAACGATCGATGTTTGACAAAAATATGCAAGTTCGTCGCAGATCCGTATAAGGTGGTTCTTTGGGGCGTGTTTTATGCTACAAATTGCTATGTCGCAGATTTGCATACGACGAATAGAAGCGGAGTTATTGTTGTTTATATCTGTGAGGCCATGAATCGGCATTGACTACCGGATTGCCTACCACTCAAAACGATCGACGTTTGACGAAACTATACAAGTACGTCGCAGATCGGCATGAGGTTGGTCGATGTGTCGTGTTTTAAGCTACAAATCGCTATGTCGCAAATTTGCATTCGACGAATAGAAGCTGAGTTATCGATGTTTTTATCTGTGAGGCCTATGAATCACCATTGACGGCCGGATTCCCTACCACTCGAAACGATCGTCGTTTGACGAAACCATGCAAGTTCGTCGCAGATCGGCATGAGATGGGTCGATGTGACGTGTTTTAAGCTACAAATTGCTACGTCGCATATCCGCATACGACGAATAGAAGCGGAGTTATTGTTGTTTATATCTGTGAGGCCATGAATCACCATTGACGGCCGGATTGCCGTTCACTCGAAACGATCGACGTTTGACGAAACTATGCAAGTTCGTCGCAGATCGGTAAAAGGTGGGTCGGTGGGCCGTGTTTTATGCTACAAATTGCTATGTCGCAGATTTGCATACGACGAATAGAAGCGGACTTATTGTTGTTTATATCTGTGAGGCCATGAATCACCATTGACGGCCAGATTGCCTACCACTCGAAACGATCGATGTTTGACGAAACTATGCAAGTTCATCGCAGATCGGCACAAGGTGGGTCGATGTGTCGTGTTTTAAGCTACAAATTGCTATGTCGGATATTGGCATACGACGAATAGAAGCCAAGTTTTAGGTGCTTATATCTGTGAGATCATGAATCACCATTGACGGCCGGATTGCTTGCCACTCGAAACGATCGATGTTTGACGAAACTATGCAAGTTCGTCGCAGATCGGCACAAGGTGGGTCGATGTGTCGTGTTTTATGCTACAAATTGCTATGTCGCAGATTTGCATTCGACGAATAGAAGCTGAGTTATAGTTGTTTATATCTGTCAGGCCATGAATCACCATTGACGGCCGGATTGTTTTCCACTCGAAACGATCGATGTTTGACAAATCTATGCAAGTTCGTCGCAGGCCGGTATAAGGTGGTTCGTTGGGGCGTGTTTTAAGCTACAAATTGCTACGTCGCAGATTCGCATACGACGAATAGAAGCGAAGTTATTGTTGTTTATATCTGTGAGGCCATGAATCACCATTGACGGCCGGATTGCCTACCACTCGAAACGATCGATGTTTGACAAAACTATGCAATTTCGTCGCAGATCGGCACATGGTGGGTCGATGTAACGTGTTTTAAACTACAAATTGCTATGTCGGATATTGGCATACGACGAATAGAAGCGGACTTATTATTGTTTATATCTGTGAGGCCATGAATCACCATTGACGGCCGGATTGCCTACCACTCGAAACGTTCGATGTTTGACGAAACTATGCAAGTTCGTCGCAGATCGGTACAAGGTGGGTCGATGTGTCGTGTTTTAAGCTACAAATTGCTATGTCGCAAATTTGCATTCGACGAATAGAAGCTGAGTTATAGTTGTTTATATCTGTCAGGCCATGAATCACCATTGACGGCCGGATTGCTTACCACTCGAAACGATCGATGTTTGACAAAACTATGCAAGTTCGTCGCAGATCGGTATAAAGTGGTTCTTTGGGGCGTGTTTTATGCTACAAATTGCTATGTCGCAGATTTGCATACGACGAATAGAAGCTGAGTTATCGATGTTTATATCTGTGAGGCCTATGAATCACCATTGACGGCCGGATTCCCTACCACTCGAAACGATCGTCGTTCGACGAAACCATGCAAGTTCGTCGCAGATCGGCATGAGATGGGTCGATGTGACGTGTTTTAAGCTACAAATTGCTATGTCGCATATCCGCATACAACGAATAGAAGCGGAGTTATTGTTGTTTATATCTGTGAGGCCATGAATCACCATTTACGGCCAGATTGCCTACCACTCGAAACGATCGATGTTTGACGAAACTATGCAAGTTCGTCGCAGATCGGCATAAGTTGGGTCGATGTGTCGTGTTTTAAGCTACAAAATGCTATGTCGCAGATTTGCATTCGACGAATAGAAGCTGAGTTATAGTTGTTTATATCTGTCAGGCCATGAATCACCATTGACGGCCGGATTGCTTTCCACTCGAAACGATCGATGTTTGACAAAACTATGCAAGTTCGTCGCAGATCGGTATAAGGTGGTTCTTTGGGCCATGTTTTAAGCTACAAATCGCTATGTCGCAGATTCGCATACGACGAATAGAAGCGGAGTTATCGATGTTTATATCTGTGAGGCCTATGAATCACCATTGACGGCCGGATTGCCTACCACTCGAAACGATCGATGCTTGACGAAACTATGCAAGTTCGTCGCAGATCGGCACAAGGTGGGTCGATGTGTCGTGTTTTAAGCTACAAATTGCTATGTCGCAGATTTGCATTCGACGAATAGAAGCGGAGTTATAGTTGTTTATATCTGTGAGGCCATGAATCACCATTGACGGCCGGATTGCTTACCACTCGAAACGATCGATGTTTGACAAAACTATGCAATTTTGTCGTAGATCGGCACATGGTGGGTCGATGTGACGTGTTTTAAGCTACAAATTGCTATGTCGCAGATTTGCATTTGACGAATAGAAGCGGAGTTAAAGATGTTTATATCTGTCTGGCCATGAATCACCATTGACGGCAGGATTGCCTACCGCTCGAAACGATCGATGTTTCACGAAACTATGCAAGTTCATCGCAGATCGGCACAAGGTGGGTCGATGTGACGTGTTTTAAGCTACAAATTGCTATGTCGGATATTGGCATACGACGAATAGAAGCCAAGTTTTAGGTGCTTATATCTGTGAGATCATGAATCACCATTGACGGCCGGATTGCTTGCCACTCGAAACGATCGACGATTGACGAAACTATGCAAGTTCGTCGCAGATCGGTATAAGGTGGGTCGTTGGGCCATGTTTTAAGCTACAAATTTCTATGTCGCAGATTTGCATACGACGAATAGAAGCGGAGTTATTGTTGTTTATATCTGTGAGGCCATGAATCACCATTGACGGCCGGATTGCCTACCACTCGAAACGATCGATGTTTGACAAAACTATGCAATTTCGTCGCAGATCGGCACATGGTGGGTCGATGTGACGTGTTTTAAGCTACAAATTGCTATGTCGGATATTGGCATACGACGAATAGAAGCCAAGTTTTAGGTGCTTATATCTGTGAGACCATGAATCACCATTGACGGCCGGATTGCTTACCACTCGAAACGATCGATGTTTGACGAAACTATGCAAGTTCGTCGCAGATCGGTAAAAGGTGGGTCGTTGGGCCGTGTTTTATGCTACAAATTGCTATGTCGCAGATTTGCATACGACGAATAGAAGCGGAGTTATTGTTGTTTATATCTGTGAGGCCATGAATCACCATTGACGGCCGGATTGCCTACCACTCGAAACGATCGATGATTGACGAAACTATGCAAGTTCGTCGCAGATCGGCACAAGGTGGGTCGATGTGACGTGTTTTAAGCTACAAATTTCTATGTCGCAGATTTGCATTGGACGAATAGAAGCGGAGTTATAGTTGTTTATATCTGTCAGGCCATTAATCACCATTGACTGCCGGATTGCTTTCCACTCGAAACGATCGATGTTTGACAAAACTATGCAAGTTCGTCGCAGGTCGGTATAAGGTGGTTCGTTGGGGCGTGTTTTAAGCTACAAATTGCTATGTCGCAAATTCGCATACGACAAATAGAAACGGAGTTATGGTTGTTTATATCTGTGAGGCCATGAATCACCATTGGCGGCCGGATTCCCTGCCACTCGAAACGATCGACGTTTGACGAAACTATACAAGTACGTCGCAGATCGGCATGAGGTGGTTCATTGGGGCGTGTTTTAAGCTTCAAATTGCTATGTCGCAGATTTGCATACGAAGAATAGAAGCGGAGTTATAGTTGTTTATATCTGTGAGGCCATGAATCACCATTGACGACCGGATTGCCTACCACTCGAAATGATCGACGTTTGACGAAACTATACAAGTTCGTCGCAGATCGGTATATGGTGGTTCGTTGGGGCGTGTTTTAAGCTACAAATTGCTATGTCGCATATTCGCATACGACGAATAGATGCGGAGTTTTTGTTGTTTGTATCTGTGAGGCCATGAATCACCATTGACAGCCGGATTGCTTACCACTCGAAACGATCGACCATTGACGAAACTATGCAAGTTCATCGCAGATCGGCACAAGGTGGGTCGATGTGACGTGTTTTAAGCTACAAATTGCTATGTCGGATATTGGCATACGACGAATAGAAGCCAAGTTTTAGGTGCTTATATCTGTGAGATCATGAATCACCATTGACGGCCGGATTGCTTGCCACTCGAAACGATCGATGCTTGACGAAACTATGCAAGTTCGTCGCAGATCGGCGCAAGGTGGGTCGATGTGACGTGTTTTAAGCTACAAATTGCTATGTCGCAGATTCGCATACGATGAATAGGAGCGGAGTTATCGTTGTTTATATCTGTCAGGCCATGAATCACCATTGACGGCCGGATTGTTTTCCACTCGAAACGATCGATGTTTGACAAATCTATGCAAGTTCGTCGCAGGCCGGTATAAGGTGGTTCGTTGGGGCGTGTTTTAAGCTACAAATTGCTACGTCGCAGATTCGCATACGACGAATAGAAGCGAAGTTATTGTTGTTTATATCTGTGAGGCCATGAATCACCATTGACGGCCGGATTGCCTACCACTCGAAACGATCGATGTTTGACAAAACTATGCAATTTCGTCGCAGATCGGCACATGGTGGGTCGATGTGACGTGTTTTAAGCTACAAATTGCTATGTCGGATATTGGCATACGACGAATAGAAGCCAAGTTTTAGGTGCTTATATCTGTGAGACCATGAATCACCATTGACGGCCGGATTGCTTACCACTCGAAACGATCGATGTTTGACGAAACTATGCAAGTTCGTCGCAGATCGGTAAAAGGTGGGTCGTTGGGCCGTGTTTTATGCTACAAATTGCTATGTCGCAGATTTGCATACGACGAATAGAAGCGGAGTTATTGTTGTTTATATCTGTGAGGCCATGAATCACCATTGACGGCCGGATTGCTTACCACTCGAAACGATCGATGTTTGACAAAACTATGCAATTTCGTCGCAGATCGGCACATGGTGGGTCGATGTGACGTGTTTTAAGCTACAAATTGCTATGTCGGATATTGGCATACGACGAATAGAAGCCAAGTTTTAGGTGCTTATATCTGTGAGATCATGAATCACCATTGACTGCCGGATTGCTTGCCACTCGAAACGATCGACGTTTGACGAAACTATACAAGTTCGTCGCAGATCGGTATAAGGTGGGTCGTTGGGCCATGTTTTAAGCTACAAATCGCTATGTCGCAGATTTGCATTCGACGAATAGAAGCGGAGTTATAGTTGTTTATATCTGTGAGGCCATGAATCACCATTGACGGCCGGATTGCTTACCACTCGAAACGATCGATGTTTGACAAAAATATGCAAGTTCGTCGCAGATCCGTATAAGGTGGTTCTTTGGGGCGTGTTTTATGCTACAAATTGCTATGTCGCAGATTTGCATACGACGAATAGAAGCGGAGTTATTGTTGTTTATATCTGTGAGGCCATGAATCGGCATTGACTACCGGATTGCCTACCACTCAAAACGATCGACGTTTGACGAAACTATACAAGTACGTCGCAGATCGGCATGAGGTTGGTCGATGTGTCGTGTTTTAAGCTACAAATCGCTATGTCGCAAATTTGCATTCGACGAATAGAAGCTGAGTTATCGATGTTTTTATCTGTGAGGCCTATGAATCACCATTGACGGCCGGATTCCCTACCACTCGAAACGATCGTCGTTTGACGAAACCATGCAAGTTCGTCGCAGATCGGCATGAGATGGGTCGATGTGACGTGTTTTAAGCTACAAATTGCTACGTCGCATATCCGCATACGACGAATAGAAGCGGAGTTATTGTTGTTTATATCTGTGAGGCCATGAATCACCATTGACGGCCGGATTGCCTACCACTCGAAACGATCGATGTTTGACAAAACTATGCAATTTCGTCGCAGATCGGCACATGGTGGGTCGATGTGACGTGTTTTAAGCTACAAATTGCTATGTCGGATATTGGCATACGACGAATAGAAGCCAAGTTTTAGGTGCTTATATCTGTGAGACCATGAATCACCATTGACGGCCGGATTGCTTACCACTCGAAACGATCGATGTTTGACGAAACTATGCAAGTTCGTCGCAGATCGGTAAAAGGTGGGTCGTTGGGCCGTGTTTTATGCTACAAATTGCTATGTCGCAGATTTGCATACGACGAATAGAAGCGGAGTTATTGTTGTTTATATCTGTGAGGCCATGAATCACCATTGACGGCCGGATTGCTTACCACTCGAAACGATCGATGTTTGACAAAACTATGCAATTTCGTCGCAGATCGGCACATGGTGGGTCGATGTGACGTGTTTTAAGCTACAAATTGCTATGTCGGATATTGGCATACGACGAATAGAAGCCAAGTTTTAGGTGCTTATATCTGTGAGATCATGAATCACCATTGACTGCCGGATTGCTTGCCACTCGAAACGATCGACGTTTGACGAAACTATACAAGTTCGTCGCAGATCGGTATAAGGTGGGTCGTTGGGCCATGTTTTAAGCTACAAATCGCTATGTCGCAGATTTGCATTCGACGAATAGAAGCGGAGTTATAGTTGTTTATATCTGTGAGGCCATGAATCACCATTGACGGCCGGATTGCTTACCACTCGAAACGATCGATGTTTGACAAAAATATGCAAGTTCGTCGCAGATCCGTATAAGGTGGTTCTTTGGGGCGTGTTTTATGCTACAAATTGCTATGTCGCAGATTTGCATACGACGAATAGAAGCGGAGTTATTGTTGTTTATATCTGTGAGGCCATGAATCGGCATTGACTACCGGATTGCCTACCACTCAAAACGATCGACGTTTGACGAAACTATACAAGTACGTCGCAGATCGGCATGAGGTTGGTCGATGTGTCGTGTTTTAAGCTACAAATCGCTATGTCGCAAATTTGCATTCGACGAATAGAAGCTGAGTTATCGATGTTTTTATCTGTGAGGCCTATGAATCACCATTGACGGCCGGATTCCCTACCACTCGAAACGATCGTCGTTTGACGAAACCATGCAAGTTCGTCGCAGATCGGCATGAGATGGGTCGATGTGACGTGTTTTAAGCTACAAATTGCTACGTCGCAGATTCGCATACGACGAATAGAAGCGGAGTTATTGTTGTTTATATCTGTGAGGCCATGAATCACCATTGACGGCCGGATTGCCGTTCACTCGAAACGATCGACGTTTGACGAAACTATGCAAGTTCGTCGCAGATCGGTAAAAGGTGGGTCGGTGGGCCGTGTTTTATGCTACAAATTGCTATGTCGCAGATTTGCATACGACGAATAGAAGCGGACTTATTGTTGTTTATATCTGTGAGGCCATGAATCACCATTGACGGCCAGATTGCCTACCACTCGAAACGATCGATGTTTGACGAAACTATGCAAGTTCATCGCAGATCGGCACAAGGTGGGTCGATGTGTCGTGTTTTAAGCTACAAATTGCTATGTCGGATATTGGCATACGACGAATAGAAGCCAAGTTTTAGGTGCTTATATCTGTGAGATCATGAATCACCATTGACGGCCGGATTGCTTGCCACTCGAAACGATCGATGTTTGACGAAACTATGCAAGTTCGTCGCAGATCGGCACAAGGTGGGTCGATGTGTCGTGTTTTATGCTACAAATTGCTATGTCGCAGATTTGCATTCGACGAATAGAAGCTGAGTTATAGTTGTTTATATCTGTCAGGCCATGAATCACCATTGACGGCCGGATTGTTTTCCACTCGAAACGATCGATGTTTGACAAATCTATGCAAGTTCGTCGCAGGCCGGTATAAGGTGGTTCGTTGGGGCGTGTTTTAAGCTACAAATTGCTACGTCGCAGATTCGCATACGACGAATAGAAGCGAAGTTATTGTTGTTTATATCTGTGAGGCCATGAATCACCATTGACGGCCGGATTGCCTACCACTCGAAACGATCGATGTTTGACAAAACTATGCAATTTCGTCGCAGATCGGCACATGGTGGGTCGATGTAACGTGTTTTAAACTACAAATTGCTATGTCGGATATTGGCATACGACGAATAGAAGCGGACTTATTATTGTTTATATCTGTGAGGCCATGAATCACCATTGACGGCCGGATTGCCTACCACTCGAAACGTTCGATGTTTGACGAAACTATGCAAGTTCGTCGCAGATCGGTACAAGGTGGGTCGATGTGTCGTGTTTTAAGCTACAAATTGCTATGTCGCAAATTTGCATTCGACGAATAGAAGCTGAGTTATAGTTGTTTATATCTGTCAGGCCATGAATCACCATTGACGGCCGGATTGCTTACCACTCGAAACGATCGATGTTTGACAAAACTATGCAAGTTCGTCGCAGATCGGTATAAAGTGGTTCTTTGGGGCGTGTTTTATGCTACAAATTGCTATGTCGCAGATTTGCATACGACGAATAGAAGCTGAGTTATCGATGTTTATATCTGTGAGGCCTATGAATCACCATTGACGGCCGGATTCCCTACCACTCGAAACGATCGTCGTTCGACGAAACCATGCAAGTTCGTCGCAGATCGGCACAAGGCGGGTCGATGTGACGTGTTTTAAGCTACAAATTGCTATGTCGGATATTGGCATACGACGAATAGAAGCCAAGTTTTAGGTGCTTATATCTGTGAGATCATGAATCACCATTGACTGCCGGATTGCTTGCCACTCGAAACGGTCGACGTTTGACGAAACTATGCAAGTTCGTCGCAGATCGGTATAAGGTGGGTCGTTGGGCCATGTTTTAAGCTACAAATCGCTATGTCGCAGATTCGCATACGACGAATAGAAGCGGAGTTATCGATGTTTATATCTGTGAGGCCTATGAATCACCATTGACGGCCGGATTGCCTACCACTCGAAACGATCGATGCTTGACGAAACTATGCAAGTTCGTCGCAGATCGGCACAAGGTGCGTCGATGTGTCGTGTTTTAAGCTACAAATTGCTATGTCGCAGATTTGCATTCGACGAATAAAAGCGGAGTTATAGTTGTTTATATCTGTGAGGCCATGAATCACCATTGACGGCCGGATTGCTTACCACTCGAAACGATCGATGTTTGACAAAAATATGCAAGTTCGTCGCAGATCCGTATAAGGTGGTTCTTTGGGGCGTGTTTTATGCTACAAATTGCTATGTCGCAGATTCGCATACGACGAATAGAAGCGGAGTTATTGTTGTTGATATCTGTGAGGCCATGAATCACTATTGACGGCCGGATTCCCTACCACTCGAAACGATCGACGTTTGACGAAACCATGCAAGTTCGTCGCAGATCGGCACAAGGTGGGTCGATGTGACGTGTTTTAAGCTACAAATTGCTATGTCGCAGATTCGCATACGATGAATAGGAGCGGAGTTATCGTTGTTTATATCTGTCAGGCCATGAATCACCATTGACGGCCGGATTGCCTACCACTCGAAACGATCGATGTTTGACAAAACTATGCAAGTTCGTCGCAGATCGGTATAAAGTGGTTCTTTGGGGCGTGTTTTATGCTACAAATTGCTATGTCGCAGATTCGCATACGACGAATAGAAGCGGAGTTATTGTTGTTGATATCTGTGAGGCCATGAAACACCATTGACGGCCGGATTCCCTACCACTCGAAACGATCGACGTTTGACGAAACCATGCAAGTTCGTCGCAGATCGGCACAAGGTGGGTCGATGTGACGTGTTTTAAGCTACAAATTGCTATGTCGCAGATTCGCATACGATGAATAGGAGCGGAGTTATCGTTGTTTATATCTGTCAGGCCATGAATCACCATTGACGGCCGGATTGTTTTCCACTCGAAACGATCGATGTTTGACAAATCTATGCAAGTTCGTCGCAGGCCGGTATAAGGTGGTTCGTTGGGGCGTGTTTTAAGCTACAAATTGCTACGTCGCAGATTCGCATACGACGAATAGAAGCGAAGTTATTGTTGTTTATATCTGTGAGGCCATGAATCACCATTGACGGCCGGATTGCCTACCACTCGAAACGATCGATGTTTGACAAAACTATGCAATTTCGTCGCAGATCGGCACAAGGTGGGTCGATGTGTCGTGTTTTAAGCTACAAGTTGCTATGTCGGATATTAGCATACGACGAATAGAAGCGGACTTATTGTTGTTTATATCTGTGAGGCCATGAATCACCATTGACGGCCGGATTGCCTACCACTCGAAACGTTCGATGTTTGACGAAACTATGCAAGTTCGTCGCAGATCGGCACAAGGTGGGTCGATGTGTCGTGTTTTAAGCTACAAATTGCTATGTCGCAGATTCGCATACGACGAATAGAAGCGGAGTTATTGTTGTTGATATCTGTGAGGCCATGAATCACCATTGACGGCCGGATTCCCTACCACTCGAAACGATCGACGTTTGACGAAACCATGCAAGTTCGTCGCAGATCGGCACAAGGCGGGTCGATGTGACGTGTTTTAAGCTACAAATTGCTATGTCGCAGATTCGCATACGATGAATAGGAGCGGAGTTATCGTTGTTTATATCTGTCAGGCCATGAATCACCATTGACGGCCGGATTGTTTTCCACTCGAAACGATCGATGTTTGACAAATCTATGCAAGTTCATCGCAGGCCGGTATAAGGTGGTTCGTTGGGGCGTGTTTTAAGCTACAAATTGCTACGTCGCAGATTCGCATACGACGAATAGAAGCGAAGTTATTCTTGTTTATATCTGTGAGGCCATGAATCACCATTGACGGCCGGATTGCCTACCACTCGAAACGATCGATGTTTGACAAAACTATGCAATTTCGTCGCAGATCGGCACAAGGTGGGTCGATGTGTCGTGTTTTAAGCTACAAATTGCTATGTCGCAGATTTGCATTCGACGAATAGAAGCGGAGTTATAGTTGTTTATATCTGTGAGGCCATGAATCACCATTGACGGCCGGATTGTTTTCCACTCGAAACGATCGATGTTTGACAAATCTATGCAAGTTCGTCGCAGGCCGGTATAAGGTGGTTCGTTGGGGCGTGTTTTAAGCTACAAATTGCTACGTCGCAGATTCGCATACGACGAATAGAAGCCAAGTTTTAGGTGCTTATATCTGTGAGGCCTATGAATCACCATTGACGGCCGGATTGCCTACCACTCGAAACGATCGATGTTTGACGAAACTATGCAAGTTTGTCGCAGATCGGCACAAGGTGGGTCGATGTGTCGTGTTTTAAGCTACAAATTGCTATGTCGCAGATTTGCATTCGACGAATAGAAGCGGAGTTATAGTTGTTTATATATGTGAGGCCATGAATCACCATTGACGGCCGGATTGCTTACCACTCGAAACGATCGATGTTTGACAAAACTATGCAATTTCGTCGCAGATCGGCACATGGTGGGTCGATGTGACGTGTTTTAAGCTACAAATTGCTATGTCGCAGATTTGCATTTGACGAATAGAAGCGGAGTTAAAGATGTTTATATCTGTCTGGCCATGAATCACCATTGACGGCAGGATTGCCTACCGCTCGAAACGATCGATGTTTGACGAAACTATGCAAGTTCATCGCAGATCGGCACAAGGTGGGTCGATGTGACGTGTTTTAAGCTACAAATTGCTATGTCGGATATTGGCATACGGCGAATAGAAGCCAAGTTTTAGGTGCTTATATCTGTGAGATCATGAATCACCATTGACTGCCGGATCGCTTGCCACTCGAAACGATCGACGTTTGACGAAACTATGCAAGTTCGTCGCAGATCGGTATAAGGTGGGTCGTTGGGCCATGTTTTAAGCTACAAATCGCTATGTCGCAGATTCGCATACGACGAATAGAAGCGGAGTTATCGATGTTTATATCTGTGAGGCCTACGAATCACCATTGACGGCCGGATTGCCTACCACTCGAAACGATCGATGTTTGACGAAACTATGCAAGTTCGTCGCAGATCGGCACAAGGTGGGTCGATGTGACGTGTTTTAAGCTACAAATTGCTATGTCGCAGATTTGCATTCGACGAATAGAAGCGGAGTTATAGTTGTTTATATCTGTCAGGCCATGAATCACCATTGACGGCCGGATTGCTTTCCACTCGAAACGATCGATGTTTGACAAAACTATGCAAGTTCGTCGCAGATCGGTATAAGGTGGGTCGTTGGGCCATGTTTTAAGCTACATATCGCTATGTCGCAGATTCGCATACGACGAATAGAAGCGGAGTTATCGATGTATATATCTGTGAGGCCTATGAATCACCATTGACGGCCGGATTGCCTACCACTCGAAACGATCGATGCTTGACGAAACTATGCCAGTTCGTCGCAGATCAGCACAAGGTGGGTCGATGTGTCGTGTTTTAAGCTACAAATTGCTATGTCGCAGATTTGCATTCGACGAATAGAAGCGGAGTTATAGTTGTTTATATCTGTGAGGCCATGAATCACCATTGACGGCCGGATTGCTTACCACTCGAAACGATCGATGTTTGACAAAACTATGCAAGTTCGTCGCAGATCGGCACAAGGTGGTTCTTTGGGGCGTGTTTTATGCTACAAATTGCTATGTCGCAGATTCGCATACGACGAATAGAAGCTGAGTTATCGATGTTTATATCTGTGAGGCCTATGAATCACCATTGACGGCCGGATTCCCTACCACTCGAAACGATCGTCGTTTGACGAAACTATGCAATTTCGTCGCAGATCGGCACACGGTGGGTCGATGTGACGTGTTTTAAGCTACAAATTGCTATGTCGCAGATTTGCATTCGACGAATAGAAGCGGAGTTATTGTTGTTTATATCTGTGAGGCCATGAATCACCATTGACGGCCGGATTGCTTACCACTCGAAACGACCGATGTTTGACGAAACTATGCAAGTTCGTCGCAGATCGGTATAAGGTGGGTCGTTGGGGCGTGTTTTAAGCTACAAATTGCTATGTCGCATATCCGCATACGACGAATAGAAGCGAAGTTATTGTTGCTTATATCTGTGAGGCCATGAATCACCATTGACGGCCGGATTGCCTACCACTCGAAACGATCGACCTTTGACGAAACTATGCAAGTTCGTCGCAGATCGGTAAAAGGTGGGTCGGTGGGCCGTGTTTTATGCTACAAATTGCTATGTCGCAGATTTGCATACGATGAATAGGAGCGGAGTTATAGTTGTTTATATCTGTCAGGCCATGAATCACCATTGACGACCGGATTGCTTTCCACTCAAAACGATCGATGTTTGACAAAACTATGCAAGTTCGTCGCAGACCGGTATAAGGTGGTTCGTTGGGGCGTGTTTTAAGCTACTAATTGCTACGTCGCAGATTCGCATACGACGAATAGAAGCGGAGTTATTGTTGTTTATATCTGTGAGGCCATGAATCGCCATTGACGACCGGATTGCCTACCACTCGAAACGATCGTCGTTTGACGAAACCATGCAAGTTCGTCGCAGATCGGCACAAGGTGGGTCGATGTGTCGTGTTTTAAGGTACAAATTGCTATGTCGCAGATTTGCATTCGACGAATAGAAGCGGAGTTATAGTTGTTTATATCTGTGAGGCCATGAATCACCATTGACGGCCGGATTGCTTACCACTCGAAACGATCGATGTTTGACAAAACTATGCAAGTTCGTCGCAGATCGGTATAAGGTGGTTCGTTGGGGCGTGTTTTAAGCTACAAATTGCTATGTCGCAGATTCGCATACGACGAATAGAAGCTGAGTTATAGTTGTTTATATCTGTGAGGCCATGAATCACCATTGACGGCCGGATTCCCTACTACTCGAAACGATCGACGTTTGACGAAACCATGCAAGTTCGTCGCAGATGGGCACAAGGTGGGTCGATGTGACGTGTTTTAAGCTACAAATTGCTATGTCGCAGATTCGCATACGATGAGTAGGAGCGGAGTTATAGTTGTTTATATCTGTCAGGCCATGAATCACCATTGACGACCGGATTGCTTTCCACTCAAAACGATCGATGTTTGACAAAACTATGCAAGTTCGTCGCAGACCGGTATAAGGTGGTTCGTTGGGGCGTGTTTTAAGATACTAATTGCTACGTCGCAGATTCGCATACGACGAATAGAAGCGGAGTTATTGTTGTTTATATCTGTGAGGCCATGAATCGCCATTGACGACCGGATTGCCTACCACTCGAAACGATCGACGTTTGACGAAACTATACAAGTATGTCGCAGATCGGCATGAGGTGGGTCGATGTGTCGTGTTTTAAGCTACAAATTGCTACGTCGCAGATTTGCATACGACATATATAAGCGGAGTTATTGTTGTTTATATCTGTGAGGCCATGAAGCACCATTGACGGCCGGATTGCTTTCCACTAGAAACTATCGATGTTTGACGAAACTATGCAAGTTCGTCGCAGGTCGGTATAAGGTGGTTCATTGGGGCGTGTCTTAAGCTACAAATTGCTAGGGCGCAGATTCGCATACGACGAATAGAAGCGGAGTTATAGTTGTTTATATCTGTGAGGCCATGAATCACCATTGACGGCCGGATTGCCTACTACTCGAAACGATCGATGTTTGACGAAACTATGCAAGTTCGTCGCAGATCGGCACATGGTCGGTCGATGTAACGTGTTTTAAGCTACAAATTGCTATGTCGCAGATTTGCATTTGACGAATAGAAGCGGAGTTAAAGATGTTTATATCTGTCTGGCCATGAATCACCATTGACGGCAGGATTGCCTACCGCTCGAAACGATCGATGTTTGACGAAACTATGCAAGTTCATCGCAGATCGGCACAAGGTGGGTCGATGTGACGTGTTTTAAGCTACAAATTGCTATGTCGGATATTGGCATACGACGAATAGAAGCCAAGTTTTAGGTGCTTATATCTGTGAGATCATGAATCACCATTGACGGCCGGATTGCTTGCCACTCGAAACGATCGACGTTTGACGAAACTATGCAAGTTCGTCGCAGATCGGTATAAGGTGGGTCGTTGGGCCATGTTTTAAGCTACAAATCGCTATGTCGCAGATTCGCATACGACGAATAGGAGCGGAATTATCGATGTTTATATCTGTGAGGCCTATGAATCACCATTGACGGCCGGATTGCCTACCACTCGAAACGATCGATGTTTGACGAAACTATGCAAGTTCGTCGCAGATCGGCACAAGGTGGGTCGATGTGTCGTGTTTTAAGCTACAAATTGCTATGTCGCAGATTTGCATTCGACGAATAGAAGCGGAGTTATAGTTGTTTATATCTGTGAGGCCATGAATCACCATTGACGGCCGGATTGCTTACCACTCGAAACGATCGATGTTTGACAAAACTATGCAAGTTCGTCGCAGATCGGTGTAAGGTGGTTCGTTGGGGCGTGTTTTAAGCTACAAATTGCTATGTCGCAGATTCGCATACGACGAATAGAAGCCGAGTTATTGTTGTTGATATCTGTGAGGCCATGAATCACCATTGACGGCCGGATACCCTACCACTCGAAACGATCGACGTTTGACGAAACAATGCAAGTTCGTCGCAGATCGGCACAAGGTGGGTCGATGTGACGTGTTTTAAGCTACAAATTGCTATGTCGCAGAATCGCATACGATGAATAGGAGCGGAGTTATCGTTGTTTATATCTGTCAGGCCATGAATCACCATTGACGGCCGGATTGCCTACCACTCGAAACGTTCGATGTTTGACGAAACTATGCAAGTTCGTCGCAGATCGGGACAAGGTGGGTCGATGTGTCGTGTTTTAAGCTACAAATTGCTATGTCGCAAATTTGCATTCGACGACTAGAAGCTGAGTTATAGTTGTTTATATCTGTGAGGCCATGAATCACCATTGACGGCCGGATTGCTTACCACTCGAAACGATCGATGTTTGACAAAACTATGCAAGTTCGTCGCAGATCGGTATAAGGTGGTTCGTTGGGGCGTGTTTTAAGCTACAAATTGCTATGTCGCAGATTCGCATACGACGAATAGAAGCTGAGTTATAGTTGTTTATATCTGTGAGGCCATGAATCACCATTGACGGCCGGATTCCCTACTACTCGAAACGATCGACCTTTGACGAAACCATGAAAGTTCGTCGCAGATGGGCACAAGGTGGGTCGATGTGACGTGTTTTAAGCTACAAATTGCTATGTCGCAGATTCGCATACGATGAATAGGAGCGGAGTTATAGTTGTTTATATCTGTCAGGCCATGAATCACCATTGACGACCGGATTGCTTTCCACTCAAAACGATCGATGTTTGACAAAACTATGCAAGTTCGTCGCAGACCGGTATAAGGTGGTTCGTTGGGGCGTGTTTTAAGCTACTAATTGCTACGTCGCAGATTCGCATACGACGAATAGAAGCGGAGTTATTGTTGTTTATATCTGTGAGGCCATGAATCGCCATTGACGACCGGATTGCCTACCACTCGAAACGATCGTCGTTTGACGAAACCATGCAAGTTCGTCGCAGATCGGCACAAGGTGGGTCGATGTGTCGTGTTTTAAGCTACAAATTGCTATGTCGCAGATTTGCATTCGACGAATAGAAGCGGAGTTATAGTTGTTTATATCTGTGAGGCCATGAATCACCATTGACGGCCGGATTGCTTACCACTCGAAACGATCGATGTTTGACAAAACTATGCAAGTTCGTCGCAGATCGGTATAAGGTGGTTCGTTGGGGCGTGTTTTAAGCTACAAATTGCTATGTCGCAGATTCGCATACGACGAATAGAAGCTGAGTTATAGTTGTTTATATCTGTGAGGCCATGAATCACCATTGACGGCCGGATTCCCTACTACTCGAAACGATCGACGTTTGACGAAACCATGCAAGTTCGTCGCAGATGGGCACAAGGTGGGTCGGTGTGACGTGTTTTAAGCTACAAATTGCTATGTCGCAGATTCGCATACGATGAATAGGAGCGGAGTTATAGTTGTTTATATCTGTCAGGCCATGAATCACCATTGACGACCGGATTGCTTTCCACTCAAAACGATCGATGTTTGACAAAACTATGCAAGTTCGTCGCAGACCGGTATAAGGTGGTTCGTTGGGGCGTGTTTTAAGCTACTAATTGCTACGTCGCAGATTCGCATACGACGAATAGAAGCGGAGTTATTGTTGTTTATATCTGTGAGGCCATGAATCGCAATTGACGACCGGATTGCCTACCACTCGAAACGATCGACATTTGACGAAACTATACAAGTATGCCGCAGATCGGCATGAGGTGGGTCGATGTGTCGTGTTTTAAGCTACAAATTGCTATGTCGCTGATTCGCATACGACGAATAAAAGCGGAGTTATTGTTGTTGATATCTGTGAGGCCATGAATCACCATTGACGGCCGGATTCCCTACCACTCGAAACGATCGACGTTTGACGAAACCATGCAAGTTCGTCGCAGATCGGCACAAGGTGGGTCGATGTGACGTGTTTTAAGCTACAAATTGCTATGTCGCAGATTCGCATACGATGAATAGGAGCGGAGTTATCGTTGTTTATATCTGTCAGGCCATGAATCACCATTGACGGCCGGATTGTTTTACACTCGAAACGATCGATGTTTGACAAATCTATGCAAGTTCGTCGCAGATCGGTATAAGGTGGTTCTTTGGGGCGTGTTTTATGCTACAAATTGCTATGTCGCAGATTTGCATACGACGAATAGAAGCTGAGTTATCGATGTTTATATCTGTGAGGCCTATGAATCACCATTGACGGCCGGATTCCCTACCACTCGAAACGATCGTCGTTTGACGAAACCATGCAAGTTCGTCGCAGATCGGCATGAGATGGGTCAATGTGACGTGTTTTAAGCTACAAATTGCTATGTCGCATATCCGCATACGACGAATAGAAGCGGAGTTATTGTTGTTTATATCTGTGAGGCCATGAATCACCATTGACGGCCGGATTGCGTACCACTCGAAACGATCGATGTTTGACGAAACCATGCAAGTTCGTCGCAGATCGGCATGAGATGGGTCGATGTGACGTGTTTTAGGCTACAAATTGCTATGTCGCATATCCGCATACGACGAATAGAAGCGGAGTTATTGTTGCTTATATCTGTGAGGCCATGAATCACCATTGACGGCCGGATTGCCTACCACTCGAAACGATCGACGTTTGACGAAACTATGCAAGTTCGTCGCAGATCGGTAAAAGGTAGGTCGGTGGGCCGTGTTTTATGCTACAAATTGCTATGTCGCATATTTGCATACGACGAATAGAAGCAGACTTATTGTTGTTTATATCTGTGAGGCCATGAATCACCATTGACCGCCGGATTGCGTACCACTCGAAACGATCGATGTTTGACGAAACCATGCAAGTTCGTCGCAGATCGGCATGAGATGGGTCGATGTGACGTGTTTTAGGCTACAAATTGCTATGTCGCATATCCGCATACGACGAATAGAAGCGGAGTTATTGTTGCTTATATCTGTGAGGCCATGAATCACCATTGACGGCCGGATTGCCTACCACTCGAAACGATCGACGTTTGACGAAACTATGCAAGTTCGTCGCAGATCGGTAAAAGGTGGGTCGGTGGGCCGTGTTTTATGCTACAAATTGCTATGTCGCAAATTGGCATACGACGAATAGAAGCGGACTCATTGTTGTTTATATCTGTGAGGCCATGAATCGCAATTGACGACCGGATTGCCTACCACTCGAAACGATCGACATTTGACGAAACTATACAAGTATGTCGCAGATCGGCATGAGGTGGGTCGATGTGTCGTGTTTTAAGCTACAAATTGCTATGTCGCAGATTTGCATACGACATATATAAGCGGAGTTATTGTTGTTGATATCTGTGAGGCCATGAATCACCATTGACGGCCGGATTCCCTACCACTCGAAACGATCGACGTTTGACGAAACCATGCAAGTTCGTCGCAGATCGGCACAAGGTGGGTCGATGTGACGTGTTTAAGCTACAAATTGCTATGTCGCAGATTCGCATACGATGAATAGGAGCGGAGTTATAGTTGTTTATATCTGTCAGGCCATGAATCACCATTGACGACCGGATTGCTTTCCACTCAAAACGATCGATGTTTGACAAAACTATGCAAGTTCGTCGCAGACCGGTATAAGGTGGTTCGTTGGGGCGTGTTTTAAGCTACTAATTGCTACGTCGCAGATTCGCATACGACGAATAGAAGCGGAGTTATTGTTGTTTATATCTGTGAGGCCATGAATCGCAATTGACGACCGGATTGCCTACCACTCGAAACGATCGACATTTGACGAAACTATACAAGTATGCCGCAGATCGGCATGAGGTGGGTCGATGTGTCGTGTTTTAAGCTACAAATTGCTATGTCGCTGATTCGCATACGACGAATAAAAGCGGAGTTATTGTTGTTGATATCTGTGAGGCCATGAATCACCATTGACGGCCGGATTCCCTACCACTCGAAACGATCGACGTTTGACGAAACCATGCAAGTTCGTCGCAGATCGGCACAAGGTGGGTCGATGTGACGTGTTTTAAGCTACAAATTGCTATGTCGCAGATTCGCATACGATGAATAGAAGCGGAGTTATTGTTGCTTATATCTGTGAGGCCATGAATCACCATTGACGGCCGGATTGCCTACCACTCGAAACGATCGACGTTTGACGAAACTATGCAAGTTCGTCGCAGATCGGTAAAAGGTAGGTCGGTGGGCCGTGTTTTATGCTACAAATTGCTATGTCGCATATTTGCATACGACGAATAGAAGCAGACTTATTGTTGTTTATATCTGTGAGGCCATGAATCACCATTGACGGCCGGATTGCGTACCACTCGAAACGATCGATGTTTGACGAAACCATGCAAGTTCGTCGCAGATCGGCATGAGATGGGTCGATGTGACGTGTTTTAGGCTACAAATTGCTATGTCGCATATCCGCATACGACGAATAGAAGCGGAGTTATTGTTGCTTATATCTGTGAGGCCATGAATCACCATTGACGGCCGGATTGCCTACCACTCGAAACGATCGACGTTTGACGAAACTATGCAAGTTCGTCGCAGATCGGTAAAAGGTGGGTCGGTGGGCCGTGTTTTATGCTACAAATTGCTATGTCGCAAATTGGCATACGACGAATAGAAGCGGACTCATTGTTGTTTATATCTGTGAGGCCATGAATCGCAATTGACGACCGGATTGCCTACCACTCGAAACGATCGACATTTGACGAAACTATACAAGTATGTCGCAGATCGGCATGAGGTGGGTCGATGTGTCGTGTTTTAAGCTACAAATTGCTATGTCGCAGATTTGCATACGACATATATAAGCGGAGTTATTGTTGTTGATATCTGTGAGGCCATGAATCACCATTGACGGCCGGATTCCCTACCACTCGAAACGATCGACGTTTGACGAAACCATGCAAGTTCGTCGCAGATCGGCACAAGGTGGGTCGATGTGACGTGTTTAAGCTACAAATTGCTATGTCGCAGATTCGCATACGATGAATAGGAGCGGAGTTATAGTTGTTTATATCTGTCAGGCCATAAATCACCATTGACGGCCGGATTGTTTTACACTCGAAACGATCGATGTTTGACAAATCTATGCAAGTTCGTCGCAGGCCGGTATAAGGTGGTTCGTTGGGGCGTGTTTTAAGCTACAAATTGCTACGTCGCAGATTCGCATACGACGAATAGATGCGGAGTTATTGTTGTTTATATCTGTGAGGCCATGAATCACCATTGACGGCCGGATTGCCTACCACTCGAAACGATCGATGTTTGACAAAACTATGCAATTTCGTCGCAGATCGGCACATGGTGGGTCGATGTGACGTGTTTTAAGCTACAAATTGCTATGTCGGATATTGGCATACGACGAATAGAAGCCAAGTTTTTGGTGCTTATATCTGTGAGACCATGAATCACCATTGACGGCCGGATTGCCTACAACTCGAAACGATCGACGTTTGACGAAACTATGCAAGTTCGTCGCAGATAGGTAAAAGGTGGGTCGCTGGGCCGTGTTTTATGCTACAAATTGCTATGTCGCATATTTGCATACGACGAATAGAAGCAGACTTATTGTTGTTTATATCTGTGAGGCCATGAATCACCATTGACGGCCGGATTGCGTACCACTCGAAACGATCGATGTTTGACGAAACCATGCAAGTTCGTCGCAGATCGGCATGAGATGGGTCGATGTGACGTGTTTTAAGCTACAAATTGCTATGTCGCATATCCGCATACGACGAATAGAAGCGGAGTTATTGTTGCTTATATCTGTGAGGCCATGAATCACCATTGACGGCCGGATTGCCTACCATTCGAAACGATCGACGTTTGACGAAACTATGCAAGTTCGTCGCAGATCGGTAAAAGGTGGGTCGGTGGGCCGTGTTTTATGCTACAAATTGCTATGTCGCAGATTTGCATACGACGAATAGAAGCGGACTTATTGTTGTTTATATCTGTGAGGCCATGAATCACCATTGACGGCCGGATTGCCTACCACTCGAAACGATCGATGTTTGACGAAACTATGCAAGTTCGTCGCAGATCGGCACAAGGTGGGTCGATGTGTCGTGTTTTAAGCTCCAAATTACTATGTCGCAGATTTGCATTCGACGAATAGAAGCTGAGTAATAGTTGTTTATATCTGTGAGGCCATGAATCACCATTGACGGCCGGATTCCCTACTACTCGAAACGATCGACGTTTGACGAAACCATGCAAGTCGTCGCAGATCGGCACAAGGTGGGTCGATGTGACGTGTTTTAAGCTACAAATTGCTATGTCGCAGATTCGCATACGATGAATTGGAGCGGAGTTATAGTTGTTTATATCTGTCAGGCCATGAATCACCATTGACGACCGGATTGCTTTCCACTCAAAACGATCGATGTTTGACAAAACTATGCAAGTTCGTCGCAGACCGGTATAAGGTGGGTCGTTGGGGCGTGTTTTAAGCTACTAATTGCTACGTCGCAGATTCGCATACGACGAATAGAAGCGGAGTTATTGTTGTTTATATCTGTGAGGCCATGATTCGCAATTGACGACCGGATTGCCTACCACTCGAAACGATCGACATTTGACGAAACTATACAAGTATGTCGCAGATCGGCATGAGGTGGGTCGATGTGTCGTGTTTTAAGCTACAAATTGCTATGTCGCAGATTTGCATACGACGAATAGAAGCGGAGTTATTGTTGTTTATATCTGTGAGGCCATGAATCGCAATTGACGACCGGATTGCCTACCACTCGAAACGATCGATGTTTGACAAAACTATGCAATTTCGTCGCAGATCGGCACATGGTGGGTCGATGTGACGTGTTTTAAGCTACAAATTGCTATGTCGGATATTGGCATACGACGAATAGAAGCCAAGTTTTAGGTGCTTATATCTGTGAGACCATGAATCACCATTGACGGCCGGATTGCTTACCACTCGAAACGATCGACGTTTGACGAAACTATGCAAGTTCGTCGCAGATCGGTATAAGGTGGGTCGTTGGGCCATGTTTTAAGCTACAAATTTCTATGTCGCAGATTCGCATACGACGAATACAAGCGGAGTTATCGATGTTTATATCTGTGAGGCCATGCATCACCATTGACGACCGGATTGCCTACCACTCGAAACGATCGACGTTTGACGAAACTACACAAGTATGTCGCAGATCGGCATAAGGTGGGTCGATGTGATGTGTTTTAAGCTACAAATTGCTATGTCGCAGATTTGAATACGACGTATAGAAGCGGAGTTATTGTTGTTTATATCTGTGAGGCCATGAATCACCATTGACGGCCGGATTGCCTACCACTCGAAACGATCGATGTTTGACAAAACTATGCAATTTCGTCGCAGATCGGCACATGGTGGGTCGATGTGACGTGTTTTAAGCTACAAATTGCTATGTCGGATATTGGCATACGACGAATAGAAGCCAAGTTTTAGGTGCTTATATCTGTGAGACCATGAATCACCATTGACGGCCGGATTGCCTACCACTCGAAACGATCGACGTTTGACGAAACTATGCAAGTTCGTCGCAGATCGGTAAAAGGTGGGTCGGTGGGCCGTGTTTTATGCTACAAATTGCTATGTCGCATATTTGCATACGACGAATAGAAGCAGACTTATTGTTGTTTATATCTGTGAGGCCATGAATCACCATTGACGGCCGGATTGCGTACCACTCGAAACGATCGATGTTTGACGAAACCATGCAAGTTCGTCGCAGATCGGCATGAGATGGGTCGATGTGACGTGTTTTAAGCTACAAATTGCTATGTCGCATATCCGCATACGACGAATAGAAGCGGAGTTATTGTTGCTTATATCTGTGAGGCCATGAATCACCATTGACGGCCGGATTGCCTACCACTCGAAACGATCGACGTTTGACGAAACTATGCAAGTTCGTCGCAGATCGGTAAAAGGTGGGTCGGTGGGCCGTGTTTTATGCTACAAATTGCTATGTCGCAGATTTGCATACGACGAATAGAAGCGGACTTATTGTTGTTTATATCTGTGAGGCCATGAATCACCATTGACGGCCGGATTGCCTACCACTCGAAACGATCGATGTTTGACGAAACTATGCAAGTTCGTCGCAGATCGGCACAAGGTGGGTCGATGTGTCGTGTTTTAAGCTCCAAATTACTATGTCGCAGATTTGCATTCGACGAATAGAAGCTGAGTTATAGTTGTTTATATCTGTGAGGCCATGAATCACCATTGACGGCCGGATTCCCTACTACTCGAAACGATCGACGTTTGACGAAACCATGCAAGTCGTCGCAGATCGGCACAAGGTGGGTCGATGTGACGTGTTTTAAGCTACAAATTGCTATGTCGCGGATTCGCATACGATGAATAGGAGCGGAGTTATAGTTGTTTATATCTGTCAGGCCATGAATCACCATTGACGACCGGATTGCTTTCCACTCAAAACGATCGATGTTTGACAAAACTATGCAAGTTCGTCGCAGACCGGTATAAGGTGGTTCGTTGGGGCGTGTTTTAAGCTACTAATTGCTACGTCGCAGATTCGCATACGACGAATAGAAGAGGAGTTATTGTTGTTTATATCTGTGAGGCCATGATTCGCAATTGACGACCGGATTGCCTACCACTCGAAACGATCGACATTTGACGAAACTATACAAGTATGTCGCAGATCGGCATGAGGTGGGTCGATGTGTCGTGTTTTAAGCTACAAATTGCTATGTCGCAGATTTGCATACGACGAATAGAAGCGGAGTTATTGTTGTTTATATCTGTGAGGCCATGAATCGCAATTGACGACCGGATTGCCTACCACTCGAAACGATCGATGTTTGACAAAACTATGCAATTTCGTCGCAGATCGGCACATGGTGGGTCGATGTGACGTGTTTTAAGCTACAAATTGCTATGTCGGATATTGGCATACGACGAATAGAAGCCAAGTTTTAGGTGCTTATATCTGTGAGACCATGAATCACCATTGACGGCCGGATTGCTTACCACTCGAAACGATCGACGATTGACGAAACTATGCAAGTTCGTCGCAGATCGGTATAAGGTGGGTCGTTGGGCCATGTTTTAAGCTACAAATTTCTATGTCGCAGATTTGCATACGACGAATAGAAGCGGATTTATTGTTGTTTATATCTGTGAGGCCATGAATCACCATTGCGGGCCGGATTGCCTACCACTCGAAACGATCGATGTTTCACGAAACTATGCAAGTTCGTCGCAGATCGGTCTAAGGTGGTTCGTTGGGTCGTGTTTTAAGCTACAAATTGCTATGTCGCAGATTCGCATACGACGAATAGAAGCGGAGTTATTGTTGTTTATATCTGTGAGGCCATGAATCACCATTGACGGCCGGATTGCCTACCACTCGAAACGATCGACATTTGACGAAACTATACAAGTATGTCGCAGATCGGCATGAGGTGGGTCGATGTGTCGTGTTTTAAGCTACAAATTGCTATGTCGCAGATTTGCATACGACGAATAGAAGCGGAGTTATTGTTGTTTATATCTGTGAGGCCATGAATCGCAATTGACGACCGGATTGCCTACCACTCGAAACGATCGATGTTTGACAAAACTATGCAATTTCGTCGCAGATCGGCACATGGTGGGTCGATGTGACGTGTTTTAAGCTACAAATTGCTATGTCGGATATTGGCATACGACGAATAGAAGCCAAGTTTTAGGTGCTTATATCTGTGAGACCATGAATCACCATTGACGGCCGGATTGCTTACCACTCGAAACGATCGACGATTGACGAAACTATGCAAGTTCGTCGCAGATCGGTATAAGGTGGGTCGTTGGGCCATGTTTTAAGCTACAAATTTCTATGTCGCAGATTTGCATACGACGAATAGAAGCGGATTTATTGTTGTTTATATCTGTGAGGCCATGAATCACCATTGCGGGCCGGATTGCCTACCACTCGAAACGATCGATGTTTGACGAAACTATGCAAGTTCGTCGCAGATCGGTAAAAGGTGGGTCGTTGGGCCGTGTTCTATGCTACAAATTGCTATGTCGCAGATTTGCATACGGCGAATAGAAGCGCAGTAATTGTTGTTTATATCTGTGAGGCCATGAATCATCATTGACGGCCGGATTCCCTACCACTCGAAACGATCGTCGTTTGACGAAACCATGCAAGTTCGTCGCAGATCGGCATGAGATGGGTCAATGTGACGTGTTTTAAGCTACAAATTGCTATGTCGCATATCCGCATACGACGAATAGAAGCGGAGTTATTGTTGTTTATATCTGTGAGGCCATGAATCACCATTGACGGCCGGATTGCGTACCACTCGAAACGATCGATGTTTGACGAAACCATGCAAGTTCGTCGCAGATCGGCATGAGATGGGTCGATGTGACGTGTTTTAGGCTACAAATTGCTATGTCGCATATTTGCATACGACGAATAGAAGCAGACTTATTGTTGTTTATATCTGTGAGGCCATGAATCACCATTGACGGCCGGATTGCGTACCACTCGAAACGATCGATGTTTGACGAAACCATGCAAGTTCGTCGCAGATCGGCATGAGATGGGTCGATGTGACGTGTTTTAAGCTACAAATTGCTATGTCGCATATCCGCATACGACGAATAGAAGCGGAGTTATTGTTGCTTATATCTGTGAGGCCATGAATCACCATTGACGGCCGGATTGCCTACCACTCGAAACGATCGACGTTTGACGAAACTATGCAAGTTCGTCGCAGATCGGTAAAAGGTGGGTCGGTGGGCCGTGTTTTATGCTACAAATTGCTATGTCGCAGATTTGCATACGACGAATAGAAGCGGACTTATTGTTGTTTATATCTGTGAGGCCATGAATCACCATTGACGGCCGGATTGCCTACCACTCGAAACGATCGATGTTTGACGAAACTATGCAAGTTCGTCGCAGATCGGCACAAGGTGGGTCGATGTGTCGTGTTTTAAGCTCCAAATTACTATGTCGCAGATTTGCATTCGACGAATAGAAGCTGAGTAATAGTTGTTTATATCTGTGAGGCCATGAATCACCATTGACGGCCGGATTCCCTACTACTCGAAACGATCGACGTTTGACGAAACCATGCAAGTCGTCGCAGATCGGCACAAGGTGGGTCGATGTGACGTGTTTTAAGCTACAAATTGCTATGTCGCAGATTCGCATACGATGAATTGGAGCGGAGTTATAGTTGTTTATATCTGTCAGGCCATGAATCACCATTGACGACCGGATTGCTTTCCACTCAAAACGATCGATGTTTGACAAAACTATGCAAGTTCGTCGCAGACCGGTATAAGGTGGTTCGTTGGGGCGTGTTTTAAGCTACTAATTGCTACGTCGCAGATTCGCATACGACGAATAGAAGCGGAGTTATTGTTGTTTATATCTGTGAGGCCATGATTCGCAATTGACGACCGGATTGCCTACCACTCGAAACGATCGACATTTGACGAAACTATACAAGTATGTCGCAGATCGGCATGAGGTGGGTCGATGTGTCGTGTTTTAAGCTACAAATTGCTATGTCGCAGATTTGCATACGACGAATAGAAGCGGAGTTATTGTTGTTTATATCTGTGAGGCCATGAATCGCAATTGACGACCGGATTGCCTACCACTCGAAACGATCGATGTTTGACAAAACTATGCAATTTCGTCGCAGATCGGCACATGGTGGGTCGATGTGACGTGTTTTAAGCTACAAATTGCTATGTCGGATATTGGCATACGACGAATAGAAGCCAAGTTTTAGGTGCTTATATCTGTGAGACCATGAATCACCATTGACGGCCGGATTGCTTACCACTCGAAACGATCGACGTTTGACGAAACTATGCAAGTTCGTCGCAGATCGGTATAAGGTGGGTCGTTGGGCCATGTTTTAAGCTACAAATTTCTATGTCGCAGATTCGCATACGACGAATACAAGCGGAGTTATCGATGTTTATATCTGTGAGGCCATGCATCACCATTGACGACCGGATTGCCTACCACTCGAAACGATCGACGTTTGACGAAACTACACAAGTATGTCGCAGATCGGCATAAGGTGGGTCGATGTGATGTGTTTTAAGCTACAAATTGCTATGTCGCAGATTTGAATACGACGTATAGAAGCGGAGTTATTGTTGTTTATATCTGTGAGGCCATGAATCACCATTGACGGCCGGATTGCCTACCACTCGAAACGATCGATGTTTGACAAAACTATGCAATTTCGTCGCAGATCGGCACATGGTGGGTCGATGTGACGTGTTTTAAGCTACAAATTGCTATGTCGGATATTGGCATACGACGAATAGAAGCCAAGTTTTAGGTGCTTATATCTGTGAGACCATGAATCACCATTGACGGCCGGATTGCCTACCACTCGAAACGATCGACGTTTGACGAAACTATGCAAGTTCGTCGCAGATCGGTAAAAGGTGGGTCGGTGGGCCGTGTTTTATGCTACAAATTGCTATGTCGCATATTTGCATACGACGAATAGAAGCAGACTTATTGTTGTTTATATCTGTGAGGCCATGAATCACCATTGACGGCCGGATTGCGTACCACTCGAAACGATCGATGTTTGACGAAACCATGCAAGTTCGTCGCAGATCGGCATGAGATGGGTCGATGTGACGTGTTTTAAGCTACAAATTGCTATGTCGCATATCCGCATACGACGAATAGAAGCGGAGTTATTGTTGCTTATATCTGTGAGGCCATGAATCACCATTGACGGCCGGATTGCCTACCACTCGAAACGATCGACGTTTGACGAAACTATGCAAGTTCGTCGCAGATCGGTAAAAGGTGGGTCGGTGGGCCGTGTTTTACGCTACAAATTGCTATGTCGCAGATTTGCATACGACGAATAGAAGCGGACTTATTGTTGTTTATATCTGTGAGGCCATGAATCACCATTGACGGCCGGATTGCCTACCACTCGAAACGATCGATGTTTGACGAAACTATGCAAGTTCGTCGCAGATCGGCACAAGGTGGGTCGATGTGTCGTGTTTTAAGCTCCAAATTACTATGTCGCAGATTTGCATTCGACGAATAGAAGCTGAGTTATAGTTGTTTATATCTGTGAGGCCATGAATCACCATTGACGGCCGGATTCCCTACTACTCGAAACGATCGACGTTTGACGAAACCATGCAAGTCGTCGCAGATCGGCACAAGGTGGGTCGATGTGACGTGTTTTAAGCTACAAATTGCTATGTCGCAGATTCGCATACGATGAATAGGAGCGGAGTTATAGTTGTTTATATCTGTCAGGCCATGAATCACCATTGACGACCGGATTGCTTTCCACTCAAAACGATCGATGTTTGACAAAACTATGCAAGTTCGTCGCAGACCGGTATAAGGTGGTTCGTTGGGGCGTGTTTTAAGCTACTAATTGCTACGTCGCAGATTCGCATACGACGAATAGAAGAGGAGTTATTGTTGTTTATATCTGTGAGGCCATGATTCGCAATTGACGACCGGATTGCCTACCACTCGAAACGATCGACATTTGACGAAACTATACAAGTATGTCGCAGATCGGCATGAGGTGGGTCGATGTGTCGTGTTTTAAGCTACAAATTGCTATGTCGCAGATTTGCATACGACGAATAGAAGCGGAGTTATTGTTGTTTATATCTGTGAGGCCATGAATCGCAATTGACGACCGGATTGCCTACCACTCGAAACGATCGATGTTTGACAAAACTATGCAATTTCGTCGCAGATCGGCACAAGGTGGGTCGATGTGACGTGTTTTAAGCTACAAATTGCTATGTCGGATATTGGCATACGACGAATAGAAGCCAAGTTTTAGGTGCTTATATCTGTGAGACCATGAATCACCATTGACGGCCGGATTGCTTACCACTCGAAACGATCGACGATTGACGAAACTATGCAAGTTCGTCGCAGATCGGTATAAGGTGGGTCGTTGGGCCATGTTTTAAGCTACAAATTTCTATGTCGCAGATTTGCATACGACGAATAGAAGCGGATTTATTGTTGTTTATATCTGTGAGGCCATGAATCACCATTGCGGGCCGGATTGCCTACCACTCGAAACGATCGATGTTTGACGAAACTATGCAAGTTCGTCGCAGATCGGTAAAAGGTGGGTCGTTGGGCCGTGTTCTATGCTACAAATTGCTATGTCGCAGATTTGCATACGGCGAATAGAAGCGGAGTTATTGTTGTTTATATCTGTGAGGCCATGAATCACCATTGACGGCCGGATTGCCTACCACTCGAAACGATCGATGTTTGACAAAAAATGCAATTTCGTCGCAGATCGGCACATGGTGGGTCGATGTGACGTGTTTTAAGCTACAAATTGCTATGTCGGATATTGGCATACGACGAATAGAAGCCAAGTTTTAGGTGCTTATATCTGTGAGACCATGAATCACCATTGACGGCCGGATTGCTTACCACTCGAAACGATCGACGATTGACGAAACTATGCAAGTTCGTCGCAGATCGGTATAAGGTGGGTCGTTGGGCCATGTTTTAAGCTACAAATTTCTATGTCGCAGATTTGCATACGACGAATAGAAGCGGATTTATTGTTGTTTATATCTGTGAGGCCATGAATCACCATTGCGGGCCGGATTGCCTACCACTCAAAACGATCGATGTTTGACGAAACTATGCAAGTTCGTCGCAGATCGGTAAAAGGTGGGTCGTTGGGCCGTGTTCTATGCTACAAATTGCTATGTCGCAGATTTGCATACGGCGAATAGAAGCGGAGTAATTGTTGTTTATATCTGTGAGGCCATGAAACACCATTGACAGCCGGATTGCTTACCACTCGAAACGATCGACCTTTGACGAAACTATGCAAGTTCGTCGCAGATCGGTAAAAGCTGGGTCGTTGGGCCGTGTTTTATGCTACAAATTGCTATGTCGCAGATTTGCATACGACGAATAGAAGCGGACTGATTGTTGTTTATATCTGTGAGGCCATGAATCACTATTGACGGCCGGATTGCCTACCATTCGAAACGATCGATGTTTGACGAAACTATGCAAGTTCGTCGCAGATCGGTAAAAGGTGGGTCGTTGGGCCGTGTTTTATGCTACAAATTGCTATGTCGCAGATTTGCATACGACGAATAGAAGCGGAGTTATTGTTGTTTATATCTGTGAGGCCATGAATCACCATTGACGGCCGGATTGCCTACCACTCGAAACGATCGATGTTTGACGAAACTATGCAAGTTCGTCGCAGATCGGCACAAGGTGGGTCGATTTGACGTGTTTTAAGCTACAAATTTCTATGTCGCAGATTTGCATTGGACGAATAGAAGCGGAGTTATAGTTGTTTATATCTGTCAGGCCATTAATCACCATTGACTGCCGGATTGCTTTCCACTCGAAACGATCGATGTTTGACAAAACTATGCAAGTTCGTCGCAGGTCGGTATAAGGTGGTTCGTTGGGGCGTGTTTTAAGCTACAAATTGCTATGTCGCAAATTCGCATACGACAAATAGAAACGGAGTTATGGTTGTTTATATCTGTGAGGCCATGAATCACCATTGGCGGCCGGATTCCCTGCCACTCGAAACGATCGACGTTTGACGAAACTATACAAGTACGTCGCAGATCGGCATGAGGTGGTTCATTGGGGCGTGTTTTAAGCTTCAAATTGCTATGTCGCAGATTTGCATACGAAGAATAGAAGCGGAGTTATAGTTGTTTATATCTGTGAGGCCATGAATCACCATTGACGACCGGATTGCCTACCACTCGAAATAATCGACGTTTGACGAAACTATACAAGTTCGTCGCAGATCGGTATATGGTGTTTCGTTGGGGCGTGTTTTAAGCTACAAATTGCTATGTCGCAGATTCGCATACGGCGAATAGAAGCTGAGTTATAGTTGTTTACATCTGTGAGGCCATGAATCACCATTGACAGCCGGATTGCTTACCACTCGAAACGATCGACCATTGACGAAACTATGCAAGCTCGTCGCAGATCGGTAAAAGGTGGGTCGTTGGGCCGTGTTTTATGCTACAAATTGCTATGTCGCAGATTTGCATACGACCAATAGAAGCGGACTTATTGTTGTTTATATCTGTGAGGCCATGAATCACCATTGACGGCCGGATTGCCTACCACTCGAAACGATCGATGTTTGACGAAACTATGCAAGTTCGTCGCAGATCGGCACAAGGTGGGTCGATGTGACGTGATTTATGCTACAAATTGCTATGTCGCAGATTTGCATTCGACGAACAGAAGCTGAGTTATACTTGTTTATATCTGTGGGCCATGAATCACCATTGACGGCCGGATTGCTTACCCCTCGAAACGATCGACGTTTGACGAAACTATGCAAGTTCGTCGCAGATCGGCACAAGGTGGGTCGATGGGACGTGATTTATGCTACAAATTGCTATGTCGCAGATTTGCATTCGACGAACAGAAGCTGAGTTATACTTGTTTATATCTGTGGGCCATGAATCACCATTGACGGCCGGATTGCTTACCCCTCGAAACGATCGACGTTTGACGAAACTATGCAAGTTCGTCGCAGATCGGTATAAGGTGGGTCGTTGGGCCATGTTTTAAGCTACAAATCGCTATTTCGCAGATTTGCATACGACGTATAGAAGCGGAGTTATCGATGTTTATATCTGTGAGGCGATGAATCACCATTGACGACCGGATTGCCTACCACTCGAAACGATCGACGTTTGACGAAACTATACAAGTATGTCGCAGATCGGTATAAGGTGGGTCGATGTGTCGTGTTTTAAGCTACAAATTGCTATGTCGCAGATTTGCATTCGACGAATAGAAGCGGAGTTATAGTTGTTTATATCTGTCAGGCCATGAATCACCATTGACTGCCGGATTGCTTTCCACTCGAAACGATCGATGTTTGACAAAACTATGCAAGTTCGTCGCAGATCGGTCTAAGGTGGTTCGTTGGGTCGTGTTTTAAGCTACAAATTGCTATGTCGCAGATTCGCATACGACGAATAGAAGCGGAGTTATTGTTGTTTATATCTGTGAGGCCATGAATCACCATTGACGGCCGGATTCCCTACCACTCGAAACGATGGACGTTTGACGAAACTATGCAAGTACGTCGCAGATCGGCATGAGGTGGTTTGTTGGGGCGTGTTTTATGCTACAAATTGCAAGGTCGCAGATTCGCATACGACGAATAGAAGCGGAGTTATAGTTGTTTATATCTGTCAGGCCATGAATCAACATCGACTGCCGGATTGCCTACCACTCGAAACGATCGACGTGTGACGAAACTACACAAGTATGTCGCAGATCGGCATGAGGTGGGTCGATGTGTCGTGTTTTAAGCTACAAATTGCTATGTCGCAGATTTGCATACGACATATATAAGCGGAGTTATTGTTGTTTATATCTGTGAGGCCATGAATCACCATTGACGGCCGGATTGCTTTCCACTAGAAACTATCGATGTTTGACGAAACTATGCAAGTTCGTCGCAGATCGGTATAAGGTGGTTCATTGGGGCGCGTTTTAAGCTACAAATTGCTAGGGCGCAGATTCGCATACGACGAATAGAAGCGGAGTTATAGTTGTTTATATCTGTGAGGCCATGAATCACCATTGACGGCCGGACTGCCTACCACTTGAAACGATCGATGTTTGACGAAACTATGCAAGTTCGTCGCAGATCGGCACAAGGTGGGTCGATGTGACGTGTTTTTAGCTACAAATTGCTATGTCGGATATTGGCATACGACGAATAGAAGCCAAGTTTTAGGTGCTTATATCTGTGAGATCATCAATCACCATTGACTGCCGGATTGCTTGCTACTCGAAACGATCGACGATTGACGAAACTATGCAAGTTCGTCGCAGATCGGTATAAGGTGGGTCGTTGGGCCATGTTTTAAGCTACAAATCGCTATGTCGCAGATTCGCATACGACGAATAGAAGCGGAGTTATCCATGTTTATATCTGTGAGGCCTATGAATCACCATTGACGGCCGGATTGCCTACCACTCGAAACGATCGATGCTTGACGAAACTATGCAAGTTCGTCGCAGATCGGCACAAGGTGGGTCGATGTGTCGTGTTTTAAGCTACAAATTGCTATGTCGCAGATTTGCATTCGACGAATAGAAGCGGAGTTATAGTTGTTTATATCTGTGAGGCCATGAATCACCATTGACGGCCGGATTGCTTACCACTCGAAACGATCGATGTTTGACAAAACTATGCAATTTCGTCGCAGATCGGCACATGGTGGGTCGATGTGACGTGTTTTAAGCTACAAATTGCTATGTCGCAGATTTGCATTTGACGAATAGAAGCGGAGTTAAAGATGTTTATATCTGTCTGGCCATGAATCACCATTGACGGCAGGATTGCCTACCGCTCGAAACGATCGATGTTTGACGAAACTATGCAAGTTCATCGCAGATCGGCACAAGGTGGGTCGATGTGACGTGTTTTAAGCTACAAATTGCTATGTCGGATATTGGCATACGACGAATAGAAGCCAAGTTTTAGGTGTTTATATCTGTGAGATCATGAATCACCATTGACGGCCGGATTGCTTGCCACTCGAAACGATCGATGTTTGACGAAACTATGCATGTTCGTCGCAGATCGGCACAAGGTGGGTCGATGTGTCGTGTTTTAAGCTACAAATTGCTATGTCGCAGATTTGCATTCGACGAATAGAAGCTGAGTTATAGTTGTTTATATCTGTCAGGCCATGAATCACCATTGACGGCCGGATTGCTTTCCACTCGAAACGATCGATGTTTGACAAAACTATGCAAGTTCGTCGCAGTTTGATATAAGGTGGTTCTTTGGGGCGTGTTTTATGCTACAAATTGCAAGGTCGCAGATTCGCATACGACGAATAGAAGCGGAGTTATAGTTGTTTATATCTGTCAGGCCATGAATCAACATTGACTGCCGGATTGCCTACCACTCGAAACGATCGACGTGTGACGAAACTACACAAGTATGTCGCAGATCGGCATGAGGTGGGTCGATGTGTCGTGTTTTAAGCTACAAATTGCTATGTCGCAGATTTGCATACGACATATATAAGCGGAGTTATTGTTGTTTATATCTGTGAGGCCATGAATCACCATTGACGGCCGGATTGCTTTCCACTAGAAACTATCGATGTTTGACGAAACTATGCAAGTTCGTCGCAGATCGGTATAAGGTGGTTCATTGGGGCGTGTTTTAAGCTACAAATTGCTAGGGCGCAGATTCGCATACGACGAATAGAAGCGGAGTTATAGTTGTTTATATCTGTGAGGCCATGAATCACCATTGACGGCCGGACTGCCTACCACTTGAAACGATCGATGTTTGACGAAACTATGCAAGTTCGTCGCAGATCAACACAAGGTGGGTCGATGTGACGTGTTTTTAGCTACAAATTGCTATGTCGGATATTGGCATACGACGAATAGAAGCCAAGTTTTAGGTGCTTATATCTGTGAGATCATCAATCACCATTGACTGCCGGATTGCTTGCTACTCGAAACGATCGACGATTGACGAAACTATGCAAGTTCGTCGCAGATCGGTATACGGTGGGTCGTTGGGCCATGTTTTAAGCTACAAATCGCTATGTCGCAGATTCGCATACGACGAATAGAAGCGGAGTTATCGATGTTTATATCTGTGAGGCCTATGAATCACCATTGACGGCCGGATTGCCTACCACTCGAAACGATCGATGCTTGACGAAACTATGCAAGTTCGTCGCAGATCGGCACAAGGTGGGTCGATGTGTCGTCTTTTAAGCTACAAATTGCTATGTCGCAGATTTGCATTCGACGAATAGAAGCGGAGTTATAGTTGTTTATATCTGTGAGGCCATGAATCACCATTGACGGCCGGATTGCTTACCACTCGAAACGATCGATGTTTGACAAAACTATGCAATTTCGTCGCAGATCGGCACATGGTGGGTCGATGTGACGTGTTTTAAGCTACAAATTCCTATGTCGCAGATTTGCATTTGACGAATAGAAGCGGAGTTAAAGATGTTTATATCTGTCTGGCCATGAATCACCATTGACGGCAGGATTGCCTACCGCTCGAAACGATCGATGTTTGACGAAACTATGCAAGTTCATCGCAGATCGGCACAAGGTGGGTCGATGTGACGTGTTTTAAGCTACAAATTGCTATGTCGGATATTGGCATACGACGAATAGAAGCCAAGTTTTAGGTGCTTATATCTGTGAGATCATGAATCACCATTGACGGCCGGATTGCTTGCCACTCGAAACGATCGATGTTTGACGAAACTATGCAAGTTCGTCGCAGATCGGCACAAGGTGGGTCGATGTGTCGTGTTTTAAGCTACAAATTGCTATGTCGCAGATTTGCATTCGACGAATAGAAGCTGAGTTATAGTTGTTTATATCTGTCAGGCCATGAATCACCATTGACGGCCGGATTGCTTTCCACTCGAAACGATCGATGTTTGACAAAACTATGCAAGTTCGTCGCAGTTTGGTATAAGGTGGTTCATTGGGGCGTGTTTTAAGCTACAAATTGCTAGGGCGCAGATTCGCATACGACGAATAGAAGCGGAGTTATAGTTGTTTATATCTGTGAGGCCATGAATCACCATTGACGGCCGGATTGCGTACTACTCGAAACGATCGATGTTTGACGAAACTATGCAAGTTCGTCGCAGATCGGCACAAGGCGGGTCGATGTGACGTGTTTTTAGCTACAAATTGCTATGTCGCAGATTTGCATTCGACGAATAGAAGCGGAGTTATAGTTGTTTATATCTCTCAGGCCATGAATCACCATTGACTGCCGGATTGCTTTCCACTCGAAACGATCGATGTTTGACAAAACTATGCAAGTTCGTCGCAGATCGGTGTAAGGTGGTTTATTGGGGCGTGTTTTATGCTACAAATTGCAAGGTCGCAGATTCGCATACGACGAATAGAAGCGGAGTTATAGTTGTTTATATCTGTCAGGCCATGAATCAACATTGACTGCCGGATTGCCTACCACTCGAAACGATCGACGTGTGACGAAACTACACAAGTATGTCGCAGATCGGCATGAGGTGGGTCGATGTGTCGTGTTTTAAGCTACAAATTGCTATGTCGCAGATTTGCATACGACATATATAAGCGGAGTTATTGTTGTTTATATCTGTGAGGCCATGAATCACCATTGACGGCCGGATTGCTTTCCACTAGAAACTATCGATGTTTGACGAAACTATGCAAGTTCGTCGCAGATCGGTATAAGGTGGTTCATTGGGGCGTGTTTTAAGCTACAAATTGCTAGGGCGCAGATTCGCATACGACGAATAGAAGCGGAGTTATAGTTGTTTATATCTGTGAGGCCATGAATCACCATTGACGGCCGGACTGCCTACCACTTGAAACGATCGATGTTTGACGAAACTATGCAAGTTCGTCGCAGATCGGCACAAGGTGGGTCGATGTGACGTGTTTTTAGCTACAAATTGCTATGTCGGATATTGGCATACGACGAATAGAAGCCAAGTTTTAGGTGCTTATATCTGTGAGATCATCAATCACCATTGACTGCCGGATTGCTTGCTACTCGAAACGATCGACGATTGACGAAACTATGCAAGTTCGTCGCAGATCGGTATAAGGTGGGTCGTTGGGCCATGTTATAAGCTACAAATCGCTATGTCGCAGATTCGCATACGACGAATAGAAGCAGAGTTATCGATGTTTATATCTGTGAGGCCTATGAATCACCATTGACGGCCGGATTGCCTACCACTCGAAACGATCGATGCTTGACGAAACTATGCAAGTTCGTCGCAGATCGGCACAAGGTGGGTCGATGTGTCGTGTTTTAAGCTACAAATTGCTATGTCGCAGATTTGCATTCGACGAATAGAAGCGGAGTTATAGTTGTTTATATCTGTCTGGCCATGAATCACCATTGACGGCAGGATTGCCTACCGCTCGAAACGATCGATGTTTGACGAAACTATGCAAGTTCATCGCAGATCGGCACAAGGTGGGTCGATGTGACGTGTTTTAAGCTACAAATTGCTATGTCGGATATTGGCATACGACGAATAGAAGCCAAGTTTTAGGTGCTTATATCTGTGAGATCATGAATCACCATTGACGGCCGGATTGCTTGCCACTCGAAACGATCGATGTTTGACGAAACTATGCAAGTTCGTCGCAGATCGGCACAAGGTGGGTCGATGTGTCGTGTTTTAAGCTACAAATTGCTATGTCGCAGATTTGCATTCGACGAATAGAAGCTGAGTTATAGTTGTTTATATCTGTCAGGCCATGAATCACCATTGACGGCCGGATTGCTTTCCACTCGAAACGATCGATGTTTGACAAAACTATGCAAGTTCGTCGCAGTTTGGTATAAGGTGGTTCTTTGGGGCGTGTTTTATGCTACAAATTGCTATGTCGCAGATTTGCATACGACGAATAGAAGCGGAGTTATCGATGTTTATATCTGTGAGGCCTATGAATCACCATTGACGGCCGGATTCCCTACCACTCGAAACGATCGCCGTTTGACGAAACCATGCAAGTTCGTCGCAGATCGGCATGAGATGGGTCGATGTGACGTGTTTTAAGCTACAAATTGCTACGTCGCATATCCGCATACGACGAATAGAAGCGGAGTTATTGTTGTTTACATGTGTCAGGCCATGAATCACCATTGACGACCGGATTGCTTTCCACTAGAAACTATCGATGTTTGACGAAACTATGCAAGTTCGTCGCAGGTCGGTATAAGGTGGTTCATTGGGGCGTGTTTTAAGCTACAAATTGCTAGGGCGCAGATTCGCATACGACGAATAGAAGCGGAGTTATAGTTGTTTATATCTGTGAGGCCATGAATCACCATTGACGGCCGGATTGCGTACTACTCGAAACGATCGATGTTTGACGAAACTATGCAAGTTCGTCGCAGATCGGCACAAGGCGGGTCGATGTGACGTGTTTTTAGCTACAAATTGCTATGTCGCAGATTTGCATTCGACGAATAGAAGCGGAGTTATAGTTGTTTATATCTCTCAGGCCATGAATCACCATTGACTGCCGGATTGCTTTCCACTCGAAACGATCGATTTTTGACAAAACTATGCAAGTTCGTCGCAGATCGGTGTAAGGTGGTTCGTTGGGGCGTGTTTTAAGCTACAAATTGCTATGTCGCAGATTCGCATACGACGAATAGAAGCGGAGTTATTGTTGTTGATATCTGTGAGGCCATGAATCACCATTGACGGCCGGATTCCCTACCACTCGAAACGATCGACGTTTGACGAAACCATGCAAGTTCGTCGCAGATCGGCACAAGGTGGGTCGATGTGACGTGTTTTAAGCTACAAATTGCTATGTCGCAGATTCGCATACGATGAATAGGAGCGGAGTTATCGTTGTTTATATCTGTCAGGCCATGAATCACAATTGACGGCCGGATTGTTTTCCACTCGAAACGATCGATGTTTGACAAATCTATGCAAGTTCGTCGCAGGCCGGTATAAGGTGGTTCATTGGGGCGTGTTTTAAGCTACAAATTGCTAGGGCGCAGATTCGCATACGACGAATAGAAGCGAAGTTATTGTTGTTTATATCTGTGAGGCCATGAATCACCATTGACGGCCGGATTGCGTACTACTCGAAACGATCGATGTTTGACGAAACTATGCAAGTTCGTCGCAGATCGGCACAAGGCGGGTCGATGTGACGTGTTTTTAGCTACAAATTGCTATGTCGCAGATTTGCATTCGACGAATAGAAGCGGAGTTATAGTTGTTTATATCTCTCAGGCCATGAAGCACCATTGACTGCCGGATTGCTTTCCACTCGAAACGATCGATGTTTGACAAAACTATGCAAGTTCGTCGCAGATCGGTGTAAGGTGGTTCGTTGGGGCGTGTTTTAAGCTACAAATTGCTATGTCGCAGATTCGCATACGACGAATAGAAGCGGAGTTATTGTTGTTGATATCTGTGAGGCCATGAATCACCATTGACGGCCGGATTCCCTACCACTCGAAACGATCGACGTTTGACAAATCTATGCAAGTTCGTCGCAGGCCGGTATAAGGTGGTTCGTTGGGGCGTGTTTTAAGCTACAAATTGCTACGTCGCAGATTCGCATACGACGAATAGAAGCGAAGTTATTGTTGTTTATATCTGTGAGTCCATGAATCACCATTGACGGCCGGATTGCCTACCACTCGAAACGATCGATGTTTGACGAAACTATGCAATTTCGTCGCAGATCGGCACATGGTGGGTCGATGTGACGTGTTTTAAGCTACAAATTGCTATGTCGCAGATTTGCATTCGACGAACAGAAGCTGAGTTATACTTGTTTATATCTGTGGGCCATGAATCACCATTGACGGCCGGATTGCTTACCCCTCGAAACGATCGACGTTTGACGATACTATGCAAGTTCGTCGCAGATCGGTAGAAGGTGGGTCGTTGGGCCATGTTTTAAGCTACAAATCGCTATTTCGCAGATTTGCATACGACGTATAGAAGCGGAGTTATCGATGTTTATATCTGTGAGGCCATGAATCACCATTGACTGCCGGATTGCTTTCCACCCGAAACGATCGATGTTTGACAAAACTATGCAAGTTCGTCGCAGATCGGTCTAAGGTGGTTCGTTGGGTCGTGTTTTAAGCTACAAATTGCTATGTCGCAGATTCGCATACGACGAATAGAAGCGGAGTTATTGTTGTTTATATCTGTGAGGCCATGAATCACCATTGACGGCCGGATTCCCTACCACTCGAAACGATGGACGTTTGACGAAACTATGCAAGTATGTCGCAGATCGGCATGAGGTGGTTTGTTGGGGCGTGTTTTATGCTACAAATTGCAAGGTCGCAGATTCGCATACGACGAATAGAAGCGGAGTTATAGTTGTTTATATCTGTCAGGCCATGAATCAACATTGACTGCCGGATTGCCTACCACTCGAAACGATCGACGTGTGACGAAACTACACAAGTATGTCGCAGATCGGCATGAGGTGGGTCGATGTGTCGTGTTTTAAGCTACAAATTGCTATGTCGCAGATTTGCATACGACATATATAAGCGGAGTTATTGTTGTTTATATCTGTGAGGCCATGAATCACCATTGACGGCCGGATTGCTTTCCACTAGAAACTATCGATGTTTGACGAAACTATGCAAGTTCGTCGCAGATCGGTATAAGGTGGTTCATTGGGGCGTGTTTTAAGCTACAAATTGCTAGGGCGCAGATTCGCATACGACGAATAGAAGCGGAGTTATAGTTGTTTATATCTGTGAGGCCATGAATCACCATTGACGGCCGGACTGCCTACCACTTGAAACGATCGATGTTTGACGAAACTATGCAAGTTCGTCGCAGATCGGCACAAGGTGGGTCGATGTGACGTGTTTTTAGCTACAAATTGCTATGTCGGATATTGGCATACGACGAATAGAAGCCAAGTTTTAGGTGCTTATATCTGTGAGATCATCAATCACCATTGACTGCCGGATTGCTTGCTACTCGAAACGATCGACGATTGACGAAACTATGCAAGTTCGTCGCAGATCGGTATAAGGTGGGTCGTTGGGCCATGTTTTAAGCTACAAATCGCTATGTCGCAGATTCGCATACGACGAATAGAAGCGGAGTTATCGATGTTTATATCTGTGAGGCCTATGAATCACCATTGACGGCCGGATTGCCTACCACTCGAAACGATCGATGCTTGACGAAACTATGCAAGTTCGTCGCAGATCGGCACAAGGTGGGTCGATGTGTCGTGTTTTAAGCTACAAATTGCTATGTCGCAGATTTGCATTCGACGAATAGAAGCGGAGTTATAGTTGTTTATATCTGTGAGGCCATGAATCACCATTGACGGCCGGATTGCTTACCACTCGAAACGATCGATGTTTGACAAAACTATGCAATTTCGTCGCAGATCGGCACATGGTGGGTCGATGTGACGTGTTTTAAGCTACAAATTGCTATGTCGCAGATTTGCATTTGACGAATAGAAGCGGAGTTAAAGATGTTTATATCTGTCTGGCCATGAATCACCATTGACGGCAGGATTGCCTACCGCTCGAAACGATCGATGTTTGACGAAACTATGCAAGTTCATCGCAGATCGGCACAAGGTGGGTCGATGTGACGTGTTTTAAGCTACAAATTGCTATGTCGGATATTGGCATACGACGAATAGAAGCCAAGTTTTAGGTGTTTATATCTGTGAGATCATGAATCACCATTGACGGCCGGATTGCTTGCCACTCGAAACGATCGATGTTTGACGAAACTATGCATGTTCGTCGCAGATCGGCACAAGGTGGGTCGATGTGTCGTGTTTTAAGCTACAAATTGCTATGTCGCAGATTTGCATTCGACGAATAGAAGCTGAGTTATAGTTGTTTATATCTATCAGGCCATGAATCACCATTGACGGCCGGATTGCTTTCCACTCGAAACGATCGATGTTTGACAAAACTATGCAAGTTCGTCGCAGTTTGATATAAGGTGGTTCTTTGGGGCGTGTTTTATGCTACAAATTGCAAGGTCGCAGATTCGCATACGACGAATAGAAGCGGAGTTATAGTTGTTTATATCTGTCAGGCCATGAATCAACATTGACTGCCGGATTGCCTACCACTCGAAACGATCGACGTGTGACGAAACTACACAAGTATGTCGCAGATCGGCATGAGGTGGGTCGATGTGTCGTGTTTTAAGCTACAAATTGCTATGTCGCAGATTTGCATACGACATATATAAGCGGAGTTATTGTTGTTTATATCTGTGAGGCCATGAATCACCATTGACGGCCGGATTGCTTTCCACTAGAAACTATCGATGTTTGACGAAACTATGCAAGTTCGTCGCAGATCGGTATATGGTGGTTCATTGGGGCGTGTTTTAAGCTACAAATTGCTAGGGCGCAGATTCGCATACGACGAATAGAAGCGGAGTTATAGTTGTTTATATCTGTGAGGCCATGAATCACCATTGACGGCCGGACTGCCTACCACTTGAAACGATCGATGTTTGACGAAACTATGCAAGTTCGTCGCAGATCGGCACAAGGTGGGTCGATGTGACGTGTTTTTAGCTACAAATTGCTATGTCGGATATTGGCATACGACGAATAGAAGCCAAGTTTTAGGTGCTTATATCTGTGAGATCATCAATCACCATTGACTGCCGGATTGCTTGCTACTCGAAACGATCGACGATTGACGAAACTATGCAAGTTCGTCGCAGATCGGTATAAGGTGGGTCGTTGGGCCATGTTATAAGCTACAAATCGCTATGTCGCAGATTCGCATACGACGAATAGAAGCGGAGTTATCGATGTTTATATCTGTGAGGCCTATGAATCACCATTGACGGCCGGATTGCCTACCACTCGAAACGATCGATGCTTGACGAAACTATGCAAGTTCGTCGCAGATCGGCACAAGGTGGGTCGATGTGTCGTGTTTTAAGCTACAAATTGCTATGTCGCAGATTTGCATTCGACGAATAGAAGCGGAGTTATAGTTGTTTATATCTGTGAGGCCATGAATCACCATTGACGGCCGGATTGCTTACCACTCGAAACGATCGATGTTTGACAAAACTATGCAATTTCGTCGCAGATCGGCACGTGGTGGGTCGATGTGACGTGTTTTAAGCTACAAATTGCTATGTCGCAGATTTGCATTTGACGAATAGAAGCGGAGTTAAAGATGTTTATATCTGTCTGGCCATGAATCACCATTGACGGCAGGATTGCCTACCGCTCGAAACGATCGATGTTTGACGAAACTATGCAAGTTCATCGCAGATCGGCACAAGGTGGGTCGATGTGACGTGTTTTAAGCTACAAATTGCTATGTCGGATATTGGCATACGACGAATAGAAGCCAAGTTTTAGGTGCTTATATCTGTGAGATCATGAATCACCATTGACGGCCGGATTGCTTGCCACTCGAAACGATCGATGTTTGACGAAACTATGCAAGTTCGTCGCAGATCGGCACAAGGTGGGTCGATGTGTCGTGTTTTAAGCTACAAATTGCTATGTCGCAGATTTGCATTCGACGAATAGAAGCTGAGTTATAGTTGTTTATATCTGTCAGGCCATGAATCACCATTGACGGCCGGATTGCTTTCCACTCGAAACGATCGATGTTTGACAAAACTATGCAAGTTCGTCGCAGTTTGGTATAAGGTGGTTCTTTGGGGCGTGTTTTATGCTACAAATTGCTATGTCGCAGATTTGCACACGACGAATAGAAGCGGAGTTATCGATGTTTATATCTGTGAGGCCTATGAATCACCATTGACGGCCGGATTCCCTACCACTCGAAACGATCGTCGTTTGACGAAACCATGCAAGTTCGTCGCAGATCGGCATGAGATGGGTCGATGTGACGTGTTTTAAGCTACAAATTGCTACGTCGCATATCCGCATACGACGAATAGAAGCGGAGTTATTGTTGTTTACATGTGTCAGGCCATGAATCACCATTGACGACCGGATTGCTTTCCACTAGAAACTATCGATGTTTGACGAAACTATGCAAGTTCGTCGCAGGTCGGTATAAGGTGGTTCATTGGGGCGTGTTTTAAGCTACAAATTGCTAGGGCGCAGATTCGCATACGACGAATAGAAGCGGAGTTATAGTTGTTTATATCTGTGAGGCCATGAATCACCATTGACGGCCGGATTGCGTACTACTCGAAACGATCGATGTTTGACGAAACTATGCAAGTTCGTCGCAGATCGGCACAAGGCGGGTCGATGTGACGTGTTTTTAGCTACAAATTGCTATGTCGCAGATTTGCATTCGACGAATAGAAGCGGAGTTATAGTTGTTTATATCTCTCAGGCCATGAATCACCATTGACTGCCGGATTGCTTTCCACTCGAAACGATCGATGTTTGGCAAAACTATGCAAGTTCGTCGCAGATCGGTGTAAGGTGGTTCGTTGGGGCGTGTTTTAAGCTACAAATTGCTATGTCGCAGATTCGCATACGACGAATAGAAGCGGAGTTATTGTTGTTGATATCTGTGAGGCCATGAATCACCATTGACGGCCGGATTCCCTACCACTCGAAACGATCGACGTTTGACGAAACCATGCAAGTTCGTCGCAGATCGGCACAAGGTGGGTCGATGTGACGTGTTTTAAACTACAAATTGCTATGTCGCAGATTCGCATACGATGAATAGGAGCGGAGTTATCGTTGTTTATATCTGTCAGGCCATGAATCACCATTGACGGCCGGATTGTTTTCCACTCGAAACGATCGATGTTTGACAAATCTATGCAAGTTCGTCGCAGGCCGGTATAAGGTGGTTCATTGGGGCGTGTTTTAAGCTACAAATTGCTAGGGCGCAGATTCGCATACGACGAATAGAAGCGAAGCTATTGTTGTTTATATCTGTGAGGCCATGAATCACCATTGACGGCCGGATTGCGTACTACTCGAAACGATCGATGTTTGACGAAACTATGCAAGTTCGTCGCAGATCGGCACAAGGCGGGTCGATGTGACGTGTTTTTAGCTACAAATTGCTATGTCGCAGATTTGCATTCGACGAATAGAAGCGGAGTTATAGTTGTTTATATCTCTCAGGCCATGAATCACCATTGACTGCCGGATTGCTTTCCACTCGAAACGATCGATGTTTGACAAAACTATGCAAGTTCGTCGCAGATCGGTGTAAGGTGGTTCGTTGGGGCGTGTTTTAAGCTACAAATTGCTATGTCGCAGATTCGCATACGACGAATAGAAGCGGAGTTATTGTTGTTGATATCTGTGAGGCCATGAATCACCATTGACGGCCGGATTCCCTACCACTCGAAACGATCGACGTTTGACGAAACTATGCAAGTTCGTCGCAGATCGGCACAAGGTGGGTCGATGTGACGTGTTTTAAGCTACAAATTGCTATGTCGCAGATTCGCATACGATGAATAGGAGCGGAGTTATCGTTGTTTATATCTGTCAGGCCATGAATCACCATTGACGGCCGGATTGTTTTCCACTCGAAACGATCGATGTTTGACAAATCTATGCAAGTTCGTCGCAGGCCGGTATAAGGTGGTTCGTTGGGGCGTGTCTTAAGCTACAAATTGCTACGTCGCAGATTCGCATACGACGAATAGAAGCGAAGTTATTGTTGTTTATATCTGTGAGGCCATGAATCACCATTGACGGCCGGATTGCCTACCACTCGAAACGATCGATGTTTGACGAAACTATGCAATTTCGTCGCAGATCGGCACATGGTGGGTCGATGTGACGTGTTTTAAGCTACAAATTGCTATGTCGGATATTGGCATACAACGAATAGAAGCGGACTTATTGTTGTTTATATCTGTGAGGCCATGAATCACCATTGACGGCCGGATTGCCTACCACTCGAAACGTTCGATGTTTGACGAAACTATGCAAGTTCGTCGCAGATCGGCACAAGGTGGGTCGATGTGTCGTGTTTTAAGCTACAAATTGCTATGTCGCAAATTTGCATTCGACGAATAGAAGCTGAGTTATAGTTGTTTATATCTGTCAGGCCATGAATCACCATTGACGGCCGGATTGCTTACCACTCGAAACGATCGATGTTTGACAAAACTATGCAAGTTCGTCGCAGATCGGTATAAAGTGGTTCTTTGGGGCGTGTTTTATGCTACAAATTGCTATGTCGCAGATTTGCATACGACGAATAGAAGCTGAGTTATCTATGTTTATATCTGTGAGGCCTATGAATCACCATTGACGGACGGATTCCCTACCACTCGAAACGATCGTCGTTCGACGAAACCATGCAAGTTCGTCGCAGATCGGCATGAGATGGGTCGATGTGACGTGTTTTAAGCTACAAATTGCTATGTCGCATATCCGCATACGACGAATAGAAGCGGAGTTATTGTTGTTTATATCTGTGAGGCCATGAATCACCATTGACGGCCGGATTGCCTACCACTCGAAACGATCGACGTTTGACGAAACTATGCAAGTTCGTCGCAGATCGGTAAAAGGTGGGTCGGTGGGCCGTGTTTTATGCTACAAATTGCTATGTCGGATATTGGCATACGACGAATAGAAGCCAAGTTTTAGGTGCTTATATCTGTGAGGCCTGGACTTCCGTTTCCGGGTGACTGGGGAATGCATGTGGTGCGAGTGAGGTGAGAGGGAGAAGTATGAAAGAAGAGAGTAAGAGTGAGTAAAGAGTGAAGAGAAAGTGTGCACGGGGTAGAGGGGATAAGGAAGTGGGTGAGGGAGTGTTAGTGGGCGTTTCGGTGCGAGCGGGTGGGTGGAATAAAGAAATAGGAAAGGCGAGCTAGTGTGGAGGTTAGGGCAGAGAACCTAGGTGAGGTGGACGAGAGGAAGAGGGAAAGAGGAATCGCAGAGGCATCTAGCGGGTGCGGTGGAAAGTAGAGAGGCGAGAAAGTGATCTGGGATAAGGAAGGTTGAGGGAGGGAAGAAGAGGAATGGAAGGTGATATTGGGAGGAGTGAGATAGGGAAGGCAATGGGAGGGGCGAGGGGAAGGGGAGAAGGGAGCGCAGAGACAGGAATGAGGCAGAGGAAGTTGGAATTTGGGAGAAGGGGGAGTGGAGGGGAAGGAGGGAGTCTAGACAGGCTGTCAGGCAAGGGAAGGGAGCGCAGTGAAGGGGCGAGTGGGGAGGGAAGGGAGGGTGAGAAGCAGGAGGTGGATAGAAGGCAAGTAAGAACGTGGGAAGAGGTCGTGGAGCAGTTGACGCAAGGAATTGGGGAGATGAGGAAGGATGTTGAGAGGGAGGTAGAGGCAAGGAAGGAGAGCTGGAGGGTGCAGGAAGAGAGAAGGGAGGAGAGCTGGAGGAAGGAGGAAGAGAGAAGGGAGGAGAGCTGGAGGAAGGAGATGGAGGAGAGAAGGCAGAGAGGGTGGATTGAGTGCGAGGCGGAGAAGGGGGAAGGAGGGACGGCCCCGGCAGGTGACAGAGGAAAGGGAGAGGTAATGACAGAAGCGGGTCTGAGGCAGACGAAGTTGGAATTTGGGAGGAGGGGAAGTGGTGGTGAAGGGAGTAGTCGGGACAGGTTAGCAGGAAAGAGAAGAAAGCGAAGCGAGGGAACAAGGGGGGAGACGGAAGAGGGGGCGGGAGGGGGCGAAAAGCCGGTGGGGGACGCAGGGGTGGTGAGTATGCTGGAGGAGTTTGGAAGGAGATGGTTGAGGGAATTGGAGGACGTGAGGGAGGAGAGGAGGAGGGATAGGGAGGAGAGGAGGAAGGAGAGGGAGGAGGGGAAGAGGGAGAGGGAGAAGGAAAGGAAGGAAGAGGAAAAGAGAAGGGAGAAGAGCTGGAGAGAGGAGGAGGAGAGGAGACAGAAGAGGTGGGAGGAGGAGGGAAAATGGAGGGCGAGTGTAATGGAAAGACTGGAAAAAGTGGAGAAGCAGATGGAGGAAGAGAGAGGAGAGAGGAGGAAGTTGGAGGAGAGATTAAAAAAGGGAGAAAGCAGTGGGGGAGAGAGACTGGAGGGAAAAAGGGAGAGGGAAATTAGATGGAGACAGGTGGAGTTGAAGGTGGACAGGGCGGAAAGGGCGAGACGAAGAGAGAATGTGTTAATTAAGGGAATAAGGGTGGAGGGAGGAGAGGGGGAGTTGGAGAAGGAGGTAAGGGAGTTATGGGAAGTTATGGGGGTAGAGAGGGGAGGGATAAGGGAGATGAGGAGGGTGGGGAGGGGTGATAAGGAGGGAAGGGGGATGGTGGTAGTGAAGTTGGCAGGAAGGGAAATGAAGAGGAAGATTATGGATGCGAAGAGAAAGCTGAAGGGAAGAAAGGAGAGGGTGGAGGATGATATGACAGGAGAGGAGAGAAAGGCGAGGTGGAAAGTGGAGAGAGAGGCGGATAAGGAGAGAGAGAAGGGGAAACAGGTGAGAGTGGGTTATTTGAAAATGTGGGTGGATGGGAAGGTGAGGTTCTGGGATGAGGCGAGGGAGGAGTGGGTGGGGGGGAGGGGAGCAGAGAAGGGCGGGGCAGGAGGGGTGGGAGCGGGGGGAGAGAGGAGGGAATGGAGGAATGAGTGTTTGAATGGGATAGAGAGGAGAGAGTGAGTGAGGGAGAGAAAGCGGAAACGGAAGTCCGGGAGAGAGCGTGCGAGCGGGAGAGAGGGTGTGCGGGCGGGAGAGCGAGCGTGCGAGCGGGAGAGAGAGCGTGCGAGCGGGAGAGGGAGCGTGCGAGCGGGGGAGTGAGCGTGCGAGCGGGAGAGAGAGCGTGCGAGCGGGGGAGTGAGCGTGCGAGCGGGAGAGAGAGCGTGCAAGCGGGGGGGAGAGCGTGCGAGCGGGAGAGAGAGCGTGCGAGCGGGAGAGGGAGCGTGCGAGCGGGAGACAGAGCGTGCGAGCAGGGGAGCGAGCGGGGGGTGAGAGGCGAGCGGGCGAATGTGAGAGCGGGAGAGAGGACGAGCGGGCGTAGTAGGTTAGGTAAAGGGTAGAATTAGGAGGGTTTCTAGGTTTAAGTAGGATAAGATTTTATGTAGAGAGTTGGAAGGAGTTTGTTAATCCCGAGGGAAAACAAATAAAGATTATTTCATATCTGTGAGGCCTATGAATCACCATTGACGGCCGGATTGCCTACCACTCGAAACGATCGATGTTTGACCAAACTATGCAAGTTTGTCGCAGATCGGCACAAGGTGGGTCGATGTGTCGTGTTTTAAGCTACAAATTGCTATGTCGCAGATTTGCATTCGACGAATAGAAGCGGAGTTATAGTTGTTTATATCTGTGAGGCCATGAATCACCATTGACGGCCGGATTGCTTACCACTCGAAACGATCGATGTTTGACAAAACTATGCAATTTCGTCGCAGATCGGCACATGGTGGGTCGATGTGACGTGTTTTAAGCTACAAATTGCTATGTCGCAGATTTGCATTTGACGAATAGAAGCGGAGTTAAAGATGTTTATATCTGTCTGGCCATGAATCACCATTGACGGCAGGATTGCCTACCGCTCGAAACGATCGATGTTTGACGAAACCATACAAGTTCATCGCAGATCGGCACAAGGTGGGTCGATGTGACGTGTTTTAAGCTACAAATTGCTATGTCGGATATTGGCATACGACGAATAGAAGCCAAGTTTTAGGTGCTTATATCTGTGAGATCATGAATCACCATTGACGGCCGGATTGCTTGCCACTCGAAACGATCGACGTTTGACGAAACTATGCAAGTTCGTCGCAGATCGGTATAAGGTGGGTCGTTGGGCCATGTTTTAAGCTACAAATCGCTATGTCGCAGATTCGCATACGACGAATAGAAGCGGAGTTATCGATGTTTATATCTGTGAGGCCTATGAATCACCATTGACGGCCGGATTCCCTACCACTCGAAACGATCGTCGTTTGACGAAACCATGCGAGTTCGTCGCAGATCGGCATGAGATGGGTCGATGTGACGTGTTTTAAGCTACAAATTGCTACGTCGCATATCCGCATACGACGAATAGAAGCGGAGTTATTGTTGTTTATATCTGTGAGGCCATGAATCACCATTGACGGCCGGATTGCCTACCACTCGAAACGATCGACGTTTGACGAAACTATGCAAGTTCGTCGCAGATCGGTATAAGGTGGGTCGTTGGGCCATGTTTTAAGCTACAAATCGCTATGTCGCAGATTCGCATACGACGAATAGAAGCGGAGTTATCGATGTTTATATCTGTGAGGCCTATGAATCACCATTGACGGCCGGATTGCCGACCACTCGAAACGATCGATGCTTGACGAAACTATGCAAGTTCGTCGCAGATCGGCACAAGGTGGGTCGATGTGTCGTGTTTTAAGCTACAAATTGCTATGTCGCAGATTTGCATTCGACGAATAGAAGCGGAGTTATAGTTGTTTATATCTGTGAGGCCATGAATCACCATTGACGGCCGGATTGCTTACCACTCGAAACGATCGATGTTTGACAAAACTATGCAATTTCGTCGCAGATCGGCACATGGTGGGTCGATGTGACGTGTTTTAAGCTACAAATTGCTATGTCGCAGATTTGGATTTGACGAATAGAAGCGGAGTTAAAGATGTTTATATCTGTCTGGCCATGAATCACCATTGACGGCAGGATTGTCTACCGCTCGAAGCGATCGATGTTTGACGAAACCATGCAAGTTCATCGCAGATCGGCACAAGGTGGGTCGATGTGACGTGTTTTAAGCTACAAATTGCTATGTCGGATATTGGCATACGTCGAATAGAAGCCAAGTTTTAGGTGCTTATATCTGTGAGATCATGAATCACCATTGACGGCCGGATTGCTTGCCACTCGAAACGATCGACGTTTGACGAAACTATGCAAGTTCGTCGCAGATCGGTATAAGGTGGGTCGTTGGGCCATGTTTTAAGCTACAAATCGCTATGTCGCAGATTCGCATACGACGAATAGATGCGGAGTTATCGATGTTTATATCTGTGAGGCCTATGAATCACCATTGACGGCCGGATTGCTTACCACTCGAAACGATCGATGTTTGACAAAACTATGCAAGTTCGTCGCAGATCGGTATAAGGTGGTTCTTTGGGGCGTGTTTTATGCTACAAATTGCTATGTCGCAGATTTGCATACGACGAATAGAAGCGGAATTATTGTTGTTCATATCTGTGAGGCCATGAACCGCCATTGACTACCGGATTGCCTACCACTCGAAACGATCGACGTTTGACGAAACTATACAAGTACGTCGCAGATCGGCATGAGGTGGGTCGATGTGTCGTGTTTTAAGCTACAAATTGCTACGTCGCAGATTCGTATACGACGAATAGAAGCGGAGTTTATGTTGTTTATATCTATGAGGCCATGAATTACCATTGACGGCCGGATTGCCTACCACTCGAAACGATCGATGTTTGACGAAACTATGCAAGTTCGTCGCAGATCGGCACAAGGTGGGTCGATTTGACGTGTTTTAAGCTACAAATTGCTATGTCGCAGATTTGCATTCGACGAATAGAAGCGGAGTTATAGTTGTTTATATCTGTCAGGCCATGAATCACCATTGACTGCCGGATTGCTTTCCACTCAAAACGATCGATGTTTGACAAAACTATGCAATTTCGTCGCAGATCGGTATAAGGTGGTTCGTTGGGGCGTGTTTTAAGCTACAAATCGCTATGTCGCAAATTGGCATTCGACGAATAGAAGCAGAGTTATAGTTGTTTATATCTGTGAGGCCATGAATCACCATTGACGGCCGGATTGCTTACCACTCGAAACGATCGACGTTTGACGAATCTATGCAAGTTCGTCGCAGATCGGTAAAAGGTGGGTCGTTGGGCCGTGTTTTATGCTACAAATTGCTATGTCGCAGATTTGCATACGACGAATAGAAGCGGAGTTATAGTTGTTTATATCTGTCAGGCCATGAATCACCATTGACTGCCGGATTGCTTTCCACTCAAAACGATCGATGTTTGACAAAACTATGCAATTTTGTCGCAGATCGGTATAAGGTGGTTCGTTGGGGCGTGTTTTAAGCTACAAATCGCTATGTTGCAAATTTGCATTCGACGAATAGAAGCTGAGTTATAGTTGTTTATATCTGTGAGGCCATGAATCACCATTGACGGCCGGATTGCTTACCACTCGAGACGATCGACGTTTGACGAATCTATGCAAGTTCGTCGCAGATCGGTAAAAGGTGGGTCGTTGGGCCGTGTTTTATGCTACAAATTGCTATGTCGCAGATTTGCATACGACGAATAGGAGCGGAGTTATAGTTGTTTATATCTGTCAGGCCATGAATCACCATTGACGACCGGATTGCTTTCCACTCAAAACGATCGATGTTTGACAAAACTATGCAAGTTCGTCGCAGACCGGTATAAGGTGGTTCGTTGGGGCGTGTTTTAAGCTACTAATTGCTACGTCGTAGATTCGCATACGACGAATAGAAGCGGAGTTATTGTTGTTTATATCTGTGAGGCCATGAATTGCCATTGGCGACCGGATTGCCTACCACTCGAAACGATCGACGTTTGACGAAACTATACAAGTACGTCGCAGATCGGCCTGAGGAGGGTCGATGTGTCGTGTTTTAAGCTACAAATCGCTATGTCGCAGATTTACATTCGACGAATAGAAGCTGAGTTATAGTTGTTTATATCTGTCAGGCCATGAATCACCATTGACGGCCGGATTGCTTTCCACTCGAAACGATCGATGTTTGACAAAACTATGCAAGTTCGTCGCAGATCGGTAAAAGGTGGTTCTTTGGGGCGTGTTTTATGCTACAAACTGCTATGTCACAGATTTGCATACGACGAATTGAAGCGGAGTTATTGTTGTTTATATCTGTGAGGCCATGAATCACCATTGACGGCCGGATTGCCTACCACTCGAAACGATCGATGTTTGACGAAACTATACAAGTTCGTCGCAGATCGGCACAAGGTGGGTCGATGTGACAAGTTTTTAGCTACAAATTGCTATGTCGCAGATTTGCATTCGACGAATAGAAGCGGAGTTATAGTTGTTTATATCTGTCAGGCCATGAATCACCATTGACTGCCGGATTGCTTTCCACTCGAAACGATCGATGTTTGACAAAACTATGCAAGTTCGTCGCAGATCGGTATAAGTTGGTTCGTTGGGCCATGTTTTAAGCTACAAATTGCTTTGTCGCAGATTCGCATACGACGAATAGAAGCTGAGTTATAGTTGTTTAGATCTCTGAGGCCATGAATCACCATTGACGGCCGGATTGCTTACCACTCGAAACGATCGATGTTTGACAAAACTATGCAAGTTCGTCGCAGACCGGTATAAGGTGGTTCGTTGGGGCGTGTTTTAAGCTACAAATTGCTATGTCGCAGATTTGCATACGACGAATAGAAGCGGAGTTATAGTTGTTTATATCTGTCAGGCCATGAATCACCATTGACTGCCGGATTGCTTTCCACTCAAAACGATCGATGTTTGACAAAACTATGCAATTTTGTCGCAGATCGGTATAAGGTGGTTCGTTGGGGCGTGTTTTAAGCTACAAATCGCTATGTTGCAAATTTGCATTCGACGAATAGAAGCTGAGTTATAGTTGTTTATATCTGTGAGGCCATGAATCACCATTGACGGCCGGATTGCTTACCACTCGAGACGATCGACGTTTGACGAATCTATGCAAGTTCGTCGCAGATCGGTAAAAGGTGGGTCGTTGGGCCGTGTTTTATGCTACAAATTGCTATGTCGCAGATTTGCATACGACGAATAGGAGCGGAGTTATAGTTGTTTATATCTGTCAGGCCATGAATCACCATTGACGACCGGATTGCTTTCCACTCAAAACGATCGATGTTTGACAAAACTATGCAAGTTCGTCGCAGACCGGTATAAGGTGGTTCGTTGGGGCGTGTTTTAAGCTACTAATTGCTACGTCGTAGATTCGCATACGACGAATAGAAGCGGAGTTATTGTTGTTTATATCTGTGAGGCCATGAATTGCCATTGGCGACCGGATTGCCTACCACTCGAAACGATCGACGTTTGACGAAACTATACAAGTACGTCGCAGATCGGCCTGAGGTGGGTCGATGTGTCGTGTTTTAAACTACAAATCGCTATGTCGCAGATTTGCATTCGACGAATAGAAGCTGAGTTATAGTTGTTTATATCTGTCAGGCCATGAATCACCATTGACGGCCGGATTGCTTTCCACTCGAAACGATCGATGTTTGACAAAACTATGCAAGTTCGTCGCAGATCGGTATAAGGTGGTTCTTTGGGGCGTGTTTTATGCTACAAACTGCTATGTCACAGATTTGCATACGACGAATAGAAGCGGAGTTATTGTTGTTTATATCTGTGAGGCCATGAATCACCATTGACGGCCGGATTGCCTACCACTCGAAACGATCGATGTTTGACGAAACTATACAAGTTCGTCGCAGATCGGCACAAGGTGGGTCGATGTGACAAGTTTTTAGCTACAAATTGCTATGTCGCAGATTTGCATTCGACGAATAGAAGCGGAGTTATAGTTGTTTATATCTGTCAGGCCATGAATCACCATTGACTGCCGGATTGCTTTCCACTCAAAACGATCGATGTTTGACAAAACTATGCAATTTTGTCGCAGATCGGTATAAGGTGGTTCGTTGGGGCGTGTTTTAAGCTACAAATCGCTATGTCGCAAATTTGCATTCGACGAATAGAAGCGGAGTTATTGTTGTTTAGATCTGTGAGGCCATGAATCACCATTGACGGCCGGATTGCTTACCACTCGAAACGATCGATGTTTGACAAAACTATGCAAGTTCGTCGCAGACCGGTATAAGGTGGTTCGTTGGGGCGTGTTTTAAGCTACAAATTGCTACGTCGCAGATTCGTATACGACGAATAGAAGCGGAGTTATTGTTGTTTATATCTGTGAGGCCATGAATCACAATTGACGGCCGGATTGCCTACCACTCGAAACGATCGATGTTTGACGAAGCTAAGCAAGTTCGTCGCATATCGGCACAAGGTGGGTCGATTTGACGTGTTTTAAGCTACAAATTGCTATGTCGCAGATTTGCATTCGACGAATAGAAGCGGAGTTATAGTTGTTTATATCTGTCAGGCCATGAATCACCATTGACTGCCGGATTGCTTTCCACTCAAAACGATTGATGTTTGACAAAACTATGCAATTTCGTCGCAGATCGGTATAAGGTGGTTCGTTGGGGCGTGTTTTAAGCTACAAATCGCTATGTCGCAAATTTGCATTCGACTAATAGAAGCTGAGTTATAGTTGTTTATATCTGTGAGGCCATGAATCACCATTGACGGCCGGATTGCTTATCACTCGAAACGATCGACGTTTGACGAATCTATGTAAGTTCGTCGCAGATCGGTAAAAGGTGGGTCGTTGGGCCGTGTTTTATGCTACAAATTCCTATGTCGCAGATTTGCATACGACGAATAGAAGCGGACTTATTGTTGTTTATATCTGTGAGGCCATGAATCACCATTGACGGCCGGATTCCCTACCACTCGAAACGATCGATGTTTGACGAAACTATGCAAGTTCGTCGCAGATCGGCACAAGGTGGGTCGATGTGTCGTGTTTTAAGCTACAAATTGCTATGTCGCAGATTTGCATTCGACGAATAGAAGCGGAGTTATAGTTGTTTAGATCTGTGAGGCCATGAATCACCATTGACGGCCGGATTGCTTACCACTCGAAACGATCGATGTTTGACAAAACTATGCAAGTTCGTTGCAGATCGGTATAAGGTGGTTCGTTTGGGCGTGTTTTAAGCTACAAATTGCTATGTCGCAGATTTGCATACGACGAATAGAAGCGGAGTTATAGTTGTTTATATCTGTCAGGCCATGAATCACCATTGACGACCGGATTGCTTTCCACTCAAAACGATCGATGTTTGACAAAACTATGCATGTTCGTCGCAGACCGGTATAAGGTGGTTCGTTGGGGCGTGTTTTAAGCTACTAATTGCTACGTCGTAGATTCGCATACGACGAATAGAAGCGGAGTTATTGTTGTTTATATCTGTGAGGCCATGAATCGCCATTGGCGACCGGATTGCCTACCACTCGAAACGATCGACGTTTGACGAAACTATACAAGTACGTCGCAGATCGGCCTGAGGTGGGTCGATGTGTCCTGTTTTAAGCTACAAATCGCTATGTCGCAAATTTGCATTCGACGAATAGAAGCTGAGTTATAGTTGTTTATATCTGTCAGGCCATGAATCACCATTGACGGCCGGATTGCTTTCCACTCGAAACGATCGATGTTTGACAAAACTATGCAAGTTCGTCGCAGATCGGTATAAGGTGGTTCTTTGGGGCGTGTTTTATGCTACAAACTGCTATGTCACAGATTTGCATACGACGAATAGAAGCGGAGTTATTGTTGTTTATATCTGTGAGGCCATGAATCACCATTGACGGCCGGATTGCCTACCACTCGAAACGATCGATGTTTGACGAAACTATACAAGTTCGTCGCAGATCGGCACAAGGTGGGTCGATGTGACGTGTTTTTAGCTACAAATTGCTATGTCGCAGATTTGCATTCGACGAATAGAAGCGGAGTTATAGTTGTTTATATCTGTCAGGCCATGAATCACCATTGACTGCCGGATTGCCTACCACTCGAAACGATCGATGTTTGACGAAACTATGCAAGTTCGTCGCAGATCGGCACAAGGTGGGTCGATGTGTCGTGTTTTAAGCTACAAATTGCTATGTCGCAGATTTGCATTCGACGAATAGAAGCGGAGTTATAGTTGTTTAGATCTGTGAGGCCATGAATCACCATTGACGGCCGGATTGCTTACCACTCGAAACGATCGATGTTTGACAAAACTATGCAAGTTCGTTGCAGATCGGTATAAGGTGGTTCGTTTGGGCGTGTTTTAAGCTACAAATTGCTATGTCGCAGATTTGCATACGACGAATAGAAGCGGAGTTATAGTTGTTTATATCTGTCAGGCCATGAATCACCATTGACGACCGGATTGCTTTCCACTCAAAACGATCGATGTTTGACAAAACTATGCATGTTCGTCGCAGACCGGTATAAGGTGGTTCGTTGGGGCGTGTTTTAAGCTACTAATTGCTACGTCGTAGATTCGCATACGACGAATAGAAGCGGAGTTATTGTTGTTTATATCTGTGAGGCCATGAATCGCCATTGGCGACCGGATTGCCTACCACTCGAAACGATCGACGTTTGACGAAACTATACAAGTACGTCGCAGATCGGCCTGAGGTGGGTCGATGTGTCCTGTTTTAAGCTACAAATCGCTATGTCGCAAATTTGCATTCGACGAATAGAAGCTGAGTTATAGTTGTTTATATCTGTCAGGCCATGAATCACCATCGACGGCCGGATTGCTTTCCACTCGAAACGATCGATGTTTGACAAAACTATGCAAGTTCGTCGCAGATCGGTATAAGGTGGTTCTTTGGGGCGTGTTTTATGCTACAAACTGCTATGTCACAGATTTGCATACGACGAATAGAAGCGGAGTTATTGTTGTTTATATCTGTGAGGCCATGAATCACCATTGACGGCCGGATTGCCTACCACTCGAAACGATCGATGTTTGACGAAACTATACAAGTTCGACGCAGATCGGCACAAGGTGGGTCGATGTGACGTGTTTTTAGCTACAAATTGCTATGTCGCAGATTTGCATTCGACGAATAGAAGCGGAGTTATAGTTGTTTATAGCTGTCAGGCCATGAATCACCATTGACTGCCGGATTGCTTTCCACTCGAAACGATCGATGTTTGACAAAACTATGCAAGTTCGTCGCAGATCGGTATAAGGTGGTTCGTTTGGGCGTGTTTTAAGCTACAAACTGCTATGTCGCAGATTCGCATACGACGAATAGAAGCGGAGTTATTGTTGTTTATATCTGTGAGGCCATGAATCACCATTGACAGCCGGATTGCCTACCACTCGAAACGATCGATGTTTGACGAAACTATGCAAGTTCGTCGCAGATCGGCACAAGGTGGGTCGATGTGTCGTGTTTTAAGCTACAAATTGCTATGTCGCAGATTTGCATTCGACGAATAGAAGCGGAGTTATAGTTGTTTATATCTGTGAGGCAATGAATCACCATTGACGGCCGGATTGCTTACCACTCGAAACGATCGATGTTTGACAAAACTATGCAAGTTCGTCGCAGATCGGTATAAGGTGGTTCGTTTGGGCGTGTTTTAAGCTACAAATTGCTTGGTCGCAGATTTGCATTCGACGAATAGAAGCGGAGTGATAGTTGTTTATATCTGTGAGGCCATGAATCACCATCGACGGCCGGATTGCTTTCCACTCGAAACGATCGATGTTTGACAAAACTATGCAAGTTCGTCGCAGATCGGTATAAGGTGGTTCTTTGGGGCGTGTTTTATGCTACAAACTGCTATGTCACAGATTTGCATACGACGAATAGAAGCGGAGTTATTGTTGTTTATATCTGTGAGGCCATGAATCACCATTGACGGCCGGATTGCCTACCACTCGAAACGATCGATGTTTGACGAAACTATACAAGTTCGACGCAGATCGGCACAAGGTGGGTCGATGTGACGTGTTTTTAGCTACAAATTGCTATGTCGCAGATTTGCATTCGACGAATAGAAGCGGAGTTATAGTTGTTTATATCTGTGAGGCCATGAATCACCATTGACGGCCGGATTGCTTACCACTCGAAACGATCGATGTTTGACAAAACTATGCAAGTTCGTCGCAGATCGGTATAAGGTGGTTCGTTTGGGCGTGTTTTAAGCTACAAATTGCTTGGTCGCAGATTTGCATTCGACGAATAGAAGCGGAGTGATAGTTGTTTATATCTGTGAGGCCATCAATCACCATTGACGGCCGGATTGCTTACCACTCGAAACGATCGATGTTTGACGAAACTATGCAAGTTCGTCGCAGATCGGCACAAGGTGGTTCGTTGGGGCGTGTTTTATGCTACAATTTGCTATGTCGCAGATTCGCATACGACGAATAGAAGCTAAGTTATAGTTGTTTATATCTGTGAGGCCATGAATCATCATTGACGGCCGGATTCCCTACCACTCGAAACGATCGACGTTTGACGAAACTATACAAGTACGTCGCAGATCGGCATGAGGTGGGTCGATGTGTCGTGTTTTAAGCTACAAATTGCTACGTCGCAGATTCGTATACGACGAATAGAAGCGGAGTTATTGTTGTTTATATCTATGAGGCCATGAATTACCATTGACGGCCGGATTGCCTACCACTCGAAACGATCGATGTTTGACGAAACTATGCAAGTTCGTCGCAGATCGGCACAAGGTGGGTCGATTTGACGTGTTTTAAGCTACAAATTGCTATGTCGCAGATTTGCATTCGACGAATAGAAGCGGAGTTATAGTTGTTTATATCTGTCAGGCCATGAATCACCATTGACTGCCGGATTGCTTTCCACTCAAAACGATCGATGTTTGACAAAACTATGCAATTTCGTCGCAGATCGGTATAAGGTGGTTCGTTGGGGAGTGTTTTAAGCTACAAATCGCTATGTCGCAAATTGGCATTCGACGAATAGAAGCTGAGTTATAGTTGTTTATATCTGTGAGGCCATGAATCACCATTGACGGCCGGATTGCTTACCACTCGAAACGATCGACGTTTGACGAATCTATGCAAGTTCGTCGCAGATCGGTAAAAGGTGGGTCGTTGGGCCGTGTTTTATGCTACAAATTGCTATGTCGCAGATTTGCATACGACGAATAGAAGCGGAGTTATAGTTGTTTATATCTGTCAGGCCATGAATCACCATTGACTGCCGGATTGCTTTCCACTCAAAACGATCGATGTTTGACAAAACTATGCAATTTTGTCGCAGATCGGTATAAGGTGGTTCGTTGGGGCGTGTTTTAAGCTACAAATCGCTATGTCGCAAATTTGCATTCGACGAATAGAAGCTGAGTTATAGTTGTTTATATCTGTCAGGCCATGAATCACCATTGACGACCGGATTGCTTTCCACTCAAAACGATCGATGTTTGACAAAACTATGCATGTTCGTCGCAGACCGGTATAAGGTGGTTCGTTGGGGCGTGTTTTAAGCTACTAATTGCTACGTCGTAGATTCGCATACGACGAATAGAAGCGGAGTTATTGTTGTTTATATCTGTGAGGCCATGAATCGCCATTGGCGACCGGATTGCCTACCACTCGAAACGATCGACGTTTGACGAAACTATACAAGTACGTCGCAGATCGGCCTGAGGTGGGTCGATGTGTCCTGTTTTAAGCTACAAATCGCTATGTCGCAAATTTGCATTCGACGAATAGAAGCTGAGTTATAGTTGTTTATATCTGTCAGGCCATGAATCACCATTGACGGCCGGATTGCTTTCCACTCGAAACGATCGATGTTTGACTAAACTATGCAAGTTCGTCGCAGATCGGTATAAGGTGGTTCTTTGGGGCGTGTTTTATGCTACAAACTGCTATGTCACAGATTTGCATACGACGAATAGAAGCGGAGTTATTGTTGTTTATATCTGTGAGGCCATGAATCACCATTGACGGCCGGATTGCCTACCACTCGAAACGATCGATGTTTGACGAAACTATACAAGTTCGTCGCAGATCGGCACAAGGTGGGTCGATGTGACGTGTTTTTAGCTACAAATTGCTATGTCGCAGATTTGCATTCGACGAATAGAAGCGGAGTTATAGTTGTTTATAGCTGTCAGGCCATGAATCACCATTGACTGCCGGATTGCTTTCCACTCGAAACGATCGATGTTTGACAAAACTATGCAAGTTCGTCGCAGATCGGTATAAGGTGGTTCGTTTGGGCGTGTTTTAAGCTACAAACTGCTATGTCGCAGATTCGCATACGACGAATAGAAGCGGAGTTATTGTTGTTTATATCTGTGAGGCCATGAATCACCATTGACAGCCGGATTGCCTACCACTCGAAACGATCGATGTTTGACGAAACTATGCAAGTTCGTCGCAGATCGGCACAAGGTGGGTCGATGTGACGTGTTTTAAGCTACAAATTGCTATGTCGGATATTGGCATACGACGAATAGAAGCCAAGTTTTAGGTGCTTATATCTGTGAGATCATGAATCACCATTGACGGCCGGATTGCTTGCCACTCGAAACGATCGACGTTTGACGAAACTATGCAAGTTCGTCGCAGATCGGTATAAGGTGGGTCGTTGGGCCATGTTTTAAGCTACAAATCGCTATGTCGCAGATTCGCATACGACGAATAGAAGCGGAGTTATCGATGTTTATATCTGTGAGGCCTATGAATCACCATTGACGGCCGGATTGCTTACCACTCGAAACGATCGATGTTTGACAAAACTATGCAAGTTCGTCGCAGATCGGTATAAGGTGGTTCTTTGGGGCGTGTTTTATGCTACAAATTGCTATGTCGCAGATTTGCATACGACGAATAGAAGCGGAGTTATTGTTGTTTATATCTGTGAGGCCATGAATCGCCATTGACTACCGGATTGCCTACCACTCGAAACGATCGACGTTTGACGAAACTATACAAGTACGTCGCAGATCGGCATGAGGTGGGTCGATGTGTCGTGTTTTAAGCTACAAATCGCTATGTCGCAAATTTGCATTCGACGAATAGAAGCTGAGTTATAGTTGTTTATATCTGTCAGGCCATGAATCACCATTGACGGCCGGATTGCTTTCCACTCGAAACGATCGATGTTTGACAAAACTATGCAAGTTCGTCGCAGATCGGTATAAGGTGGTTCTTTGGGGCGTGTTTTATGCTACAAATTGCTATGTCGCAGATTTGCATACGACGAATAGAAGCGGAGTTATCGATGTTTATATCTGTGAGGCCTATGAATCACCATTGACGGCCGGATTCCCTACCACTCGAAACGATCGTCGTTTGACGAAACCATGCGAGTTCGTCGCAGATCGGCATGAGATGGGTCGATGTGACGTGTTTTAAGCTACAAATTGCTACGTCGCATATCCGCATACGACGAATAGAAGCGGAGTTATTGTTGTTTATATCTGTGAGGCCATGAATCACCATTGACGGCCGGATTGCCTACCACTCGAAACGATCGACGTTTGACGAAACTATGCAAGTTCGTCGCAGATCGGTATAAGGTGGGTCGTTGGGCCATGTTTTAAGCTACAAATCGCTATGTCGCAGATTCGCATACGACGAATAGAAGCGGAGTTATCGATGTTTATATCTGTGAGGCCTATGAATCACCATTGACGGCCGGATTGCCTACCACTCGAAACGATCGATGCTTGACGAAACTATGCAAGTTCGTCGCAGATCGGCACAAGGTGGGTCGATGTGTCGTGTTTTAAGCTACAAATTGCTATGTCGCAGATTTGCATTCGACGAATAGAAGCGGAGTTATAGTTGTTTATATCTGTGAGGCCATGAATCACCATTGACGGCCGGATTGCTTACCACTCGAAACGATCGATGTTTGACAAAACTATGCAATTTCGTCGCAGATCGGCACATGGTGGGTCGATGTGACGTGTTTTAAGCTACAAATTGCTATGTCGCAGATTTGGATTTGACGAATAGAAGCGGAGTTAAAGATGTTTATATCTGTCTGGCCATGAATCACCATTGACGGCAGGATTGTCTACCGCTCGAAGCGATCGATGTTTGACGAAACCATGCAAGTTCATCGCAGATCGGCACAAGGTGGGTCGATGTGACGTGTTTTAAGCTACAAATTGCTATGTCGGATATTGGCATACGACGAATAGAAGCCAAGTTTTAGGTGCTTATATCTGTGAGATCATGAATCACCATTGACGGCCGGATTGCTTGCCACTCGAAACGATCGACGTTTGACGAAACTATGCAAGTTCGTCGCAGATCGGTATAAGGTGGGTCGTTGGGCCATGTTTTAAGCTACAAATCGCTATGTCGCAGATTCGCATACGACGAATAGATGCGGAGTTATCGATGTTTATATCTGTGAGGCCTATGAATCACCATTGACGGCCGGATTGCTTACCACTCGAAACGATCGATGTTTGACAAAACTATGCAAGTTCGTCGCAGATCGGTATAAGGTGGTTCTTTGGGGCGTGTTTTATGCTACAAATTGCTATGTCGCAGATTTGCATACGACGAATAGAAGCGGAATTATTGTTGTTCATATCTGTGAGGCCATGAACCGCCATTGACTACCGGATTGCCTACCACTCGAAACGATCGACGTTTGACGAAACTATACAAGTACGTCGCAGATCGGCATGAGGTGGGTCGATGTGTCGTGTTTTAAGCTACAAATTGCTACGTCGCAGATTCGTATACGACGAATAGAAGCGGAGTTATTGTTGTTTATATCTATGAGGCCATGAATTACCATTGACGGCCGGATTGCCTACCACTCGAAACGATCGATGTTTGACGAAACTATGCAAGTTCGTCGCAGATCGGCACAAGGTGGGTCGATTTGACGTGTTTTAAGCTACAAATTGCTATGTCGCAGATTTGCATTCGACGAATAGAAGCGGAGTTATAGTTGTTTATATCTGTCAGGCCATGAATCACCATTGACTGCCGGATTGCTTTCCACTCAAAACGATCGATGTTTGACAAAACTATGCAATTTCGTCGCAGATCGGTATAAGGTGGTTCGTTGGGGCGTGTTTTAAGCTACAAATCGCTATGTCGCAAATTGGCATTCGACGAATAGAAGCAGAGTTATAGTTGTTTATATCTGTGAGGCCATGAATCACCATTGACGGCCGGATTGCTTACCACTCGAAACGATCGACGTTTGACGAATCTATGCAAGTTCGTCGCAGATCGGTAAAAGGTGGGTCGTTGGGCCGTGTTTTATGCTACAAATTGCTATGTCGCAGATTTGCATACGACGAATAGAAGCGGAGTTATAGTTGTTTATATCTGTCAGGCCATGAATCACCATTGACTGCCGGATTGCTTTCCACTCAAAACGATCGATGTTTGACAAAACTATGCAATTTTGTCGCAGATCGGTATAAGGTGGTTCGTTGGGGCGTGTTTTAAGCTACAAATCGCTATGTTGCAAATTTGCATTCGACGAATAGAAGCTGAGTTATAGTTGTTTATATCTGTGAGGCCATGAATCACCATTGACGGCCGGATTGCTTACCACTCGAGACGATCGACGTTTGACGAATCTATGCAAGTTCGTCGCAGATCGGTAAAAGGTGGGTCGTTGGGCCGTGTTTTATGCTACAAATTGCTATGTCGCAGATTTGCATACGACGAATAGGAGCGGAGTTATAGTTGTTTATATCTGTCAGGCCATGAATCACCATTGACGACCGGATTGCTTTCCACTCAAAACGATCGATGTTTGACAAAATTATGCAAGTTCGTCGCAGACCGGTATAAGGTGGTTCGTTGGGGCGTGTTTTAAGCTACTAATTGCTACGTCGTAGATTCGCATACGACGAATAGAAGCGGAGTTATTGTTGTTTATATCTGTGAGGCCATGAATTGCCATTGGCGACCGGATTGCCTACCACTCGAAACGATCGACATTTGACGAAACTATACAAGTACGTCGCAGATCGGCCTGAGGTGGGTCGATGTGTCGTGTTTTAAGCTACAAATCGCTATGTCGCAGATTTGCATTCGACGAATAGAAGCTGAGTTATAGTTGTTTATATCTGTCAGGCCATGAATCACCATTGACGGCCGGATTGCTTTCCACTCGAAACGATCGATGTTTGACAAAACTATGCAAGTTCGTCGCAGATCGGTATAAGGTGGTTCTTTGGGGCGTGTTTTATGCTACAAACTGCTATGTCACAGATTTGCATACGACGAATAGAAGCGGAGTTATTGTTGTTTATATCTGTGAGGCCATGAATCACCATTGACGGCCGGATTGCCTACCACTCGAAACGATCGATGTTTGACGAAACTATACAAGTTCGTCGCAGATCGGCACAAGGTGGGTCGATGTGACAAGTTTTTAGCTACAAATTGCTATGTCGCAGATTTGCATTCGACGAATAGAAGCGGAGTTATAGTTGTTTATATCTGTCAGGCCATGAATCACCATTGACTGCCGGATTGCTTTCCACTCGAAACGATCGATGTTTGACAAAACTATGCAAGTTCGTCGCAGATCGGTATAAGTTGGTTCGTTGGGCCATGTTTTAAGCTACAAATTGCTTTGTCGCAGATTCGCATACGACGAATAGAAGCTGAGTTATAGTTGTTTAGATCTCTGAGGCCATGAATCACCATTGACGGCCGGATTGCTTACCACTCGAAACGATCGATGTTTGACAAAACTATGCAAGTTCGTCGCAGACCGGTATAAGGTGGTTCGTTGGGGCGTGTTTTAAGCTACAAATTGCTATGTCGCAGATTTGCATACGACGAATAGAAGCGGAGTTATAGTTGTTTATATCTGTCAGGCCATGAATCACCGTTGACTGCCGGATTGCTTTCCACTCAAAACGATCGATGTTTGACAAAACTATGCAATTTTGTCGCAGATCGGTATAAGGTGGTTCGTTGGGGCGTGTTTTAAGCTACAAATCGCTATGTCGCAAATTTGCATTCGACGAATAGAAGCGGAGTTATTGTTGTTTAGATCTGTGAGGCCATGAATCACCATTGACGGCCGGATTGCTTACCACTCGAAACGATCGATGTTTGACAAAACTATGCAAGTTCGTCGCAGACCGGTATAAGGTGGTTCGTTGGGGCGTGTTTTAAGCTACAAATTGCTACGTCGCAGATTCGTATACGACGAATAGAAGCGGAGTTATTGTTGTTTATATCTGTGAGGCCATGAATCACAATTGACGGCCGGATTGCCTACCACTCGAAACGATCGATGTTTGACGAAGCTAAGCAAGTTCGTCGCATATCGGCACAAGGTGGGTCGATTTGACGTGTTTTAAGCTACAAATTGCTATGTCGCAGATTTGCATTCGACGAATAGAAGCGGAGTTATAGTTGTTTATATCTGTCAGGCCATGAATCACCATTGACTGCCGGATTGCTTTCCACTCAAAACGATTGATGTTTGACAAAACTATGCAATTTCGTCGCAGATCGGTATAAGGTGGTTCGTTGGGGCGTGTTTTAAGCTACAAATCGCTATGTCGCAAATTTGCATTCGACTAATAGAAGCTGAGTTATAGTTGTTTATATCTGTGAGGCCATGAATCACCATTGACGGCCGGATTGCTTATCACTCGAAACGATCGACGTTTGACGAATCTATGTAAGTTCGTCGCAGATCGGTAAAAGGTGGGTCGTTGGGCCGTGTTTTATGCTACAAATTCCTATGTCGCAGATTTGCATACGACGAATAGAAGCGGACTTATTGTTGTTTATATCTGTGAGGCCATGAATCACCATTGACGGCCGGATTGCCTACCACTCGAAACGATCGATGTTTGACGAAACTATGCAAGTTCGTCGCAGATCGGCACAAGGTGGGTCGATGTGTCGTGTTTTAAGCTACAAATTGCTATGTCGCAGATTTGCATTCGACGAATAGAAGCGGAGTTATAGTTGTTTAGATCTGTGAGGCCATGAATCACCATTGACGGCCGGATTGCTTACCACTCGAAACGATCGATGTTTGACAAAACTATGCAAGTTCGTTGCAGATCGGTATAAGGTGGTTCGTTTGGGCGTGTTTTAAGCTACAAATTGCTATGTCGCAGATTTGCATACGACGAATAGAAGCGGAGTTATAGTTGTTTATATCTGTCAGGCCATGAATCACCATTGACGACCGGATTGCTTTCCACTCAAAACGATCGATGTTTGACAAAACTATGCATGTTCGTCGCAGACCGGTATAAGGTGGTTCGTTGGGGCGTGTTTTAAGCTACTAATTGCTACGTCGTAGATTCGCATACGACGAATAGAAGCGGAGTTATTGTTGTTTATATCTGTGAGGCCATGAATCGCCATTGGCGACCGGATTGCCTACCACTCGAAACGATCGACGTTTGACGAAACTATACAAGTACGTCGCAGATCGGCCTGAGGTGGGTCGATGTGTCCTGTTTTAAGCTACAAATCGCTATGTCGCAAATTTGCATTCGACGAATAGAAGCTGAGTTATAGTTGTTTATATCTGTCAGGCCATGAATCACCATTGACGGCCGGATTGCTTTCCACTCGAAACGATCGATGTTTGACAAAACAATGCAAGTTCGTCGCAGATCGGTATAAGGTGGTTCTTTGGGGCGTGTTTTATGCTACAAACTGCTATGTCACAGATTTGCATACGACGAATAGAAGCGGAGTTATTGTTGTTTATATCTGTGAGGCCATGAATCACCATTGACGGCCGGATTGCCTACCACTCGAAACGATCGATGTTTGACGAAACTATACAAGTTCGTCGCAGATCGGCACAAGGTGGGTCGATGTGACGTGTTTTTAGCTACAAATTGCTATGTCGCAGATTTGCATTCGACGAATAGAAGCGGAGTTATAGTTGTTTATAGCTGTCAGGCCATGAATCACCATTGACTGCCGGATTGCCTACCACTCGAAACGATCGATGTTTGACGAAACTATGCAAGTTCGTCGCAGATCGGCACAAGGTGGGTCGATGTGTCGTGTTTTAAGCTACAAATTGCTATGTCGCAGATTTGCATTCGACGAATAGAAGCGGAGTTATAGTTGTTTAGATCTGTGAGGCCATGAATCACCATTGACGGCCGGATTGCTTACCACTCGAAACGATCGATGTTTGACAAAACTATGCAAGTTCGTTGCAGATCGGTATAAGGTGGTTCGTTTGGGCGTGTTTTAAGCTACAAATTGCTATGTCGCAGATTTGCATACGACGAATAGAAGCGGAGTTATAGTTGTTTATATCTGTCAGGCCATGAATCACCATTGACGACCGGATTGCTTTCCACTCAAAACGATCGATGTTTGACAAAACTATGCATGTTCGTCGCAGACCGGTATAAGGTGGTTCGTTGGGGCGTGTTTTAAGCTACTAATTGCTACGTCGTAGATTCGCATACGACGAATAGAAGCGGAGTTATTGTTGTTTATATCTGTGAGGCCATGAATCGCCATTGGCGACCGGATTGCCTACCACTCGAAACGATCGACGTTTGACGAAACTATACAAGTACGTCGCAGATCGGCCTGAGGTGGGTCGATGTGTCCTGTTTTAAGCTACAAATCGCTATGTCGCAAATTTGCATTCGACGAATAGAAGCTGAGTTATAGTTGTTTATATCTGTCAGGCCATGAATCACCATTGACGGCCGGATTGCTTTCCACTCGAAACGATCGATGTTTGACAAAACTATGCAAGTTCGTCGCAGATCGGTATAAGGTGGTTCTTTGGGGCGTGTTTTATGCTACAAACTGCTATGTCACAGATTTGCATACGACGAATAGAAGCGGAGTTATTGTTGTTTATATCTGTGAGGCCATGAATCACCATTGACGGCCGGATTGCCTACCACTCGAAACGATCGATGTTTGACGAAACTATACAAGTTCGTCGCAGATCGGCACAAGGTGGGTCGATGTGACGTGTTTTTAGCTACAAATTGCTATGTCGCAGATTTGCATTCGACGAATAGAAGCGGAGTTATAGTTGTTTATAGCTGTCAGGCCATGAATCACCATTGACTGCCGGATTGCTTTCCACTCGAAACGATCGATGTTTGACAAAACTATGCAAGTTCGTCGCAGATCGGTATAAGGTGGTTCGTTTGGGCGTGTTTTAAGCTACAAACTGCTATGTCGCAGATTCGCATACGACGAATAGAAGCGGAGTTATTGTTGTTTATATCTGTGAGGCCATGAATCACCATTGACAGCCGGATTGCCTACCACTCGAAACGATCGATGTTTGACGAAACTATGCAAGTTCGTCGCAGATCGGCACAAGGTGGGTCGATGTGTCGTGTTTTAAGCTACAAATTGCTATGTCGCAGATTTGCATTCGACGAATAGAAGCGGAGTTATAGTTGTTTATATCTGTGAGGCCATGAATCACCATTGACGGCCGGATTGCTTACCACTCGAAACGATCGATGTTTGACAAAACTATGCAAGTTCGTCGCAGATCGGTATAAGGTGGTTCGTTTGGGCGTGTTTTAAGCTACAAATTGCTTGGTCGCAGATTTGCATTCGACGAATAGAAGCGGAGTGATAGTTGTTTATATCTGTGAGGCCATCAATCACCATTGACGGCCGGATTGCTTACCACTCGAAACGATCGATGTTTGACAAAACTATGCAGGTTCGTCGCAGATCGGTATAAGGTGGTTCGTTGGGGCGTGTTTTATGCTACAATTTGCTATGTCGCAGATTCGCATACGACGAATAGAAGCTAAGTTATAGTTGTTTATATCTGTGAGGCCATGAATCATCATTGACGGCCGGATTCCCTACCACTCGAAACGATCGACGTTTGACGAAACTATACAAGTACGTCGCAGATCGGCATGAGGTGGGTCGATGTGTCGTGTTTTAAGCTACAAATTGCTACGTCGCAGATTCGTATACGACGAATAGAAGCGGAGTTATTGTTGTTTATATCTGTGAGGCCATGAATTACCATTGACGGCCGGATTGCCTACCACTCGAAACGATCGATGTTTGTCTAAACTATGCAAGTTCGTCGCAGATCGGCACAAGGTGGGTCGATTTGACGTATTTTAAGCTACAAATTGCTATGTCGCAGATTTGCATTCGACGAATAGAAGCGGAGTTATAGTTGTTTATATCTGTCAGGCCATGAATCACCATTGACTGCCGGATTGCTTTCCACTCAAAACGATCGATGTTTGACAAAACTATGCAATTTCGTCGCAGATCGGTATAAGGTGGTTCGTTGGGGCGTGTTTTAAGCTACAAATCGCTATGTCGCAAATTGGCATTCGACGAATAGAAGCTGAGTTATAGTTGTTTATATCTGTGAGGCCATGAATCACCATTGACGGCCGGATTGCTTACCACTCGAAACGATCGACGTTTGACGAATCTATGCAAGTTCGTCGCAGATCGGTAAAAGGTGGGTCGTTGGGCCGTGTTTTATGCTACAAATTGCTATGTCGCAGATTTGCATACGACGAATAGAAGCGGAGTTATAGTTGTTTATATCTGTCAGGCCATGAATCACCATTGACTGCCGGATTGCTTTCCACTCAAAACGATCGATGTTTGACAAAACTATGCAATTTTGTCGCAGATCGGTATAAGGTGGTTCGTTGGGGCGTGTTTTAAGCTACAAATCGCTATGTCGCAAATTTGCATTCGACGAATAGAAGCTGAGTTATAGTTGTTTATATCTGTCAGGCCATGAATCACCATTGACGACCGGATTGCTTTCCACTCAAAACGATCGATGTTTGACAAAACTATGCATGTTCGTCGCAGACCGGTATAAGGTGGTTCGTTGGGGCGTGTTTTAAGCTACTAATTGCTACGTCGTAGATTCGCATACGACGAATAGAAGCGGAGTTATTGTTGTTTATATCTGTGAGGCCATGAATCGCCATTGGCGACCGGATTGCCTACCACTCGAAACGATCGACGTTTGACGAAACTATACAAGTACGTCGCAGATCGGCCTGAGGTGGGTCGATGTGTCCTGTTTTAAGCTACAAATCGCTATGTCGCAAATTTGCATTCGACGAATAGAAGCTGAGTTATAGTTGTTTATATCTGTCAGGCCATGAATCAACATTGACGGCCGGATTGCTTTCCACTCGAAACGATCGATGTTTGACTAAACTATGCAAGTTCGTCGCAGATCGGTATAAGGTGGTTCTTTGGGGCGTGTTTTATGCTACAAACTGCTATGTCACAGATTTGCATACGACGAATAGAAGCGGAGTTATTGTTGTTTATATCTGTGAGGCCATGAATCACCATTGACGGCCGGATTGCCTACCACTCGAAACGATCGATGTTTGACGAAACTATACAAGTTCGTCGCAGATCGGCACAAGGTGGGTCGATGTGACGTGTTTTTAGCTACAAATTGCTATGTCGCAGATTTGCATTCGACGAATAGAAGCGGAGTTATAGTTGTTTATAGCTGTCAGGCCATGAATCACCATTGACTGCCGGATTGCTTTCCACTCGAAACGATCGATGTTTGACAAAACTATGCAAGTTCGTCGCAGATCGGTATAAGGTGGTTCGTTTGGGCGTGTTTTAAGCTACAAACTGCTATGTCGCAGATTCGCATACGACGAATAGAAGCGGAGTTATTGTTGTTTATATCTGTGAGGCCATGAATCACCATTGACAGCCGGATTGCCTACCACTCGAAACGATCGATGTTTGACGAAACTATGCAAGTTCGTCGCAGATCGGCACAAGGTGGGTCGATGTGTCGTGTTTTAAGCTACAAATTGCTATGTCGCAGATTTGCATTCGACGAATAGAAGCGGAGTTATAGTTGTTTATATCTGTGAGGCCATGAATCACCATTGACGGCCGGATTGCTTACCACTCGAAACGATCGATGTTTGACAAAACTATGCAGGTTCGTCGCAGATCGGTATAAGGTGGTTCGTTTGGGCGTGTTTTAAGCTACAAATTGCTTGGTCGCAGATTTGCATTCGACGAATAGAAGCGGAGTGATAGTTGTTTATATCTGTGAGGCCATCAATCACCATTGACGGCCGGATTGCTTACCACTCGAAACGATCGATGTTTGACAAAACTATGCAGGTTCGTCGCAGATCGGTATAAGGTGGTTCGTTGGGGCGTGTTTTATGCTACAATTTGCTATGTCGCAGATTCGCATACGACGAATAGAAGCTAAGTTATAGTTGTTTATATCTGTGAGGCCATGAATCATCATTGACGGCCGGATTCCCTACCACTCGAAACGATCGACGTTTGACGAAACTATACAAGTACGTCGCAGATCGGCATGAGGTGGGTCGATGTGTCGTGTTTTAAGCTACAAATTGCTACGTCGCAGATTCGTATACGACGAATAGAAGCGGAGTTATTGTTGTTTATATCTATGAGGCCATGAATTACCATTGACGGCCGGATTGCCTACCACTCGAAACGATCGATGTTTGACGAAACTATGCAAGTTCGTCGCAGATCGGCACAAGGTGGGTCGATTTGACGTGTTTTAAGCTACAAATTGCTATGTCGCAGATTTGCATTCGACGAATAGAAGCGGAGTTATAGTTGTTTATATCTGTCAGGCCATGAATCACCATTGACTGCCGGATTGCTTTCCACCCAAAACGATCGATGTTTGACAAAACTATGCAATTTCGTCGCAGATCGGTATAAGGTGGTTCGTTGGGGCGTGTTTTAAGCTACAAATCGCTATGTCGCAAATTGGCATTCGACGAATAGAAGCTGAGTTATAGTTGTTTATATCTGTGAGGCCATGAATCACCATTGACGGCCGGATTGCTTACCACTCGAAACGATCGACGTTTGACGAATCTATGCAAGTTCGTCGCAGATCGGTAAAAGGTGGGTCGTTGGGCCGTGTTTTATGCTACAAATTGCTATGTCGCAGATTTGCATACGACGAATAGAAGCGGAGTTATAGTTGTTTATATCTGTCAGGCCATGAATCACCATTGACTGCCGGATTGCTTTCCACTCAAAACGATCGATGTTTGACAAAACTATGCAATTTTGTCGCAGATCGGTATAAGGTGGTTCGTTGGGGCGTGTTTTAAGCTACAAATCGCTATGTCGCAAATTTGCATTCGACGAATAGAAGCTGAGTTATAGTTGTTTATATCTGTCAGGCCATGAATCACCATTGACGGCCGGATTGCTTTCCACTCAAAACGATCGATGTTTGACAAAACTATGCAAGTTCGTCGCAGACCGGTATAAGGTGGTTCGTTGGGGCGTGTTTTAAGCTACAAATTGCTACGTCGCAGATTCGTATACGACGAATAGAAGCGGAGTTATTGTTGTTTATATCTGTGAGGCCATGAATCACCATTGACGGCCGGATTGCCTACCACTCGAAACGATCGATGTTTGACGATACTATGCAAGTTCGTCGCAGATCGGCACAAGGTGGGTCGATTTGACGTATTTTAAGCTACAAATTGCTATGTCGCAGATTTGCATTCGACGAATAGAAGCGGAGTTATAGTTGTTTATATCTGTCAGGCCATGAATCACCATTGACTGCCGGATTGCTTTCCACTCAAAACGATCGATGTTTGACAAAACTATGCAATTTCGTCGCAGATCGGTATAATGTGGTTCGTTGGGGCGTGTTTTAAGCTACAAATCGCTATGTCGCAAATTTGAATTCGACGAATAGAAGCTGAGTTATAGTTGTTTATATCTGTGAGGCCATGAATCACCATTGACGGCCGGATTGCTTACCACTCGAAACGATCGATGTTTGACAAAACTATGCAGGTTCGTCGCAGATCGGTATAAGGTGGTTCGTTGGGGCGTGTTTTATGCTACAATTTGCTATGTCGCAGATTCGCATACGACGAATAGAAGCTAAGTTATAGTTGTTTATATCTGTGAGGCCATGAATCATCATTGACGGCCGGATTCCCTACCACTCGAAACGATCGACGTTTGACGAAACTATACAAGTACGTCGCAGATCGGCATGAGGTGGGTCGATGTGTCGTGTTTTAAGCTACAAATTGCTACGTCGCAGATTCGTATACGACGAATGGAAGCGGAGTTATTGTTGTTTATATCTATGAGGCCATGAATTACCATTGACGGCCGGATTGCCTACCACTCGAAACGATCGATGTTTGACGAAACTATGCAAGTCGTCGCAGATCGGCACAAGGTGGGTCGATTTGACGTGTTTTAAGCTACAAATTGCTATGTCGCAGATTTGCATTCGACGAATAGAAGCGGAGTTATAGTTGTTTATATCTGTCAGGCCATGAATCACCATTGACTGCCGGATTGCTTTCCACTCAAAACGATCGATGTTTGACAAAACTATGCAATTTCGTCGCAGATCGGTATAAGGTGGTTCGTTGGGGCGTGTTTTAAGCTACAAATCGCTATGTCGCAAATTGGCATTCGACGAATAGAAGCTGAGTTATAGTTGTTTATATCTGTGAGGCCATGAATCACCATTGACGGCCGGATTGCTTACCACTCGAAACGATCGACGTTTGACGAATCTATGCAAGTTCGTCGCAGATCGGTAAATGGTGGGTCGTTGGGCCGTGTTTTATGCTACAAATTGCTATGTCGCAGATTTGCATACGACGAATAGAAGCGGAGTTATAGTTGTTTATATCTGTCAGGCCATGAATCACCATTGACTGCCGGATTGCTTTCCACTCAAAACGATCGATGTTTGACAAAACTATGCAATTTTGTCGCAGATCGGTATAAGGTGGTTCGTTGGGGCGTGTTTTAAGCTACAAATCGCTATGTCGCAAATTTGCATTCGACGAATAGAAGCTGAGTTATAGTTGTTTATATCTGTGAGGCCATGAATCACCATTGACGGCCGGATTGCTTACCACTCGAGACGATCGACGTTTGACGAATCTATGCAAGTTCGTCGCAGATCGGTAAAAGGTGGGTCGTTGGGCCGTGTTTTATGCTACAAATTGCTATGTCGCAGATTTGCATACGACGAATAGGAGCGGAGTTATAGTTGTTTATATCTGTCAGGCCATGAATCACCATTGACGACCGGATTGCTTTCCACTCAAAACGATCGATGTTTGACAAAACTATGCAAGTTCGTCGCAGACCGGTATAAGGTGGTTCGTTGGGGCGTGTTTTAAGCTACTAATTGCTACGTCGTAGATTCGCATACGACGAATAGAAGCGGAGTTATTGTTGTTTATATCTGTGAGGCCATGAATCGCCATTGGCGACCGGATTGACTACCACTCGAAACGATCGACGTTTGACGAAACTATACAAGTACGTCGCAGATCGGCCTGAGGTGGGTCGATGTGTCGTGTTTTAAGCTACAAATCGCTATGTCGCAGATTTGCATTCGACGAATAGAAGCTGAGTTATAGTTGTTTATATCTGTCAGGCCATGAATCACCATTGACGGCCGGATTGCTTTCCACTCGAAACGATCGATGTTTGACAAAACTATGCAAGTTCGTCGCAGATCGGTATAAGGTGGTTCTTTGGGGCGTGTTTTATGCTACAAACTGCTATGTCACAGATTTGCATACGACGAATAGAAGCGGAGTTATTGTTGTTTATATCTGTGAGGCCATGAATCACCATTGACGGCCGGATTGCTTACCACTCGAAACGATCGACGTTTGACGAAACTATGCACGTTCGTCGCAGATCGGTAAAAGGTGGGTCGTTGGGCCGTGTTTTATGCTACAAATTGCTATGTCGCAGATTTGCATACGACGAATAGAAGCGGACTTATTGTTGTTTATATCTGTGAGGCCATGAATCACCATTGACGGCCGGATTGCCTACCACTCGAAACGATCGATGTTTGACGAAACTATGCAAGTTCGTCGCAGATCGGCACAAGGTGGGTCGATGTGTCGTGTTTTAAGCTACAAATTGCTATGTCGCAGATTTGCATTCGACGAATAGAAGCGGAGTTATAGTTGTTTATATCTGTGAGGCCATGAATCACCATTGACGGCCGGATTGCTTACCACTCGAAACGATCGATGTTTGACAAAACTATGCAAGTTCGTCGCAGATCGGTATAAGGTGGTTCGTTTGGGCGTGTTTTAAGCTACAAATTGCTTGGTCGCAGATTTGCATTCGACGAATAGAAGCGGAGTGATAGTTGTTTATATCTGTGAGGCCATCAATCACCATTGACGGCCGGATTGCTTACCACTCGAAACGATCGATGTTTGACAAAACTATACAGGTTCGTCGCAGATCGGTATAAGGTGGTTCGTTGGGGCTTGTTTTATGCTACAATTTGCTATGTCGCAGATTCGCATACGACGAATAGAAGCTAAGTTATAGTTGTTTATATCTGTGAGGCCATGAATCATCATTGACGGCCGGATTCCCTACCACTCGAAACGATCGACGTTTGACGAAACTATACAAGTACGTCGCAGATCGGCATGAGGTGGGTCGATGTGTCGTGTTTTAAGCTACAAATTGCTACGTCGCAGATTCGTATACGACGAATAGAAGCGGAGTTATTGTTGTTTATATCTATGAGGCCATGAATTACCATTGACGGCCGGATTGCCTACCACTCGAAACGATCGATGTTTGACGAAACTATGCAAGTTCGTCGCAGATCGGCACAAGGTGGGTCGATTTGACGTGTTTTAAGCTACAAATTGCTATGTCGCAGATTTGCATTCGACGAATAGAAGCGGAGTTATAGTTGTTTATATCTGTCAGGCCATGAATCACCATTGACTGCCGGATTGCTTTCCACTCAAAACGATCGATGTTTGACAAAACTATGCAATTTCGTCGCAGATCGGTATAAGGTGGTTCGTTGGGGCGTGTTTTAAGCTACAAATCGCTATGTCGCAAATTGGCATTCGACGAATAGAAGCTGAGTTATAGTTGTTTATATCTGTGAGGCCATGAATCACCATTGACGGCCGGATTGCTTACCACTCGAAACGATCGACGTTTGACGAATCTATGCAAGTTCGTCGCAGATCGGTAAATGGTGGGTCGTTGGGCCGTGTTTTATGCAACAAATTGCTATGTCGCAGATTTGCATACGACGAATAGAAGCGGAGTTATAGTTGTTTATATCTGTCAGGCCATGAATCACCATTGACTGCCGGATTGCTTTCCACTCAAAACGATCGATGTTTGACAAAACTATGCAATTTTGTCGCAGATCGGTATAAGGTGGTTCGTTGGGGCGTGTTTTAAGCTACAAATCGCTATGTCGCAAATTTGCATTCGACGAATAGAAGCTGAGTTATAGTTGTTTATATCTGTGAGGCCATGAATCACCATTGACGGCCGGATTGCTTACCACTCGAGACGATCGACGTTTGACGAATCTATGCAAGTTCGTCGCAGATCGGTAAAAGGTGGGTCGTTGGGCCGTGTTTTATGCTACAAATTGCTATGTCGCAGATTTGCATACGACGAATAGGAGCGGAGTTATAGTTGTTTATATCTGTCAGGCCATGAATCACCATTGACGACCGGATTGCTTTCCACTCAAAACGATCGATGTTTGACAAAACTATGCAAGTTCGTCGCAGACCGGTATAAGGTGGTTCGTTGGGGCGTGTTTTAAGCTACTAATTGCTACGTCGTAGATTCGCATACGACGAATAGAAGCGGAGTTATTGTTGTTTATATCTGTGAGGCCATGAATCGCCATTGGCGACTGGAATGCCTACCACTCGAAACGATCGACGTTTGACGAAACTATACAAGTACGTCGCAGATCGGCCTGAGGTGGGTCGATGTGTCGTGTTTTAAGCTACAAATCGCTATGTCGCAGATTTGCATTCGACGAATAGAAGCTGAGTTATAGTTGTTTATATCTGTCAGGCCATGAATCACAATTGACGGCCGGATTGCCTACCACTCGAAACGATCGATGTTTGACGAAACTAAGCAAGTTCGTCGCATATCGGCACAAGGTGGGTCGATTTGACGTGTTTTAAGCTGCAAATTGCTATGTCGCAGATTTGCATTCGACGAATAGAAGCGGAGTTATAGTTGTTTATATCTGTCAGGCCATGAATCACCATTGACTGCCGGATTGCTTTCCACTCAAAACGATCGATGTTTGACAAAACTATGCAATTTCGTCGCAGATCGGTATAAGGTGGTTCGTTGGGGCGTGTTTTAAGCTACAAATCGCTATGTCGCAAATTTGCATTCGACTAATAGAAGCTGAGTTATAGTTGTTTATATCTGTGAGGCCATGAATCACCATTGACGACCGGATTGCTTACCACTCGAAACGATCGACGTTTGACGAATCTATGTAAGTTCGTCGCAGATCGGTAAAAGGTGGGTCGTTGGGCCGTGTTTTATGCTACAAATTCCTATGTCGCAGATTTGCATACGACGAATAGAAGCGGACTTATTGTTGTTTATATCTGTGAGGCCATGAATCACCATTGACGGCCGGATTGCCTACCACTCGAAACGATCGATGTTTGACGAAACTATGCAAGTTCGTCGCAGATCGGCACAAGGTGGGTCGATGTGTCGTGTTTTAAGCTACAAATTGCTATGTCGCAGATTTGCATTCGACGAATAGAAGCGGAGTTATAGTTGTTTAGATCTGTGAGGCCATGAATCACCATTGACGGCCGGATTGCTTACCACTCGAAACGATCGATGTTTGACAAAACTATGCAAGTTCGTTGCAGATCGGTATAAGGTGGTTCGTTTGGGCGTGTTTTAAGCTACAAATTGCTATGTCGCAGATTCGCATACGACGAATAGAAGCGGAGTTATAGTTGTTTATATCTGTCAGGCCATGAATCACCATTGACGACCGGATTGCTTTCCACTCAAAACGATCGATGTTTGACAAAACTATGCATGTTCGTCGCAGACCGGTATAAGGTGGTTCGTTGGGGCGTGTTTTAAGCTACTAATTGCTACGTCGTAGATTCGCATACGACGAATAGAAGCGGAGTTATTGTTGTTTATATCTGTGAGGCCATGAATCGCCATTGGCGACTGGAATGCCTACCACTCGAAACGATCGACGTTTGACGAAACTATACAAGTACGTCGCAGATCGGCCTGAGGTGGGTCGATGTGTCCTGTTTTAAGCTACAAATCGCTATGTCGCAAATTTGCATTCGACGAATAGAAGCTGAGTTATAGTTGTTTATATCTGTCAGGCCATGAATCACCATTGACGGCCGGATTGCTTTCCACTCGAAACGATCGATGTTTGACAAAACTATGCAAGTTCGTCGCAGATCGGTATAAGGTGGTTCTTTGGGGCGTGTTTTATGCTACAAACTGCTATGTCACAGATTTGCATACGACGAATAGAAGCGGAGTTATTGTTGTTTATATCTGTGAGGCCATGAATCATCATTGACGGCCGGATTGCCTACCACTCGAAACGATCGATGTTTGACGAAACTATACAAGTTCGTCGCAGATCGGCACAAGGTGGGTCGATGTGACGTGTTTTTAGCTACAAATTGCGATGTCGCAGATTTGCATTCGACGAATAGAAGCGGAGTTATAGTTGTTTATAGCTGTCAGGCCATGAATCACCATTGACTGCCGGATTGCTTTCCACTCGAAACGATCGATGTTTGACAAAACTATGCAAGTTCGTCGCAGATCGGTATAAGGTGGTTCGTTGGGCCATGTTTTAAGCTACAACTTGCTTTGTCGCAGATTCGCATACGACGAATAGAAGCTGAGTTATAGTTGTTTAGATCTGTGAGGCCATGAATCACCATTGACGGCCGGATTGCTTACCACTCGAAACGATCGATGTTTGACAAAACTATGCAAGTTCGTTGCAGATCGGTATAAGGTGGTTCGTTTGGGCGTGTTTTAAGCTACAAATTGCTATGTCGCAGATTCGCATACGACGAATAGAAGCTGGGTTATAGTTGTTTATATCTGTGAGGCCATGAATCACCATTGACGGCCGGATTCCCTACCACTCGAAACGATCGACGTTTGACGAAACCATGCAAGTTCGTCGCAGATCGGCACAAGGTGGGTCGATGTGACGTGTTTTAAGCTACAAATTGCTATGTCGCAGATTCGCATACGATGAATAGGAGCGGAGTTATTGTTGTTTATATCTGTGAGGCCATGAATCACCATTGACGGCCGGATTGCCTACCACTCGAAACGATCGATGTTTGACGAAACTATACAAGTTCGTCGCAGATCGGCACAAGGTGGGTCGATGTGACGTGTTTTTAGCTACAAATTGCTATGTCGCAGATTTGCATTCGACGAATAGAAGCGGAGTTATAGTTGTTTATATCTGGCAGGCCATGAATCACCATTGACGGCCGGATAGCTTTCCACTCGAAACGATCAATGTTTGACAAAACTATGCAAGTTCGTCGCACATCGGTATAAGGTTGTTCGTTGGGGCGTGTTTTAAGCTACAAACTGCTATGTCGCAGATTCGCATACGACGAATAGAAGCGGAGTTATTGTTGTTTATATCTGTGAGGCCATGAATCACCATTGACAGCCGGATTGCCTACCACTCGAAACGATCGATGTTTGTCTAAACTATAAAAGTACGTCGCAGATTGGCACAAGGTGGGTCGATGTGACGTGTTTTAAGCTACAAATTGCTATGTCGCAGATTCGCATACGATGAATAGGAGCGGAGTTATAGTTGTTTATATCTGTCAGGCCATGAATCACCATTGACGGCCGGATTGCTTTCCACTCAAAACGATCGATGTTTGACAAAACTATGCAAGTTCGTCGCAGACCGGTATAAGGTGGTTCGTTGGGGCGTGTTTTAAGCTACAAATTGCTACGTCGCAGATTCGTATACGACGAATAGAAGCGGAGTTATAGTTGTTTATATCTGTGAGGCCATGAATCACCATTGACGGCCGGATTGCTTACCACTCGAAACGATCGATGTTTGACAAAACTATGCAAGTTCGTCGCAGATCGGTATAAGGTGGTTCGTTTGGGCGTGTTTTAAGCTACAAATTGCTTGGTCGCAGATTTGCATTCGACGAATAGAAGCGGAGTGATAGTTGTTTATATCTGTGAGGCCATCAATCACCATTGACGGCCGGATTGCTTACCACTCGAAACGATCGATGTTTGACAAAACTATGCAGGTTCGTCGCAGATCGGTATAAGGTGGTTCGTTGGGGCGTGTTTTATGCTACAATTTGCTATGTCGCAGATTCGCATACGACGAATAGAAGCTAAGTTATAGTTGTTTATATCTGTGAGGCCATGAATCATCATTGACGGCCGGATTCCCTACCACTCGAAACGATCGACGTTTGACGAAACCATGCAAGTTCGTCGCAGATCGGCACAAGGTGGGTTGATGTGACGTGTTTTAAGCTACAAATTGCTATGTCGCAGATTCGCATACGATGAATAGGAGCGGAGTCATAGTTGTTTATATCTGTCAGGCCATGAATCACCATTGACGACCGGATTGCTTTCCTCTCAAAACGATCGAAGTTTGACAAAACTATGCAAGTTCATCGCAGATCGGCATGAGGTGGGTCGATGTGTCGTGTTTTAAGCTACAAATTGCTATGTCGCAGCTTTGCATACGACGTATAGAAGCGGAGTTATTGTTGTTTATATCTGTGAGGCCATGAATCACCATTGACGGCCGGATTGCCTACCACTCGAAACGATCGATGTTTGACGAAACTATGCAAGTTCGTCGCAGATCGGCACAAGGTGGGTCGATTTGACGTATTTTAAGCTACAAATTGCTATGTCGCAGATTTGCATTCGACGAATAGAAGCGGAGTTATAGTTGTTTATATCTGTCAGGCCATGAATCACCATTGACTGCCGGATTGCTTTCCACTCAAAACGATCGATGTTTGACAAAACTATGCAATTTCGTCGCAGATCGGTATAAGGTGGTTCGTTGGGGCGTGTTTTAAGCTACAAATCGCTATGTCGCAGATTCGCATACGACGAATAGAAGCGGTGTTATCGATGTTTATATCTGTGAGGCCATGAATCACAATTGACGGGCGGATTGCTTTCCACTAGAAACGATCGATGTTTGACGAAACTATGCAAGTTCGTCGCAGATCGGTATAAGGTGGATCATTGGGCCGTGTTTTATGCTACATATTGCTATGTCGCAGATTTGCAAACGACGAATAGAAGCGGACTTATTGTTGTTTATATCTGTGAGGCCATGAATCACCATTGACGACCGGATTGCTTACCACTCGAAACGCTTGACGTTTGACGAAACTATACAAGTACGTCGCAGATCGGCATGAGGTGGGTCGATGTGTCGTGTTTTATGCTACAAATTGCTATGTCGCAGATTTGCATACGACGTATAGAAGCGGAGTTATTGTTGTTTATATCTGTGAGGCCATGAATCACCATTGACGGCCGGATTGCTTTCCACTCGAAACGATCGATGTTTGACGAAACTATGCAAGTTCGTCGCAGATCGGCACAAGGTGGGTCGATGTGACGTGTTTTAAGCTAGAAATTTCTATGTCGCAGATTTGTATTCGATGAATAGAAGCGGAGTTATAGTTGTTTATATCTGGCAGGCCATGAATCACCATTGACGGCCGGAGTCCCTACCACTCGAAACGATCGACGTTTGACGAAACCATGCAAGTTCGTCGCAGATCGGCACAAGGTGGGTCGATGTGACGTGTTTTAAGCTACAAATTGCTATGTCGCAGATTCGTATACGATGAATAGGAGCGGAGTTATAGTTGTTTATATCTGTCAGGCCATGAATCACCATTGACGACCGGATTGCTTTCCACTCAAAACGATCGATGTTTGACAAAACTATGCAAGTTCGTCGCAGACCGGTATAAGGTGGTTCGTTGGGGCGTGTTTTAAGCTACTAATTGCTACGTCGCAGATTCGCATACGACGAATAGAAGCGGAATTATTGTTGTTTATATCTGTGAGGCCATGAATCGCCATTGACGACCGGATTGCCTACCACTCGAAACGATCGACGTTTGACGAAACTATACAAGTATGTCGCAGATCGGCATGAGGTGGGTCGATGTGTCGTGTTTTAAGCTACAAATTGCTATGTCGGATATTGGCATACGACGAATAGAAGCGGAGTTATTGTTGTTTATATCTGTGAGGCCATGAATCACCATTGACGGCCGGATTGCCTACCACTCGAAACGATCGATGTTTGTCTAAACAATAAAAGTACGTCGCAGATTGGCACAAGGTGGGTCGATGTGACGTGTTTCAAGCTACAAATTGCTATGTCGCAGATTCGCATACGATGAATAGGAGCGGAGTTATAGTTGTTTATATCTGTCAGGCCATGAATCACCATTGACGGCCGGATTGCTTTTCACTCAAAACGATCGATGTTTGACGAAACTATGCAAGTTCGTCGCAGATCGGTATAAGGTGGATCATTGGGCCGTGTTTTATGCTACATATTGCTATGTCGCAGATTTGCAAACGACGAATAGAAGCGGACTTATTGTTGTTTATATCTGTGAGGCCATGAATCACCATTGACGACCGGATTGCTTACCACTCGAAACGCTTGACGTTTGACGAAACTATACAAGTACGTCGCAGATCGGCATGAGGTGGGTCGATGTGTCGTGTTTTATGCTACAAATTGCTATGTCGCAGATTTGCATACGACGTATAGAAGCGGAGTTATTGTTGTTTATATCTGTGAGGCCATGAATCACCATTGACGGCCGGATTGCTTTCCACTCGAAACGATCGATGTTTGACGAAACTATGCAAGTTCGTCGCAGATCGGCACAAGGTGGGTCGATGTGACGTGTTTTAAGCTAGAAATTTCTATGTCGCAGATTTGCATTCGATGAATAGAAGCGGAGTTATAGTTGTTTATATCTGGCAGGCCATAAATCACCATTGACGGCCGGAGTCCCTACTACTCGAAACGATCGACGTTTGACGAAACCATGCAAGTTCGTCGCAGATCGGCACAAGGTGGGTCGATGTGACGTGTTTTATGCTACAAATTGCTATGTCGCAGATTCGCATACGATGAATAGGAGCGGAGTTATAGTTGTTTATATCTGTCAGGCCATGAATCACCATTGACGACCGGATTGCTTTCCACTCAAAACGATCGATGTTTGACAAAACTATGCAATTTCGTCGCAGATCGGTATAAGGTGGTTCGTTGGGGCGTGTTTTAAGCTACAAATCGCTATGTCGCAAATTTGAATTCGACGAATAGAAGCTGAGTTATAGTTGTTTATATCTGTGAGGCCATGAATCACCATTGACGGCCGGATTGCTTACCACTCGAAACGATCGACGTTTGACGAAACTGTGCACGTTCGTCGCAGATCGGTAAAAGGTGGGTCGTTGGGCCGTGTTTTATGCTACAAATTGCTATGTCGCAGATTTGCATACGACGAATAGAAGCGGACTTATTGTTGTTTATATCTGTGAGGCCATGAATCACCATTGACGGCCGGATTGCCTACCACTCGAAACGATCGATGTTTGACGAAACTATGCAAGTTCGTCGCAGATCGGCACAAGGTGGGTCGATGTGTCGTGTTTTAAGCTACAAATCGCTATGTCGCAAATTTGAATTCGACGAATAGAAGCTGAGTTATAGTTGTTTATATCTGTGAGGCCATGAATCACCATTGACGGCCGGATTGCTTACCACTCGAAACGATCGACGTTTGACGAAACTATGCACGTTCGTCGCAGATCGGTAAAAGGTGGGTCGTTGGGCCGTGTTTTATGCTACAAATTGCTATGTCGCAGATTTGCATACGACGAATAGAAGCGGACTTATTGTTGTTTATATCTGTGAGGCCATGAATCACCATTGACGGCCGGATTGCTTACCACTCGAAACGATCGATGTTTGACGAAACTATGCAAGTTCGTCGCAGATCGGCACAAGGTGGGTCGATGTGTCGTGTTTTAAGCTACAAATTGCTATGTCGCAGATTTGCATTCGACGAATAGAAGCGGAGTTATAGTTGTTTATATCTGTGAGGCCATGAATCACCATTGACGACCGGATTGCTTACCACTCGAAACGATCGATGTTTGACAAAACTATGCAAGTTCGTCGCAGATCGGTATAAGGTGGTTCGTTTGGGCGTGTTTTAAGCTACAAATTGCTTGGTCGCAGATTTGCATTCGACGAATAGAAGCGGAGTGATAGTTGTTTATATCTGTGAGGCCATCAATCACCATTGACGGCCGGATTGCTTACCACTCGAAACGATCGATGTTTGACAAAACTATGCAGGTTCGTCGCAGATCGGTATAAGGTGGTTCGTTGGGGCATGTTTTATGCTACAATTTGCTATGTCGCAGATTCGCATACGACGAATAGAAGCTAAGTTATAGTTGTTTATATCTGTGAGGCCATGAATCATCATTGACGGCCGGATTCCCTACCACTCGAAACGATCGACGTTTGACGAAACTATACAAGTACGTCGCAGATCGGCATGAGGTGGGTCGATGTGTCGTGTTTTAAGCTACAAATTGCTACGTCGCAGATTCGTATACGACGAATAGAAGCGGAGTTATTGTTGTTTATATCTATGAGGCCATGAATTACCATTGACGGCCGGATTGCCTACCACTCGAAACGATCGATGTTTGACAAAACTATGCAATTTCGTCGCAGATCGGTATAAGGTGGTTCGTTGGGGCGTGTTTTAAGCCACAAATCGCTATGTCGCAAATTGGCATTCGACGAATAGAAGCTGAGTTATAGTTGTTTATATCTGTGAGGCCATGAATCACCATTGACGGCCGGATTGCTTACCACTCGAAACGATCGACGTTTGACGAATCTATGCAAGTTCGTCGCAGATCGGTAAAAGGTGGGTCGTTGGGCCGTGTTTTATGCTACAAATTGCTATGTCGCAGATTTGCATACGACGAATAGAAGCGGAGTTATAGTTGTTTATATCTGTCAGGCCATGAATCACCATTGACTGCCGGATTGCTTTCCACTCAAAACGATCGATGTTTGACAAAACTATGCAATTTTGTCGCAGATCGGTATAAGGTGGTTCGTTGGGGCGTGTTTTAAGCTACAAATCGCTATGTCGCAAATTTGCATTCGACGAATAGAAGCTGAGTTATAGTTGTTTATATCTGTGAGGCCATGAATCACCATTGACGGCCGGATTGCTTACCACTCGAGACGATCGACGTTTGACGAATCTATGCAAGTTCGTCGCAGATCGGTAAAAGGTGGGTCGTTGGGCCGTGTTTTATGCTACAAATTGCTATGTCGCAGATTTGCATACGACGAATAGGAGCGGAGTTATAGTTGTTTATATCTGTCAGGCCATGAATCACCATTGACGACCGGATTGCTTTCCACTCAAAACGATCGATGTTTGACAAAACTATGCAAGTTCGTCGCAGACCGGTATAAGGTGGTTCGTTGGGGCGTGTTTTAAGCTACTAATTGCTACGTCGTAGATTCGCATACGACGAATAGAAGCGGAGTTATTGTTGTTTATATCTGTGAGGCCATGAATCGCCATTGGCGACCGGATTGCCTACCACTCGAAACGATCGACGTTTGACGAAACTATACAAGTACGTCGCAGATCGGCCTGAGGTGGGTCGATGTGTCGTGTTTTAAGCTACAAATCGCTATGTCGCAGATTTGCATTCGACGAATAGAAGCTGAGTTATAGTTGTTTATATCTGTCAGGCCATGAATCACCATTGACGGCCGGATTGCTTTCCACTCGAAACGATCGATGTTTGACAAAACTATGCAAGTTCGTCGCAGATCGGTATAAGGTGGTTCTTTGGGGCGTGTTTTTTGCTACAAACTGCTATGTCACAGATTTGCATACGACGAATAGAAGCGGAGTTATTGTTGTTTATATCTGTGAGGCCATGAATCACCATTGACGGCCGGATTGCCTACCACTTGAAACGATCGATGTTTGACGAAACTATACAAGTTCGTCGCAGATCGGCACAAGGTGGGTCGATGTGACAAGTTTTTAGCTACAAATTGCTATGTCGCAGATTTGCATTCGACGAATAGAAGCGGAGTTATAGTTGTTTATATCTGTCAGGCCATGAATCACCATTGACTGCCGGATTGCTTTCCACTCGAAACGATCGATGTTTGACAAAACTATGCAAGTTCGTCGCAGATCGGTATAAGTTGGTTCGTTGGGCCATGTTTTAAGCTACAAATTGCTTTGTCGCAGATTCGCATACGACGAATAGAAGCTGAGTTATAGTTGTTTAGATCTGTGAGGCCATGAATCACCATTGACGGCCGGATTGCTTTCCACTCGAAACGATCGATGTTTGACGAAACTATGCAAGTTCGTCGCAGATCGGCACAAGGTGGGTCGATGTGACGTGTTTTAAGCTAGAAATTTCTATGTCGCAGATTTGTATTCGATGAATAGAAGCGGAGTTATAGTTGTTTATATCTGGCAGGCCATGAATCACCATTGACGGCCGGAGTCCCTACCACTCGAAACGATCGACGTTTGACGAAACCATGCAAGTTCGTCGCAGATCGGCACAAGGTGGGTCGATGTGACGTGTTTTAAGCTACAAATTGCTATGTCGCAGATTCGTATACGATGAATAGGAGCGGAGTTATAGTTGTTTATATCTGTCAGGCCATGAATCACCATTGACGACCGGATTGCTTTCCACTCAAAACGATCGATGTTTGACAAAACTATGCAAGTTCGTCGCAGACCGGTATAAGGTGGTTCGTTGGGGCGTGTTTTAAGCTACTAATTGCTACGTCGCAGATTCGCATACGACGAATAGAAGCGGAATTATTGTTGTTTATATCTGTGAGGCCATGAATCGCCATTGACGACCGGATTGCCTACCACTCGAAACGATCGACGTTTGACGAAACTATACAAGTATGTCGCAGATCGGCATGAGGTGGGTCGATGTGTCGTGTTTTAAGCTACAAATTGCTATGTCGGATATTGGCATACGACGAATAGAAGCGGAGTTATTGTTGTTTATATCTGTGAGGCCATGAATCACCATTGACGGCCGGATTGCCTACCACTCGAAACGATCGATGTTTGTCTAAACAATAAAAGTACGTCGCAGATTGGCACAAGGTGGGTCGATGTGACGTGTTTCAAGCTACAAATTGCTATGTCGCAGATTCGCATACGATGAATAGGAGCGGAGTTATAGTTGTTTATATCTGTCAGGCCATGAATCACCATTGACGGCCGGATTGCTTTTCACTCAAAACGATCGATGTTTGACGAAACTATGCAAGTTCGTCGCAGATCGGTATAAGGTGGATCATTGGGCCGTGTTTTATGCTACATATTGCTATGTCGCAGATTTGCAAACGACGAATAGAAGCGGACTTATTGTTGTTTATATCTGTGAGGCCATGAATCACCATTGACGACCGGATTGCTTACCACTCGAAACGCTTGACGTTTGACGAAACTATACAAGTACGTCGCAGATCGGCATGAGGTGGGTCGATGTGTCGTGTTTTATGCTACAAATTGCTATGTCGCAGATTTGCATACGACGTATAGAAGCGGAGTTATTGTTGTTTATATCTGTGAGGCCATGAATCACCATTGACGGCCGGATTGCTTTCCACTCGAAACGATCGATGTTTGACGAAACTATGCAAGTTCGTCGCAGATCGGCACAAGGTGGGTCGATGTGACGTGTTTTAAGCTAGAAATTTCTATGTCGCAGATTTGCATTCGATGAATAGAAGCGGAGTTATAGTTGTTTATATCTGGCAGGCCATAAATCACCATTGACGGCCGGAGTCCCTACTACTCGAAACGATCGACGTTTGACGAAACCATGCAAGTTCGTCGCAGATCGGCACAAGGTGGGTCGATGTGACGTGTTTTATGCTACAAATTGCTATGTCGCAGATTCGCATACGATGAATAGGAGCGGAGTTATAGTTGTTTATATCTGTCAGGCCATGAATCACCATTGACGACCGGATTGCTTTCCACTCAAAACGATCGATGTTTGACAAAACTATGCAATTTCGTCGCAGATCGGTATAAGGTGGTTCGTTGGGGCGTGTTTTAAGCTACAAATCGCTATGTCGCAAATTTGAATTCGACGAATAGAAGCTGAGTTATAGTTGTTTATATCTGTGAGGCCATGAATCACCATTGACGGCCGGATTGCTTACCACTCGAAACGATCGACGTTTGACGAAACTGTGCACGTTCGTCGCAGATCGGTAAAAGGTGGGTCGTTGGGCCGTGTTTTATGCTACAAATTGCTATGTCGCAGATTTGCATACGACGAATAGAAGCGGACTTATTGTTGTTTATATCTGTGAGGCCATGAATCACCATTGACGGCCGGATTGCCTACCACTCGAAACGATCGATGTTTGACGAAACTATGCAAGTTCGTCGCAGATCGGCACAAGGTGGGTCGATGTGTCGTGTTTTAAGCTACAAATCGCTATGTCGCAAATTTGAATTCGACGAATAGAAGCTGAGTTATAGTTGTTTATATCTGTGAGGCCATGAATCACCATTGACGGCCGGATTGCTTACCACTCGAAACGATCGACGTTTGACGAAACTATGCACGTTCGTCGCAGATCGGTAAAAGGTGGGTCGTTGGGCCGTGTTTTATGCTACAAATTGCTATGTCGCAGATTTGCATACGACGAATAGAAGCGGACTTATTGTTGTTTATATCTGTGAGGCCATGAATCACCATTGACGGCCGGATTGCCTACCACTCGAAACGATCGATGTTTGACGAAACTATGCAAGTTCGTCGCAGATCGGCACAAGGTGGGTCGATGTGTCGTGTTTTAAGCTACAAATTGCTATGTCGCAGATTTGCATTCGACGAATAGAAGCGGAGTTATAGTTGTTTATATCTGTGAGGCCATGAATCACCATTGACGGCCGGATTGCTTACCACTCGAAACGATCGATGTTTGACAAAACTATGCAAGTTCGTCGCAGATCGGTATAAGGTGGTTCGTTTGGGCGTGTTTTAAGCTACAAATTGCTTGGTCGCAGATTTGCATTCGACGAATAGAAGCGGAGTGATAGTTGTTTATATCTGTGAGGCCATCAATCACCATTGACGGCCGGATTGCTTACCACTCGAAACGATCGATGTTTGACAAAACTATGCAGGTTCGTCGCAGATCGGTATAAGGTGGTTCGTTGGGGCATGTTTTATGCTACAATTTGCTATGTCGCAGATTCGCATACGACGAATAGAAGCTAAGTTATAGTTGTTTATATCTGTGAGGCCATGAATCATCATTGACGGCCGGATTCCCTACCACTCGAAACGATCGACGTTTGACGAAACTATACAAGTACGTCGCAGATCGGCATGAGGTGGGTCGATGTGTCGTGTTTTAAGCTACAAATTGCTACGTCGCAGATTCGTATACGACGAATAGAAGCGGAGTTATTGTTGTTTATATCTATGAGGCCATGAATTACCATTGACGGCCGGATTGCCTACCACTCGAAACGATCGATGTTTGACAAAACTATGCAATTTCGTCGCAGATCGGTATAAGGTGGTTCGTTGGGGCGTGTTTTAAGCCACAAATCGCTATGTCGCAAATTGGCATTCGACGAATAGAAGCTGAGTTATAGTTGTTTATATCTGTGAGGCCATGAATCACCATTGACGGCCGGATTGCTTACCACTCGAAACGATCGACGTTTGACGAATCTATGCAAGTTCGTCGCAGATCGGTAAAAGGTGGGTCGTTGGGCCGTGTTTTATGCTACAAATTGCTATGTCGCAGATTTGCATACGACGAATAGAAGCGGAGTTATAGTTGTTTATATCTGTCAGGCCATGAATCACCATTGACTGCCGGATTGCTTTCCACTCAAAACGATCGATGTTTGACAAAACTATGCAATTTTGTCGCAGATCGGTATAAGGTGGTTCGTTGGGGCGTGTTTTAAGCTACAAATCGCTATGTCGCAAATTTGCATTCGACGAATAGAAGCTGAGTTATAGTTGTTTATATCTGTGAGGCCATGAATCACCATTGACGGCCGGATTGCTTACCACTCGAGACGATCGACGTTTGACGAATCTATGCAAGTTCGTCGCAGATCGGTAAAAGGTGGGTCGTTGGGCCGTGTTTTATGCTACAAATTGCTATGTCGCAGATTTGCATACGACGAATAGGAGCGGAGTTATAGTTGTTTATATCTGTCAGGCCATGAATCACCATTGACGACCGGATTGCTTTCCACTCAAAACGATCGATGTTTGACAAAACTATGCAAGTTCGTCGCAGACCGGTATAAGGTGGTTCGTTGGGGCGTGTTTTAAGCTACTAATTGCTACGTCGTAGATTCGCATACGACGAATAGAAGCGGAGTTATTGTTGTTTATATCTGTGAGGCCATGAATCGCCATTGGCGACCGGATTGCCTACCACTCGAAACGATCGACGTTTGACGAAACTATACAAGTACGTCGCAGATCGGCCTGAGGTGGGTCGATGTGTCGTGTTTTAAGCTACAAATCGCTATGTCGCAGATTTGCATTCGACGAATAGAAGCTGAGTTATAGTTGTTTATATCTGTCAGGCCATGAATCACCATTGACGGCCGGATTGCTTTCCACTCGAAACGATCGATGTTTGACAAAACTATGCAAGTTCGTCGCAGATCGGTATAAGGTGGTTCTTTGGGGCGTGTTTTTTGCTACAAACTGCTATGTCACAGATTTGCATACGACGAATAGAAGCGGAGTTATTGTTGTTTATATCTGTGAGGCCATGAATCACCATTGACGGCCGGATTGCCTACCACTTGAAACGATCGATGTTTGACGAAACTATACAAGTTCGTCGCAGATCGGCACAAGGTGGGTCGATGTGACAAGTTTTTAGCTACAAATTGCTATGTCGCAGATTTGCATTCGACGAATAGAAGCGGAGTTATAGTTGTTTATATCTGTCAGGCCATGAATCACCATTGACTGCCGGATTGCTTTCCACTCGAAACGATCGATGTTTGACAAAACTATGCAAGTTCGTCGCAGATCGGTATAAGTTGGTTCGTTGGGCCATGTTTTAAGCTACAAATTGCTTTGTCGCAGATTCGCATACGACGAATAGAAGCTGAGTTATAGTTGTTTAGATCTGTGAGGCCATGAATCACCATTGACGGCCGGATTGCTTACCACTCGAAACGATCGATGTTTGACAAAACTATGCAAGTTCGTCGCAGACCGGTATAAGGTGGTTCGTTGGGGCGTGTTTTAAGCTACAAATTGCTACGTCGCAGATTCGTATACGACGAATAGAAGCGGAGTTATTGTTGTTTATATCTGTGAGGCCATGAATCACAATTGACGGCCGGATTGCCTACCACTCGAAACGATCGATGTTTGACGAAACTAAGCAAGTTCGTCGCATATGGGCACAAGGTGGGTCGATTCGACGTGTTTTAAGCTACAAATTGCTATGTCGCAGATTTGCATTCGACGAATAGAAGCGGAGTTATAGTTGTTTATATCTGTCAGGCCATGAATCACCATTGACTGCCGGATTGCTTTCCACTCAAAACGATCGATGTTTGACAAAACTATGCAATTTCGTCGCAGATCGGTATAAGGTGGTTCGTTGGGGCGTGTTTTAAGCTACAAATCGCTATGTCGCAAATTTGCATTCGACTAATAGAAGCTGAGTTATAGTTGTTTATATCTGTGAGGCCATGAATCACCATTGACGGCCGGATTGCTTACCACTCGAAACGATCGACGTTTGACGAATCTATGTAAGTTCGTCGCAGATCGGTAAAAGGTGGGTCGTTGGGCCGTGTTTTATGCTACAAATTCCTATGTCGCAGATTTGCATACGACGAATAGAAGCGGACTTATTGTTGTTTATATCTGTGAGGCCATGAATCACCATTGACGGCCGGATTGCCTACCACTCGAAACGATCGATGTTTGACGAAACTATGCAAGTTCGTCGCAGATCGGCACAAGGTGGGTCGATGTGTCGTGTTTTAAGCTACAAATTGCTATGTCGCAGATTTGCATTCGACGAATAGAAGCGGAGTTATAGTTGTTTAGATCTGTGAGGCCATGAATCACCATTGACGGCCGGATTGCTTACCACTCGAAACGATCGATGTTTGACAAAACTATGCAAGTTCGTTGCAGATCGGTATAAGGTGGTTCGTTTTGGCGTGTTTTAAGCTACAAATTGCTATGTCGCAGATTCGCATACGACGAATAGAAGCGGAGTTATAGTTGTTTATATCTGTCAGGCCATGAATCACCATTGACGACCGGATTGCTTTCCACTCAAAACGATCGATGTTTGACAAAACTATGCATGTTCGTCGCAGACCGGTATAAGGTGGTTCGTTGGGGCGTGTTTTAAGCTACTAATTGCTACGTCGTAGATTCGCATACGACGAATAGAAGCGGAGTTATTGTTGTTTATATCTGTGAGGCCATGAATCGCCACTGGCGACCGGATTGCCTACCACTCGAAACGATCGACGTTTGACGAAACTATACAAGTACGTCGCAGATCGGCCTGAGGTGGGTCGATGTGTCCTGTTTTAAGCTACAAATCGCTATGTCGCAAATTTGCATTCGACGAATAGAAGCTGAGTTATAGTTGTTTATATCTGTCAGGCCATGAATCACCATTGACGGCCGGATTGCTTTCCACTCGAAACGATCGATGTTTGACAAAACTATGCAAGTTCGTCGCAGATCGGTATAAGGTGGTTCTTTGGGGCGTGTTTTATGCTACAAACTGCTATGTCACAGATTTGCATACGACGAATAGAAGCGGAGTTATTGTTGTTTATATCTGTGAGGCCATGAATCATCATTGACGGCCGGATTGCCTACCACTCGAAACGATCGATGTTTGACGAAACTATACAAGTTCGTCGCAGATCGGCACAAGGTGGGTCGATGTGACGTGTTTTTAGCTACAAATTGCTATGTCGCAGATTTGCATTCGACGAATAGAAGCGGAGTTATAGTTGTTTATAGCTGTCAGGCCATGAATCACCATTGACTGCCGGATTGCTTTCCACTCGAAACGATCGATGTTTGACAAAACTATGCAAGTTCGTCGCAGATCGGTATAAGGTGGTTCGTTGGGCCATGTTTTAAGCTACAACTTGCTTTGTCGCAGATTCGCATACGACGAATAGAAGCTGAGTTATAGTTGTTTAGATCTGTGAGGCCATGAATCACCATTGACGGCCGGATTGCTTACCACTCGAAACGATCGATGTTTGACAAAACTATGCAAGTTCGTTGCAGATCGGTATAAGGTGGTTCGTTTGGGCGTGTTTTAAGCTACAAATTGCTATGTCGCAGATTCGCATACGACGAATAGAAGCTGGGTTATAGTTGTTTATATCTGTGAGGCCATGAATCGCCATTGACGACCGGATTGCCTACCACTCGAAACGATCGACGTTTGACGAAACTATACAAGTACGTCGCAGATCGGCCTGAGGTGGGTCGATGTGTCGTGTTTTAAGCTACAAATCGCTATGTCGCAAATTTGCATACGACGAATAGAAGCGGAGTTATTGTTGTTTATATCTGTGAGGCCATGAATCACCATTGACGGCCGGATTGCCTACCACTCGAAACGATCGATGTTTGACGAAACTATACAAGTTCGTCGCAGATCGGCACAAGGTGGGTCGATGTGACGTGTTTTTAGCTACAAATTGCTATGTCGCAGATTTGCATTCGACGAATAGAAGCGGAGTTATAGTTGTTTATATCTGGCAGGCCATGAATCACCATTGACGGCCGGATTGCTTTCCACTCGAAACGATCAATGTTTGACAAAACTATGCAAGTTCGTCGCACATCGGTATAAGGTTGTTCGTTGGGGCGTGTTTTAAGCTACAAACTGCTATGTCGCAGATTCGCATACGACGAATAGAAGCGGAGTTATTGTTGTTTATATCTGTGAGGCCATGAATCACCATTGACAGCCGGATTGCCTACCACTCGAAACGATCGATGTTTGTCTAAACTATAAAAGTACGTCGCAGATTGGCACAAGGTGGGTCGATGTGACGTGTTTTAAGCTACAAATTGCTATGTCGCAGATTCGCATACGATGAATAGGAGCGGAGTTATAGTTGTTTATATCTGTCAGGCCATGAATCACCATTGACGGCCGGATTGCTTTCCACTCAAAGCGATCGATGTTTGACAAAACTATGCAAGTTCGTCGCAGACCGGTATAAGGTGGTTCGTTGGGGCGTGTTTTAAGCTACAAATTGCTACGTCGCAGATTCGTATACGACGAATAGAAGCGGAGTTATAGTTGTTTATATCTGTGAGGCCATGAATCACCATTGACGGCCGGATTGCTTACCACTCGAAACGATCGATGTTTGACAAAACTATGCAAGTTCGTCGCAGATCGGTATAAGGTGGTTCGTTTGGGCGTGTTTTAAGCTACAAATTGCTTGGTCGCAGATTTGCATTCGACGAATAGAAGCGGAGTGATAGTTGTTTATATCTGTGAGGCCATCAATCACCATTGACGGCCGGATTGCTTACCACTCGAAACGATCGATGTTTGACAAAACTATGCAGGTTCGTCGCAGATCGGTATAAGGTGGTTCGTTGGGGCGTGTTTTATGCTACAATTTACTATGTCGCAGATTCGCATACGACGAATAGAAGCTAAGTTATAGTTGTTTATATCTGTGAGGCCATGAATCATCATTGACGGCCGGATTCCCTACCACTCGAAACGATCGACGTTTGACGAAACCTTGCAAGTTCGTCGCAGATCGGCACAAGGTGGGTTGATGTGACGTGTTTTAAGCTACAAATTGCTATGTCGCAGATTCGCATACGATGAATAGGAGCGGAGTTATAGTTGTTTATATCTGTCAGGCCATGAATCACCATTGACGACCGGATTGCTTTCCACTCAAAACGATCGATGTTTGACGAAACTATGCAAGTTCGTCGCAGATCGGCATGAGGTGGGTCGATGTGTCGTGTTTTAAGCTACAAATTGCTATGTCGCAGCTTTGCATACGACGTATAGAAGCGGAGTTATTGTTGTTTATATCTGTGAGGCAATGAATCACCATTGACGGCCGGATTGCTTTCCACTAGAAACGATCGATGTTTGACGAAACTATGCAAGTTCGTCGCAGATCGGTATAAGGTGGATCATTGGGCCGTGTTTTATGCTACATATTGCTATGTCGCAGATTTGCAAACGACGAATAGAAGCGGACTTATTGTTGTTTATATCTGTGAGGCCATGAATCACCATTGACGGCCGGATTGCCTACCACTCGAAACGATCGATGTTTGACGAAACTATGCAAGTTCGTCGCAGATCGGCACAAGGTGGGTCGATTTGACGTATTTTAAGCTACAAATTGCTATGTCGCAGATTTGCATTCGACGAATAGAAGCGGAGTTATAGTTGTTTATATCTGTCAGGCCATGAATCACCATTGACTGCCGGATTGCTTTCCACTCAAAACGATCGATGTTTGACAAAACTATGCAATTTCGTCGCAGATCGGTATAAGGTGGTTCGTTGGGGCGTGTTTTAAGCTACAAATCGCTATGTCGCAGATTCGCATACGACGAATAGAAGCGGTGTTATCGATGTTTATATCTGTGAGGCCATGAATCACCATTGACGGCCGGATTGCTTTCCACTAGAAACGATCGATGTTTGACGAAACTATGCAAGTTCGTCGCAGATCGGTATAAGGTGGATCATTGGGCCGTGTTTTATGCTACATATTGCTATGTCGCAGATTTGCAAACGACGAATAGAAGCGGACTTATTGTTGTTTATATCTGTGAGGCCATGAATCACCATTGACGACCGGATTGCTTACCACTCGAAACGCTTGACGTTTGACGAAACTATACAAGTACGTCGCAGATCGGCATGAGGTGGGTCGATGTGTCGTGTTTTATGCTACAAATTGCTATGTCGCAGATTTGCATACGACGTATAGAAGCGGAGTTATTGTTGTTTATATCTGTGAGGCCATGAATCACCATTGACGGCCGGATTGCTTTCCACTCGAAACGATCGATGTTTGACGAAACTATGCAAGTTCGTCGCAGATCGGCACAAGGTGGGTCGATGTGACGTGTTTTAAGCTAGAAATTTCTATGTCGCAGATTTGTATTCGATGAATAGAAGCGGAGTTATAGTTGTTTATATCTGGCAGGCCATGAATCACCATTGACGGCCGGAGTCCCTACCACTCGAAACGATCGACGTTTGACGAAACCATGCAAGTTCGTCGCAGATCGGCACAAGGTGGGTCGATGTGACGTGTTTTAAGCTACAAATTGCTATGTCGCAGATTCGTATACGATGAATAGGAGCGGAGTTATAGTTGTTTATATCTGTCAGGCCATGAATCACCATTGACGACCGGATTGCTTTCCACTCAAAACGATCGATGTTTGACAAAACTATGCAAGTTCGTCGCAGACCGGTATAAGGTGGTTCGTTGGGGCGTGTTTTAAGCTACTAATTGCTACGTCGCAGATTCGCATACGACGAATAGAAGCGGAATTATTGTTGTTTATATCTGTGAGGCCATGAATCGCCATTGACGACCGGATTGCCTACCACTCGAAACGATCGACGTTTGACGAAACTATACAAGTATGTCGCAGATCGGCATGAGGTGGGTCGATGTGTCGTGTTTTAAGCTACAAATTGCTATGTCGCAGATTTGCATACGACGTATAGAAGCGGAGTTATTGTTGTTTATATCTGTGAGGCCATGAATCACCATTGACGACCGGATTGCTTACCACTCGAAACGCTTGACGTTTGACGAAACTATACAAGTACGTCGCAGATCGGCATGAGGTGGGTCGATGTGTCGTGTTTTATGCTACAAATTGCTATGTCGCAGATTTGCATACGACGTATAGAAGCAGAGTTTTTGTTGTTTATATCTGTGAGGCCATGAATCACCATTGACGGCCGGATTGCTTTCCACTCGAAACGATCGATGTTTGACGAAACTATGCAAGTTCGTCGCAGATCGGCACAAGGTGGGTCGATGTGACGTGTTTTAAGCTAGAAATTTCTATGTCGCAGATTTGCATTCGATGAATAGAAGCGGAGTTATAGTTGTTTATATCTGTGAGGCCATGAATCACCATTGACGACCGGATTGCCTTCCACTCGAAACGATCGACGTTTGACGAAACTATACAAGTACGTCGCAGATCGGCATGAGGTGGGTCGATGTGTCGTGTTTAAGCTACAAATCGCTATGTCGCAGATTCGCATACGACGAATAGAAGCGGAGTTATCGATGTTTATATCTGTGAGGCCATGAATCACCATTGACGACCGGATTGCTTACCACTCGAAACGCTTGACGTTTGACGAATCTATGCAAGTTCGTCGCAGATCGGTAAAAGGTGGGTCGTTGGGCCGTGTTTTATGCTACAAATTGCTATGTCGCAGATTTGCATACGACGAATAGAAGCGGAGTTATAGTTGTTTATATCTGTCAGGCCATGAATCACCATTGACTGCCGGATTGCTTTCCACTCAAAACGATCGATGTTTGACAAAACTATGCAATTTTGTCGCAGATCGGTATAAGGTGGTTCGTTGGGGCGTGTTTTAAGCTACAAATCGCTATGTCGCAAATTTGCATTCGACGAATAGAAGCTGAGTTATAGTTGTTTATATCTGTGAGGCCATGAATCACCATTGACGGCCGGATTGCTTACCACTCGAGACGATCGACGTTTGACGAATCTATGCAAGTTCGTCGCAGATCGGTAAAAGGTGGGTCGTTGGGCCGTGTTTTATGCTACAAATTGCTATGTCGCAGATTTGCATACGACGAATAGGAGCGGAGTTATAGTTGTTTATATCTGTCAGGCCATGAATCACCATTGACGACCGGATTGCTTTCCACTCAAAACGATCGATGTTTGACAAAACTATGCAAGTTCGTCGCAGACCGGTATAAGGTGGTTCGTTGGGGCGTGTTTTAAGCTACTAATTGCTACGTCGTAGATTCGCATACGACGAATAGAAGCGGAGTTATTGTTGTTTATATCTGTGAGGCCATGAATCGCCATTGGCGACCGGATTGCCTACCACTCGAAACGATCGACGTTTGACGAAACTATACAAGTACGTCGCAGATCGGCCTGAGGTGGGTCGATGTGTCGTGTTTTAAGCTACAAATCGCTATGTCGCAGATTTGCATTCGACGAATAGAAGCTGAGTTATAGTTGTTTATATCTGTCAGGCCATGAATCACCATTGACGGCCGGATTGCTTTCCACTCGAAACGATCGATGTTTGACAAAACTATGCAAGTTCGTCGCAGATCGGTATAAGGTGGTTCTTTGGGGCGTGTTTTTTGCTACAAACTGCTATGTCACAGATTTGCATACGACGAATAGAAGCGGAGTTATTGTTGTTTATATCTGTGAGGCCATGAATCACCATTGACGGCCGGATTGCCTACCACTTGAAACGATCGATGTTTGACGAAACTATACAAGTTCGTCGCAGATCGGCACAAGGTGGGTCGATGTGACAAGTTTTTAGCTACAAATTGCTATGTCGCAGATTTGCATTCGACGAATAGAAGCGGAGTTATAGTTGTTTATATCTGTCAGGCCATGAATCACCATTGACGGCCGGATTGCTTTCCACTCGAAACGATCGATGTTTGACAAAACTATGCAAGTTCGTCGCAGATCGGTATAAGTTGGTTCGTTGGGCCATGTTTTAAGCTACAAATTGCTTTGTCGCAGATTCGCATACGACGAATAGAAGCTGAGTTATAGTTGTTTAGATCTGTGAGGCCATGAATCACCATTGACGGCCGGATTGCTTACCACTCGAAACGATCGATGTTTGACAAAACTATGCAAGTTCGTCGCAGACCGGTATAAGGTGGTTCGTTGGGGCGTGTTTTAAGCTACAAATTGCTACGTCGCAGATTCGTATACGACGAATAGAAGCGGAGTTATTGTTGTTTATATCTGTGAGGCCATGAATCACAATTGACGGCCGGATTGCCTACCACTCGAAACGATCGATGTTTGACGAAACTAAGCAAGTTCGTCGCATATGGGCACAAGGTGGGTCGATTCGACGTGTTTTAAGCTACAAATTGCTATGTCGCAGATTTGCATTCGACGAATAGAAGCGGAGTTATAGTTGTTTATATCTGTCAGGCCATGAATCACCATTGACTGCCGGATTGCTTTCCACTCAAAACGATCGATGTTTGACAAAACTATGCAATTTCGTCGCAGATCGGTATAAGGTGGTTCGTTGGGGCGTGTTTTAAGCTACAAATCGCTATGTCGCAAATTTGCATTCGACTAATAGAAGCTGAGTTATAGTTGTTTATATCTGTGAGGCCATGAATCACCATTGACGGCCGGATTGCTTACCACTCGAAACGATCGACGTTTGACGAATCTATGTAAGTTCGTCGCAGATCGGTAAAAGGTGGGTCGTTGGGCCGTGTTTTATGCTACAAATTCCTATGTCGCAGATTTGCATACGACGAATAGAAGCGGACTTATTGTTGTTTATATCTGTGAGGCCATGAATCACCATTGACGGCCGGATTGCCTACCACTCGAAACGATCGATGTTTGACGAAACTATGCAAGTTCGTCGCAGATCGGCACAAGGTGGGTCGATGTGTCGTGTTTTAAGCTACAAATTGCTATGTCGCAGATTTGCATTCGACGAATAGAAGCGGAGTTATAGTTGTTTAGATCTGTGAGGCCATGAATCACCATTGACGGCCGGATTGCTTACCACTCGAAACGATCGATGTTTGACAAAACTATGCAAGTTCGTCGCAGATCGGTATAAGGTGGTTCGTTTGGGCGTGTTTTAAGCTACAAATTGCTATGTCGCAGATTCGCATACGACGAATAGAAGCGGAGTTATAGTTGTTTATATCTGTCAGGCCATGAATCACCATTGACGACCGGATTGCTTTCCACTCAAAACGATCGATGTTTGACAAAACTATGCATGTTCGTCGCAGACCGGTATAAGGTGGTTCGTTGGGGCGTGTTTTAAGCTACTAATTGCTACGTCGTAGATTCGCATACGACGAATAGAAGCGGAGTTATTGTTGTTTATATCTGTGAGGCCATGAATCGCCACTGGCGACCGGATTGCCTACCACTCGAAACGATCGACGTTTGACGAAACTATACAAGTACGTCGCAGATCGGCCTGAGGTGGGTCGATGTGTCCTGTTTTAAGCTACAAATCGCTATGTCGCAAATTTGCATTCGACGAATAGAAGCTGAGTTATAGTTGTTTATATCTGTCAGGCCATGAATCACCATTGACGGCCGGATTGCTTTCCACTCGAAACGATCGATGTTTGACAAAACTATGCAAGTTCGTCGCAGATCGGTATAAGGTGGTTCTTTGGGGCGTGTTTTATGCTACAAACTGCTATGTCACAGATTTGCATACGACGAATAGAAGCGGAGTTATTGTTGTTTATATCTGTGAGGCCATGAATCATCATTGACGGCCGGATTGCCTACCACTCGAAACGATCGATGTTTGACGAAACTATACAAGTTCGTCGCAGATCGGCACAAGGTGGGTCGATGTGACGTGTTTTTAGCTACAAATTGCTATGTCGCAGATTTGCATTCGACGAATAGAAGCGGAGTTATAGTTGTTTATAGCTGTCAGGCCATGAATCACCATTGACTGCCGGATTGCTTTCCACTCGAAACGATCGATGTTTGACAAAACTATGCAAGTTCGTCGCAGATCGGTATAAGGTGGTTCGTTGGGCCATGTTTTAAGCTACAACTTGCTTTGTCGCAGATTCGCATACGACGAATAGAAGCTGAGTTATAGTTGTTTAGATCTGTGAGGCCATGAATCACCATTGACGGCCGGATTGCTTACCACTCGAAACGATCGATGTTTGACAAAACTATGCAAGTTCGTTGCAGATCGGTATAAGGTGGTTCGTTTGGGCGTGTTTTAAGCTACAAATTGCTATGTCGCAGATTCGCATACGACGAATAGAAGCTGGGTTATAGTTGTTTATATCTGTGAGGCCATGAATCACCATTGACGGCCGGATTCCCTACCACTCGAAACGATCGACGTTTGACGAAACCATGCAAGTTCGTCGCAGATCGGCACAAGGTAGGTCGATGTGACGTGTTTTAAGCTACAAATTGCTATGTCGCAGATTCGCATACGATGAATAGGAGCGGAGTTATAGTTGTTTATATCTGTCAGGCCATGAATCACCATTGACGACCGGATTGCTTTCCACTCAAAACGATCGATGTTTGACAAAACTATGCAAGTTCGTCGCAGACCGGTATAAGGTGGTTCGTTGGAGCGTGTTTTAAGCTACTAATTGCTACGTCGTAGATTCGCATACGACGAATAGAAGCGGAGTTATTGTTGTTTATATCTGTGAGGCCATGAATCGCCATTGACGACCGGATTGCCTACCACTCGAAACGATCGACGTTTGACGAAACTATACAAGTACGTCGCAGATCGGCCTGAGGTGGGTCGATGTGTCGTGTTTTAAGCTACAAATCGCTATGTCGCAAATTTGCATACGACGAATAGAAGCGGAGTTATTGTTGTTTATATCTGTGAGGCCATGAATCACCATTGACGGCCGGATTGCCTACCACTCGAAACGATCGATGTTTGACGAAACTATACAAGTTCGTCGCAGATCGGCACAAGGTGGGTCGATGTGACGTGTTTTTAGCAACAAATTGCTATGTCGCAGATTTGCATTCGACGAATAGAAGCGGAGTTATAGTTGTTTATATCTGGCAGGCCATGAATCACCATTGACGGCCGGATAGCTTTCCACTCGAAACGATCAATGTTTGACAAAACTATGCAAGTTCGTCGCACATCGGTATAAGGTTGTTCGTTGGGGCGTGTTTTAAGCTACAAACTGCTATGTCGCAGATTCGCATACGACGAATAGAAGCGGAGTTATTGTTGTTTATATCTGTGAGGCCATGAATCACCATTGACAGCCGGATTGCCTACCACTCGAAACGATCGATGTTTGTCTAAACTATAAAAGTACGTCGCAGATTGGCACAAGGTGGGTCGATGTGACGTGTTTTAAGCTACAAATTGCTATGTCGCAGATTCGCATACGATGAATAGGAGCGGAGTTATAGTTGTTTATATCTGTCAGGCCATGAATCACCATTGACGGCCGGATTGCTTTCCACTCAAAGCGATCGATGTTTGACAAAACTATGCAAGTTCGTCGCAGACCGGTATAAGGTGGTTCGTTGGGGCGTGTTTTAAGCTACAAATTGCTACGTCGCAGATTCGTATACGACGAATAGAAGCGGAGTTATAGTTGTTTATATCTGTGAGGCCATGAATCACCATTGACGGCCGGATTGCTTACCACTCGAAACGATCGATGTTTGACAAAACTATGCAAGTTCGTCGCAGATCGGTATAAGGTGGTTCGTTTGGGCGTGTTTTAAGCTACAAATTGCTTGGTCGCAGATTTGCATTCGACGAATAGAAGCGGAGTGATAGTTGTTTATATCTGTGAGGCCATCAATCACCATTGACGGCCGGATTGCTTACCACTCGAAACGATCGATGTTTGACAAAACTATGCAGGTTCGTCGCAGATCGGTATAAGGTGGTTCGTTGGGGCGTGTTTTATGCTACAATTTACTATGTCGCAGATTCGCATACGACGAATAGAAGCTAAGTTATAGTTGTTTATATCTGTGAGGCCATGAATCATCATTGACGGCCGGATTCCCTACCACTCGAAACGATCGACGTTTGACGAAACCTTGCAAGTTCGTCGCAGATCGGCACAAGGTGGGTTGATGTGACGTGTTTTAAGCTACAAATTGCTATGTCGCAGATTCGCATACGATGAATAGGAGCGGAGTTATAGTTGTTTATATCTGTCAGGCCATGAATCACCATTGACGACCGGATTGCTTTCCACTCAAAACGATCGATGTTTGACGAAACTATGCAAGTTCGTCGCAGATCGGCATGAGGTGGGTCGATGTGTCGTGTTTTAAGCTACAAATTGCTATGTCGCAGCTTTGCATACGACGTATAGAAGCGGAGTTATTGTTGTTTATATCTGTGAGGCAATGAATCACCATTGACGGCCGGATTGCTTTCCACTAGAAACGATCGATGTTTGACGAAACTATGCAAGTTCGTCGCAGATCGGTATAAGGTGGATCATTGGGCCGTGTTTTATGCTACATATTGCTATGTCGCAGATTTGCAAACGACGAATAGAAGCGGACTTATTGTTGTTTATATCTGTGAGGCCATGAATCACCATTGACGGCCGGATTGCCTACCACTCGAAACGATCGATGTTTGACGAAACTATGCAAGTTCGTCGCAGATCGGCACAAGGTGGGTCGATTTGACGTATTTTAAGCTACAAATTGCTATGTCGCAGATTTGCATTCGACGAATAGAAGCGGAGTTATAGTTGTTTATATCTGTCAGGCCATGAATCACCATTGACTGCCGGATTGCTTTCCACTCAAAACGATCGATGTTTGACAAAACTATGCAATTTCGTCGCAGATCGGTATAAGGTGGTTCGTTGGGGCGTGTTTTAAGCTACAAATCGCTATGTCGCAGATTCGCATACGACGAATAGAAGCGGTGTTATCGATGTTTATATCTGTGAGGCCATGAATCACCATTGACGGCCGGATTGCTTTCCACTAGAAACGATCGATGTTTGACGAAACTATGCAAGTTCGTCGCAGATCGGTATAAGGTGGATCATTGGGCCGTGTTTTATGCTACATATTGCTATGTCGCAGATTTGCAAACGACGAATAGAAGCGGAGTTATAGTTGTTTATATCTGTGAGGCCATGAATCACCATTGACGACCGGATTGCTTACCACTCGAAACGCTTGACGTTTGACGAAACTATACAAGTACGTCGCAGATCGGCATGAGGTGGGTCGATGTGTCGTGTTTTATGCTACAAATTGCTATGTCGCAGATTTGCATACGACGAATAGAAGCGGAGTTATTGTTGTTTATATCTGTGAGGCCATGAATCACCATTGACGGCCGGATTGCTTTCCACTCGAAACGATCGATGTTTGACGAAACTATGCAAGTTCGTCGCAGATCGGCACAAGGTGGGTCGATGTGACGTGTTTTAAGCTAGAAATTTCTATGTCGCAGATTTGTATTCGATGAATAGAAGCGGAGTTATAGTTGTTTATATCTGGCAGGCCATGAATCACCATTGACGGCCGGAGTCCCTACCACTCGAAACGATCGACGTTTGACGAAACCATGCAAGTTCGTCGCAGATCGGCACAAGGTGGGTCGATGTGACGTGTTTTAAGCTACAAATTGCTATGTCGCAGATTCGTATACGATGAATAGGAGCGGAGTTATAGTTGTTTATATCTGTCAGGCCATGAATCACCATTGACGACCGGATTGCTTTCCACTCAAAACGATCGATGTTTGACAAAACTATGCAAGTTCGTCGCAGACCGGTATAAGGTGGTTCGTTGGGGCGTGTTTTAAGCTACTAATTGCTACGTCGCAGATTCGCATACGACGAATAGAAGCGGAATTATTGTTGTTTATATCTGTGAGGCCATGAATCGCCATTGACGACCGGATTGCCTACCACTCGAAACGATCGACGTTTGACGAAACTATACAAGTATGTCGCAGATCGGCATGAGGTGGGTCGATGTGTCGTGTTTTAAGCTACAAATTGCTATGTCGCAGATTTGCATACGACGTATAGAAGCGGAGTTATTGTTGTTTATATCTGTGAGGCCATGAATCACCATTGACGGCCGGATTGCTTTCCACTAGAAACGATCGATGTTTGACGAAACTATGCAAGTTCGTCGCAGATCGGTATAAGGTGGATCATTGGGCCGTGTTTTATGCTACATATTGCTATGTCGCAGATTTGCAAACGACGAATAGAAGCGGACTTATTGTTGTTTATATCTGTGAGGCCATGAATCACCATTGACGGCCGGATTGCTTTCCACTCGAAACGATCGATGTTTGACAAAACTATGCAAGTTCGTCGCAGACCGGTATAAGGTGGTTCGTTGGGGCGTGTTTTAAGCTACAAATCGCTATGTCGCAGATTCGCATACGACGAATAGAAGCGGTGTTATCGATGTTTATATCTGTGAGGCCATGAATCACCATTGACGGCCGGATTGCTTTCCACTAGAAACGATCGATGTTTGACGAAACTATGCAAGTTCGTCGCAGATCGGTATAAGGTGGATCATTGGGCCGTGTTTTATGCTACATATTGCTATGTCGCAGATTTGCAAACGACGAATAGAAGCGGACTTATTGTTGTTTATATCTGTGCGGCCATGAATCACCATTGACGACCGGATTGCTTACCACTCGAAACGCTTGACGTTTGACGAAACTATACAAGTACGTCGCAGATCGGCATGAGGTGGGTCGATGTGTCGTGTTTTATGCTACAAATTGCTATGTCGCAGATTTGCATACGACGTATAGAAGCAGAGTTTTTGTTGTTTATATCTGTGAGGCCATGAATCACCATTGACGGCCGGATTGCTTTCCACTCGAAACGATCGATGTTTGACGAAACTATGCAAGTTCGTCGCAGATCGGCACAAGGTGGGTCGATGTGACGTGTTTTAAGCTAGAAATTTCTATGTCGCAGATTTGCATTCGATGAATAGAAGCGGAGTTATAGTTGTTTATATCTGTGAGGCCATGAATCACCATTGACGACCGGATTGCCTTCCACTCGAAACGATCGACGTTTGACGAAACTATACAAGTACGTCGCAGATCGGCATGAGGTGGGTCGATGTGTCGTGTTTAAGCTACAAATCGCTATGTCGCAGATTCGCATACGACGAATAGAAGCGGAGTTATCGATGTTTATATCTGTGAGGCCATGAATCACCATTGACGACCGGATTGCTTACCACTCGAAACGCTTGACGTTTGACGAAACTATACAAGTACGTCGCAGATCGGCATGAGGTCGGTCGATGTGTCGTGTTTTAAGCTACAAATCGCTATGTCGCAAATTTGCATTCGACGAATAGAAGCGGAGTTATCGATGTTTATATCTGTGAGGCCATGAATCACCATTGACGACCGTATTGCTTACCACTCGAAACGATTGACGTTTGACGAAACTATACAAGTACGTCGCAGATCGGCATGAGGTGGGTCGATGTGACGTGTTTTAAGCTACAAATTGCTATGTCGCAGATTTGCATTCGACGAATAGAAGCGGAGTTATAGTTGTTTATATCTGGCAGGCCATGAATCACCATTGGCGGCCGGATTGCTTTCCACTCGAAACGATCAATGTTTGACAAAACTATGCAAGTTCGTCGCAGATCGGTATAAGGTGGTTCGTTGGGGCGTGTTTTAAGCTACAAACTGCTATGTCGCAGTTTCGCATACGACGAATAGAAGCGGAGTTATTGTTGTTTATATCTGTGAGGCCATGAATCACCATTGACAGCCGGATTGCCTACCACTCGAAACGATCGATGTTTGTCTAAACTATAAAAGTACGTCGCAGATTGGCACAAGGTGCGTCGATGTGACGTGTTTTAAGCTACAAATTGCTATGTCGCAGATTCGCATACGATGAATAGGAGCGGAGTTATAGTTGTTTATATCTGTCAGGCCATGAATCACCTTTGACGGCCGGATTGCCTTCCACTCAAAACGATCGATGTTTGACAAAACTATGCAAGTTCGTCGCAGACCGGTATAAGGTGGTTCGTTGGGGCGTGTTTTAAGCTACAAATTGCTACGTCGCAGATTCGTATACGACGAATAGAAGCGGAGTTATTGTTGTTTATATCTGTCAGGCCATGAATCACCATTGACGACCGGATTGCTTTCCACTCGAAACGATCGATGTTTGACAAAACTATGCAAGTTCGTCGCAGATCGGTATAAGGTGGTTCATTGGGGCGTGTTTTAAGTTACAAATTGCTAGGTCGCAGATTCTCATACGACGAATAGAAGCGGAGTTAGAGTTGTTTATATCTGTGAGGCCATGAATCGCCATTGACTACCGGATTGCCTACCACTCGAAACGATCGACGTTTGACGAAACTATACAAGTACGTCGCAGATCGGCATGAGGTGGGTCGATCTGTCGTGGTTTAAGCTACAAATCGCTATGTCGCAAATTTGCATTCGAGGAATAGAAGCTGAGTTATAGTTGTTTATATCTGTCAGGCCATGAATCACCATTGACGGCCGGATTGCTTTCCACTCGAAACGATCGTTGTTTGACAAAACTATGCAAGTTCGTCGCAGATCGGTATAAGGTGGTTCTTTGGGGCGTGTTTTATGCTACAAATTGCTATGTCGCAGATTTGCATACGACGAATAGAAGCGGAGTTATTGTTGTTTATATCTGTGAGGCCATGAATCACCATTGACGGCCGGATTGCCTACCACTCGAAACGATCGATGTTTGACGAAACTATGCAAGTTCGTCGCAGATCGGCACAAGGTGGGTCGATGTGTCGTGTTTTAAGCTACAAATTGCTATGTCGCAGATTTGCATTCGACGAATAGAAGCGGAGTTATAGTTGATTATATCTGTGAGGCCATGAATCACCATTGACGGCCGGATTGCTTACCACTCAAAACGATCGATGTTTGACAAAACTATGCAAGTTCGTCGCAGACCGGTATAAGGTGGTTCGTTGGGGCGTGTTTTAAGCTACAAATTGCTACGTCGCAGATTCGTATACGACGAATAGAAGCGGAGTTATTGTTGTTTATATCTGTGAGACCATGAATCACCATTGACGGCCGGATTGCCTACCACTCGAAACGATCGATGTTTGACGAAACTATGCAAGTTCGTCGCAGATCGGCACAAGGTGGGTCGATTTGACGTGTTTTAAGCTACAAATTGCTATGTCGCAGATTTGCATTCGACGAATAGAAGCGGAGTTATAGTTGTTTATATCTGTCAGGCCATGAATCACCATTGACTGCCGGATTGCTTTCCACTCAAAACGGTCGATGTTTGACAAAACTATGCAAGTTCGTCGCAGATCGGTATAAGGTGGGTCGTTGGGCCGTGTTTTAAGCTACAAATTGCTACGTCGCAGATTCGTATACGACGAATAGAAGCGGAGTTATTGTTGTTTATATCTGTGAGACCATGAATCACCATTGACGGCCGGATTGCCTACCACTCGAAACGATCGATGTTTGACGAAACTATGCAAGTTCGTCGCAGATCGGCACAAGGTGGGTCGATGTGTCGTGTTTTATGCTACAAATTGCTATGTCGCAGATTTGCATTCGACGAATAGAAGCGGAGTTACAGTTGTTTATATCTGTGAGGCCATGAATCACCATTGACGGCCGGATTGCTTACCACTCGAAACGATCGATGTTTGACAAAACTATGCAAGTTCGTCGCAGATCGGTATAAGGTGGTTCGTTTGGGCGTGTTTTAAGCTACAAATTGCTATGTCGACGATTCGCACACGACGAATAGAAGCTGCGTTATAGTTGTTTATATCTGTGAGGCCATGAATCACCATTGACGGCCGGATTCCCTACCACTCGAAACGATCGACGTTTGACGAAACCATGCAAATTCGTCGCAGATGGGCACACGGTGGGTCGATGTGACGTGTTTTAAGCTACAAATTGCTATGTCGCAGATTCGCATACGATGAATAGGAGCGGAGTTATAGTTGTTTATATCTGTCAGGCCATGAATCACCATTGACGACCGGATTGCTTTCCACTCGAAACGATCGATGTTTGACAAAACTATGCAAGTTCGTCGCAGATCGGTATAAGGTGGTTCATTGGGGCGTGTTTTAAGTTACAAATTCCTAGGTCGCAGATTCGCATACGACGAATAGAAGCGGAGTTAGAGTTGTTTATATCTATGAGGCCATGAATCGCCATTGACTACCGGATTGCCTACCACTCGAAACGATCGACGTTTGACGAAACTATACAAGTACGTCGCAGATCGGCATGAGGTGGGTCGATCTGTCGTGTTTTAAGCTACAAATCGCTATGTCGCAAAATTGCATTCGAGGAATAGAAGCTGAGTTATAGTTGTTTATATCTGTCAGGCCATGAATCACCATTGACGGCCGGATTGCTTTCCACTCGAAACGATCGTTGTTTGACAAAACTATGCAAGTTCGTCGCAGATCGGTATAAGGTGGTTCTTTGGGGCGTGTTTTAAGCTACAAATTGCTACGTCGCAGATTCGTATACGACGAATAGAAGCGGAGTTATTGTTGTTTATATCTGTGAGACCATGAATCACCATTGACGGCCGGATTGCCTACCACTCGAAACGATCGATGTTTGACGAAACTATGCAAGTTCGTCGCAGATCGGCACAAGGTGGGTCGATTTGACGTGTTTTAAGCTACAAATTGCTATGTCGCAGATTTGCATTCGACGAATAGAAGCGGAGTTATAGTTGTTTATATCTGTCAGGCCATGAATCACCATTGACTGCCGGATTGCTTTCCACTCAAAACGGTCGATGTTTGACAAAACTATGCAAGTTCGTCGCAGATCGGTATAAGGTGGGTCGTTGGGCCGTGTTTTAAGCTACAAATTGCTACGTCGCAGATTCGTATACGACGAATAGAAGCGGAGTTATTGTTGTTTATATCTGTGAGACCATGAATCACCATTGACGGCCGGATTGCCTACCACTCGAAACGATCGATGTTTGACGAAACTATGCAAGTTCGTCGCAGATCGGCACAAGGTGGGTCGATGTGTCGTGTTTTATGCTACAAATTGCTATGTCGCAGATTTGCATTCGACGAATAGAAGCGGAGTTACAGTTGTTTATATCTGTGAGGCCATGAATCACCATTGACGGCCGGATTGCTTACCACTCGAAACGATCGATGTTTGACAAAACTATGCAAGTTCGTCGCAGATCGGTATAAGGTGGTTCGTTTGGGCGTGTTTTAAGCTACAAATTGCTATGTCGACGATTCGCACACGACGAATAGAAGCTGCGTTATAGTTGTTTATATCTGTGAGGCCATGAATCACCATTGACGGCCGGATTCCCTACCACTCGAAACGATCGACGTTTGACGAAACCATGCAAATTCGTCGCAGATGGGCACACGGTGGGTCGATGTGACGTGTTTTAAGCTACAAATTGCTATGTCGCAGATTCGCATACGATGAATAGGAGCGGAGTTATAGTTGTTTATATCTGTCAGGCCATGAATCACCATTGACGACCGGATTGCTTTCCACTCGAAACGATCGATGTTTGACAAAACTATGCAAGTTCGTCGCAGATCGGTATAAGGTGGTTCATTGGGGCGTGTTTTAAGTTACAAATTCCTAGGTCGCAGATTCGCATACGACGAATAGAAGCGGAGTTAGAGTTGTTTATATCTATGAGGCCATGAATCGCCATTGACTACCGGATTGCCTACCACTCGAAACGATCGACGTTTGACGAAACTATACAAGTACGTCGCAGATCGGCATGAGGTGGGTCGATCTGTCGTGTTTTAAGCTACAAATCGCTATGTCGCAAAATTGCATTCGAGGAATAGAAGCTGAGTTATAGTTGTTTATATCTGTCAGGCCATGAATCACCATTGACGGCCGGATTGCTTTCCACTCGAAACGATCGTTGTTTGACAAAACTATGCAAGTTCGTCGCAGATCGGTATAAGGTGGTTCTTTGGGGCGTGTTTTATGCTACAAATTGCTATGTCGCAGATTTGCATACGACGAATAGAAACGGAGTTATTGTTGTTTATATCTGTGAGGCCATGAATCACCATTGACGGCCGGATTGCCTACCACGCGAAACGATCGATGTTTGACGAAACTATGCAAGTTCGTCGCAGATCGGCACAAGGTGGGTCAATGTGTCGTGTTTTAAGCTACAAATTGCTATGTCGCAGATTTGCATTCGACGAATAGAAGCGGAGTTATAGTTGATTATATCTGTGAGGCCATGAATCACCATTGACGGCCGGATTGCTTACCACTCGAAACGATCGATGTTTGACAAAACTATGCAAGTTCGTCGCAAATCGGTATAAGGTGGTTCGTTTGGGCGTGTTTTAATCTACAAATTGTTATGTCGCAGATTCGCATACGACGAATAGAAGCTGAGTTATAGTTGTTTATATCTGTGAGGCTATGAATCACCATTGACGGCCGGATTCCCTACCACTCGAAACGATCGACGTTTGACGAAACCATGCAAGTTCGTCGCAGATGGGCACAAGGTGGGTCGATGTGACGTGTTTTAAGCTACAAATTGCTATGTCGCAGATTCGCATACGATGAATAGGAGCGGAGTTATAGTTGTTTATATCTGTCAGGCCATGAATCACCATTGACGACCGGATTGCTTTCCACTCGAAACGATCGATGTTTGACAAAACTATGCAAGTTCGTCGCAGATCGGTATAAGGTGGTTCATTGGGGCGTGTTTTAAGTTACAAATTGCTAGGTCGCAGATTCGCATACGACGAATAGAAGCGGAGTTAGAGTTGTTTATATCTGTGAGGCCATGAATCGCCATTGACTACCGGATTGCCTACCACTCGAAACGATCGATGTTTGACGAAACTATGCAAGTTCGTCGCAGATCGGCACAAGGTGGGTCGATGTGTCGTGTTTTAAGCTACAAATTGCTATGTCGCAGATTTGCATTCGACGAATAGAAGCGGAGTTATAGTTGATTATATCTGTGAGGCCATGAATCACCATTGACGGCCGGATTGCTTACCACTCGAAACGATCAATGTTTGACAAAACTATGCAAGTTCGTCGCAAATCGGTATAAGGTGGTTCGTTTGGGCGTGTTTTAAGCTACAAATTGCTATGTCGCAGATTCGCATACGACGAATAGAAGCTGAGTTATAGTTGTTTATATCTGTGAGGCTATGAATCACCATTGACGGCCGGATTCCCTACCACTCGAAACGATCGACGTTTGACGAAACCATGCAAGTTCGTCGCAGATGGGCACAAGGTGGGTCGATGTGACGTGTTTTAAGCTACAAATTGCTATGTCGCAGATTCGCATACGATGAATAGGAGCGGAGTTATAGTTGTTTATATCTGTCAGGCCATGAATCACCATTGACGACCGGATTGCTTTCCACTCGAAACGATCGATGTTTGACAAAACTATGCAAGTTCGTCGCAGATCGGTATAAGGTGGTTCATTGGGGCGTGCTTTAAGTTACAAATTGCTAGGTCGCAGATTCGCATACGACGAATAGAAGCGAAGTTAGAGTTGTTTATATTTGTGAGGCCATGAATCGCCATTGACTACCGGATTGCCTACCACTCGAAACGATCGACGTTTGACGAAACTATACAAGTACGTCGCAGATCGGCATGAGGTGGGTCGATCTGTCGTGTTTTAAGCTACAAATCGCTATGTCGCAAATTTGCATTCGAGGAATAGAAGCTGAGTTATAGTTGTTTATATCTGTCAGGCCATGAATCACCATTGACGGCCGGATTGCTTTCCACTCGAAACGATCGATGTTTGACAAAACTATGCAAGTTCGTCGCAGATCGGTATAAGGTGGTTCTTTGGGGCGTGTTTTATGCTACAAATTGCTATGTCGCAGATTTGCATACGACGAATAGAAGCGGAGTTATTGTTGTTTATATCTGTGAGGCCATGAATCACCATTGACGGCCGGATTGCCTACCACTCGAAACGATCGATGTTTGTCTAAACTATAAAAGTACGTCGCAGATTGGCACAAGGTGGGTCGATGTGACGTGTTTTAAGCTACAAATTGCTATGTCGCAGATTCGCATACGATGAATAGGAGCGGAGTTATAGTTGTTTATATCTGTCAGGCCATGAATCACCATTGACGGCCGGATTGCTTTCCACTCAAAACGATCGATGTTTGACGAAACTATGCAAGTTCGTCGCAGATCGGCACAAGGTGGGTCGATTTGACGTATTTTAAGCTACAAATTGCTATGTCGCAGATTTGCATTCGACGAATAGAAGCGGAGTTATAGTTGTTTATATCTGTCAGGCCATGAATCACCATTGACTGCCGGATTGCTTTCCACTCAAAACGATCGATGTTTGACAAAACTATGCAATTTCGTCGCAGATCGGTATAAGGTGGTTCGTTGGGGCGTGTTTTAAGCTACAAATCGCTATGTCGCAGATTCGCATACGACGAATAGAAGCGGTGTTATCGATGTTTATATCTGTGAGGCCATGAATCACCATTGACGGCCGGATTGCTTTCCACTAGAAACGATCGATGTTTGACGAAACTATGCAAGTTCGTCGCAGATCGGTATAAGGTGGATCATTGGGCCGTGTTTTATACTACATATTGCTATGTCGCAGATTTGCAAACGACGAATAGAAGCGGACTTATTGTTGTTTATATCTGTGAGGCCATGAATCACCATTGACGACCGGATTGCTTGCCACTCGAAACGCTTGACGTTTGACGAAACTATACAAGTACGTCGCAGATCGGCATGAGGTGGGTCGATGTGTCGTGTTTTATGCTACAAATTGCTGTGTCGCAGATTTGCATACGACGTATAGAAGCGGAGTTATTGTTGTTTATATCTGTGAGGCCATGAATCACCATTGACGGCCGGATTGCTTTCCACTCGAAACGATCGATGTTTGACGAAACTATGCAAGTTCGTCGCAGATCGGCACAAGGTGGGTCGATGTGACGTGTTTTAAGCTAGAAATTTCTATGTCGCAGATTTGCATTCGATGAATAGAAGCGGAGTTATAGTTGTTTATATCTGGCAGGCCATGAATCACCATTGACGGCCGGAGTCCCTACCACTCGAAACGATCGAAGTTTGACGAAACCATGCAAGTTCGTCGCAGATCGGCACAAGGTGGGTCGATGTGACGTGTTTTAAGCTACAAATTGCTATGTCGCAGATTCGCATACGATGAATAGGAGCGGAGTTATAGTTGTTTATATCTGTCAGGCCATGAATCACCATTGACGACCGGATTGCTTTCCACTCAAAACGATCGATGTTTGACAAAACTATGCAAGTTCGTCGCAGACCGATATAAGGTGGTTCGTTGGGGCGTGTTGTAAGCTACTAATTGCTACGTCGCAGATTCGCATACGACGAATAGAAGCGGAATTATTGTTGTTTATATCTGTGAGGCCATGAATCGCCATTGACGACCGGATTGCCTACCACTCGAAACGATGGACGTTTGACGAAACTATACAAGTATGTCGCAGATCGGCATGAGGTGGATCGATGTGTCGTGTTTTAAGCTACAAATTACTATGTCGCAAATTTGCATTCGACGAATAGAAGGTGCGTTATAGTTGTTTATATCTGTGAGGCCATGAATCACCATTGACGGCCGGATTGCCTACCACTCGAAACGATCGACGTTTGACGAAACTATACAAGTACGTCGCAGATCGGCATGGGGTGGGTCGATGTGTCGTGTTTTAAGCAACAAATCGCTATGTCGCAAATTTGCATTCGACGAATAGAAGCGGAGTTATTGTTGTTTATATCTGTGAGGCCATGAATCGCCATTGACGACCGGATTGCCTACCACTCGAAACGATCGACGTTTGACGAAACTATACAAGTATGTCGCAGATCGGCATGAGGTGGGTCGATGTGTCGCGTTTTTAGCTACAAATTGCTATGTCGCAGATTTGCATTCGACGTATAGAAGCGGAGTTATTGTTGTTTATATCTGTGAGACCATGAATCACCATTGACGGCCGGATTGCCTACCACTCGAAACGATCGATGTTTGACGAAACTATGCAAGTTCGTCGCAGATCGGCACAAGGTGGGTCGATGTGTCGTGTTTTAAGCTACAAATTGCTATGTCGCAGATTTGCATTCGACGAATAGAAGCGGAGTTATAGTTGTTTATATCTGTCAGGCCATGAATCACCATTGACTGCCGGATTGCTTTCCACTCAAAACGGTCGATGTTTGACAAAACTATGCAAGTTCGTCGCAGATCGGTATAAGGTGGGTCGTTGGGCCGTGTTTTAAGCTACAAATTGCTACGTCGCAGATTCGTATACGACGAATAGAAGCGGAGTTATTGTTGTTTATATCTGTGAGACCATGAATCACCATTGACGGCCGGATTGCCTACCACTCGAAACGATCGATGTTTGACGAAACTATGCAAGTTCGTCGCAGATCGGCACAAGGTGGGTCGATGTGACGTGTTTTAAGCTAGAAATTTCTATGTCGCAGATTTGCATTCGATGAATAGAAGCGGAGTTATAGTTGTTTATATCTGGCAGGCCATGAATCACCATTGACGGCCGGAGTCCCTACCACTCGAAACGATCGAAGTTTGACGAAACCATGCAAGTTCGTCGCAGATCGGCACAAGGTGGGTCGATGTGACGTGTTTTAAGCTACAAATTGCTATGTCGCAGATTCGCATACGATGAATAGGAGCGGAGTTATAGTTGTTTATATCTGTCAGGCCATGAATCACCATTGACGACCGGATTGCTTTCCACTCAAAACGATCGATGTTTGACAAAACTATGCAAGTTCGTCGCAGACCGATATAAGGTGGTTCGTTGGGGCGTGTTTTAAGCTACTAATTGCTACGTCGCAGATTCGCATACGACGAATAGAAGCGGAATTATTGTTGTTTATATCTGTGAGGCCATGAATCGCCATTGACGACCGGATTGCCTACCACTCGAAACGATGGACGTTTGACGAAACTATACAAGTATGTCGCAGATCGGCATGAGGTGGGTCGATGTGTCGTGTTTTAAGCTACAAATTACTATGTCGCAAATTTGCATTCGACGAATAGAAGGTGCGTTATAGTTGTTTATATCTGTGAGGCCATGAATCACCATTGACGGCCGGATTGCCTACCACTCGAAACGATCGACGTTTGACGAAACTATACAAGTACGTCGCAGATCGGCATGGGGTGGGTCGATGTGTCGTGTTTTAAGCTACAAATCGCTATGTCGCAAATTTGCATTCGACGAATAGAAGCGGAGTTATTGTTGTTTATATCTGTGAGGCCATGAATCGCCATTGACGACCGGATTGCCTACCACTCGAAACGATCGACGTTTGACGAAACTATACAAGTATGTCGCAGATCGGCATGAGGTGGGTCGATGTGTCGCGTTTTTAGCTACAAATTGCTATGTCGCAGATTTGCATTCGACGTATAGAAGCGGAGTTATTGTTGTTTATATCTGTGAGGCCATGAATCACCATTGACGGCCGGATTGCTTTCCACTAGAAACGATCGATGTTTGACGAAATTATGCATGTTCGTCGCAGACCGGTATAAGGTGGTTCGTTGGGGCGTGTTTTAAGCTACAAATTGCTACGTCGCAGATTCGTATACGACGAATAGAAGCGGAGTTATTGTTGTTTATATCTGTGAGACCATGAATCACCATTGACGGCCGGATTGCCTACCACTCGAAACGATCGATGTTTGACGAAACTATGCAAGTTCGTCGCAGATCGGCACAAGGTGGGTCGATTTGACGTGTTTTAAGCTACAAATTGCTATGTCGCAGATTTGCATTCGACGAATAGAAGCGGAGTTATAGTTGTTTATATCTGTCAGGCCATGAATCACCATTGACTGCCGGATTGCTTTCCACTCAAAACGGTCGATGTTTGACAAAACTATGCAAGTTCGTCGCAGATCGGTATAAGGTGGGTCGTTGTGCCGTGTTTTAAGCTACAAATTGCTACGTCGCAGATTCGTATACGACGAATAGAAGCGGAGTTATTGTTGTTTATATCTGTGAGACCATGAATCACCATTGACGGCCGGATTGCCTACCACTCGAAACGATCGATGTTTGACGAAACTATGCAAGTTCGTCGCAGATCGGCACAAGGTGGGTCGATGTGTCGTGTTTTATGCTACAAATTGCTATGTCGCAGATTTGCATTCGACGAATAGAAGCGGAGTTATAGTTGTTTATATCTGTGAGGCCATGAATCACCATTGACGGCCGGATTGCTTACCACTCGAAACGATCGATGTTTGACAAAACTATGCAAGTTCGTCGCAGATCGGTATAAGGTGGGTCGTTGGGCCGTGTTTTAAGTTACAAATTGCTACGTCGCAGATTCGTATACGACGAATAGAAGCGGAGTTATTGTTGTTTATATCTGTGAGACCATGAATCACCATTGACGGCCGGATTGCCTACCACTCGAAACGATCGATGTTTGACGAAACTATGCAAGTTCGTCGCAGATGGGCACAAGGTGGGTCGATGTGTCGTGTTTTATGCTACAAATTGCTATGTCGCAGATTTGCATTCGACGAATAGAAGCGGAGTTATAGTTGTTTATATCTGTGAGGCCATAAATCACCATTGACGGCCGGATTGCTTACCACTCGAAACGATCGATGTTTGACAAAACTATGCAAGTTCGTCGCAGATCGGTATAAGGTGGTTCGTTTGGGCGTGTTTTAAGCTACAAATTGCTATGTCGACGATTCGCATACGACGAATAGAAGCTGCGTTATAGTTGTTTATATCTGTGAGGCCATGAATCACCATTGACGGCCGGATTCCCTACCACTCGAAACGATCGACGTTTGACGAAACCATGCAAGTTCGTCGCAGATGGGCACACGGTGGGTCGATGTGACGTGTTTTAAGCTACAAATTGCTATGTCGCAGATTCGCATACGATGAATAGGAGCGGAGTTATAGTTGTTTATATCTGTCAGGCCATGAATCACCATTGACGACCGGATTGCTTTCCACTCGAAACGATCGATGTTTGACAAAACTATGCAAGTTCGTCGCAGATCGGTATAAGGTGGTTCATTGGGGCGTGTTTTAAGTTACAAATTGCTAGGTCGCAGATTCGCATACGACGAATAGAAGCGGAGTTAGAGTTGTTTATATCTGTGAGGCCATGAATCGCCATTGACTACCGGATTGCCTACCACTCGAAACGATCGACGTTTGACGAAACTATACAAGTACGTCGCAGATCGGCATGAGGTGGGTCGATCTGTCGTGGTTTAAGCTACAAATCGCTATGTCGCAAATTTGCATTCGAGGAATAGAAGCTGAGTTATAGTTGTTTATATCTGTCAGGCCATGAATCACCATTGACGGCCGGATTGCTTTCCACTCGAAACGATCGTTGTTTGACAAAACTATGCAAGTTCGTCGCAGATCGGTATAAGGTGGTTCTTTGGGGCGTGTTTTATGCTACAAATTGCTATGTCGCAGATTTGCATACGACGAATAGAAGCGGAGTTATTGTTGTTTATATCTGTGAGGCCATGAATCACCATTGACGGCCGGATTGCCTACCACTCGAAACGATCGATGTTTGACGAAACTATGCAAGTTCGTCGCAGATCGGCACAAGGTGGGTCGATGTGTCGTGTTTTAAGCTACAAATTGCTATGTCGCAGATTTGCATTCGACGAATAGAAGCGGAGTTATAGTTGATTATATCTGTGAGGCCATGAATCACCATTGACGGCCGGATTGCTTACCACTCAAAACGATCGATGTTTGACAAAACTATGCAAGTTCGTCGCAGACCGGTATAAGGTGGTTCGTTGGGGCGTGTTTTAAGCTACAAATTGCTACGTCGCAGATTCGTATACGACGAATAGAAGCGGAGTTATTGTTGTTTATATCTGTGAGACCATAAATCACCATTGACGGCCGGATTGCCTACCACTCGAAACGATCGATGTTTGACGAAACTATGCAAGTTCGTCGCAGATCGGCACAAGGTGGGTCGATTTGACGTGTTTTAAGCTACAAATTGCTATGTCGCTGATTTGCATTCGACGAATAGAAGCGGAGTTATAGTTGTTTATATCTGTCAGGCCATGAATCACCATTGACTGCCGGATTGCTTTCCACTCAAAACGGTCGATGTTTGACAAAACTATGCAAGTTCGTCGCAGATCGGTATAAGGTGGGTCGTTGGGCCGTGTTTTAAGCTACAAATTGCTACGTCGCAGATTCGTATACGACGAATAGAAGCGGAGTTATTGTTGTTTATATCTGTGAGACCATGAATCACCATTGACGGCCGGATTGCCTACCACTCGAAACGATCGATGTTTGACGAAACTATGCAAGTTCGTCGCAGATCGGCACAAGGTGGGTCGATGTGTCGTGTTTTATGCTACAAATTGCTATGTCGCAGATTTGCATTCGACGAATAGAAGCGGAGTTATAGTTGTTTATATCTGTGAGGCCATGAATCACCATTGACGGCCGGATTGCTTACCACTCGAAACGATCGATGTTTGACGAAACTATGCAAGTTCGTCGCAGATCGGCACAAGGTGGGTCGATGTGACGTGTTTTAAGCTAGAAATTTCTATGTCGCAGATTTGCATTCGATGAATAGAAGCGGAGTTATAGTTGTTTATATCTGGCAGGCCATGAATCACCATTGACGGCCGGAGTCCCTACCACTCGAAACGATCGAAGTTTGACGAAACCATGCAAGTTCGTCGCAGATCGGCACAAGGTGGGTCGATGTGACGTGTTTTAAGCTACAAATTGCTATGTCGCAGATTCGCATACGATGAATAGGAGCGGAGTTATAGTTGTTTATATCTGTCAGGCCATGAATCACCATTGACGACCGGATTGCTTTCCACTCTAAACGATCGATGTTTGACAAAACTATGCAAGTTCGTCGCAGACCGATATAAGGTGGTTCGTTGGGGCGTGTTTTAAGCTACTAATTGCTACGTCGCAGATTCGCATACGACGAATAGAAGCGGAATTATTGTTGTTTATATCTGTGAGGCCATGAATCGCCATTGACGACCGGATTGCCTACCACTCGAAACGATGGACGTTTGACGAAACTATACAAGTACGTCGCAGATCGGCATGAGGTGGGTCGATGTGTCGTGTTTTATGCTACAAATTGCTATGTCGCAGATTTGCATACGACGTATAGAAGCGGAGTTATTGTTGTTTATATCTGTCAGGCCATGAATCACCATTGACTGCCGGATTGCTTTCCACTCAAAACGATCGATGTTTGACAAAACTATGCAATTTCGTCGCAGATCGGTATAAGGTGGTTCGTTGGGGCGTGTTTTAAGCTACAAATCGCTATGTCGCAGATTCGCATACGACGAATAGAAGCGGTGTTATCGATGTTTATATCTGTGAGGCCATGAATCACCATTGACGGCCGGATTGCTTTCCACTAGAAACGATCGATGTTTGACGAAACTATGCAAGTTCGTCGCAGATCGGTATAAGGTGGATCATTGGGCCGTGTTTTATACTACATATTGCTATGTCGCAGATTTGCAAACGACGAATAGAAGCGGACTTATTGTTGTTTATATCCGTGAGGCCATGAATCACCATTGACGACCGGATTGCTTGCCACTCGAAACGCTTGACGTTTGACGAAACTATACAAGTACGTCGCAGATCGGCATGAGGTGGGTCGATGTGTCGTGTTTTATGCTACAAATTGCTATGTCGCAGATTTGCATACGACGTATAGAAGCGGAGTTATTGTTGTTTATATCTGTGAGGCCATGAATCACCATTGACGGCCGGATTGCTTTCCACTCGAAACGATCGATGTTTGACGAAACTATGCAAGTTCGTCGCAGATCGGCACAAGGTGGGTCGATGTGACGTGTTTTAAGCTAGAAATTTCTATGTCGCAGATTTGCATTCGATGAATAGAAGCGGAGTTATAGTTGTTTATATCTGGCAGGCCATGAATCACCATTGACGGCCGGAGTCCCTACCACTCGAAACGATCGAAGTTTGACGAAACTATGCAAGTTCGTCGCAGATCGGCACAAGGTGGGTCGATGTGACGTGTTTTAAGCTACAAATTGCTATGTCGCAGATTCGCATACGATGAATAGGAGCGGAGTTATAGTTGTTTATATCTGTCAGGCCATGAATCACCATTGACGACCGGATTGCTTTCCACTCAAAACGATCGATGTTTGACAAAACTATGCAAGTTCGTCGCAGACCGATATAAGGTGGTTCGTTGGGGCGTGTTTTAAGCTACTAATTGCTACGTCGCAGATTCGCATACGACGAATAGAAGCGGAATTATTGTTGTTTATATCTGTGAGGCCATGAATCGCCATTGACGACCGGATTGCCTACCACTCGAAACGATGGACGTTTGACGAAACTATACAAGTATGTCGCAGATCGGCATGAGGTGGGTCGATGTGTCGTGTTTTAAGCTACAAATTACTATGTCGCAAATTTGCATTCGACGAATAGAAGGTGCGTTATAGTTGTTTATATCTGTGAGGCCATGAATCACCATTGACGGCCGGATTGCCTACCACTCGAAACGATCGACGTTTGACGAAACTATACAAGTACGTCGCAGATCGGCATGGGGTGGGTCGATGTGTCGTGTTTTAAGCTACAAATCGCTATGTCGCAAATTTGCATTCGACGAATAGAAGCGGAGTTATTGTTGTTTATATCTGTGAGGCCATGAATCGCCATTGACGACCGGATTGCCTACCACTCGAAACGATCGACGTTTGACGAAACTATACAAGTATGTCGCAGATCGGCATGAGGTGGGTCGATGTGTCGCGTTTTTAGCTACAAATTGCTATGTCGCAGATTTGCATTCGACGTATAGAAGCGGAGTTATTGTTGTTTATATCTGTGAGGCCATGAATCACCATTGACGGCCGGATTGCTTTCCACTAGAAACGATCGATGTTTGACGAAATTATGCATGTTCGTCGCAGACCGGTATAAGGTGGTTCGTTGGGGCGTGTTTTAAGCTACAAATTGCTACGTCGCAGATTCGTATACGACGAATAGAAGCGGAGTTATTGTTGTTTATATCTGTGAGACCATGAATCACCATTGACGGCCGGATTGCCTACCACTCGAAACGATCGATGTTTGACGAAACTATGCAAGTTCGTCGCAGATCGGCACAAGGTGGGTCGATTTGACGTGTTTTAAGCTACAAATTGCTATGTCGCAGATTTGCATTCGACGAATAGAAGCGGAGTTATAGTTGTTTATATCTGTCAGGCCATGAATCACCATTGACTGCCGGATTGCTTTCCACTCAAAACGGTCGATGTTTGACAAAACTATGCAAGTTCGTCGCAGATCGGTATAAGGTGGGTCGTTGTGCCGTGTTTTAAGCTACAAATTGCTACGTCGCAGATTCGTATACGACGAATAGAAGCGGAGTTATTGTTGTTTATATCTGTGAGACCATGAATCACCATTGACGGCCGGATTGCCTACCACTCGAAACGATCGATGTTTGACGAAACTATGCAAGTTCGTCGCAGATCGGCACAAGGTGGGTCGATGTGTCGTGTTTTATGCTACAAATTGCTATGTCGCAGATTTGCATTCGACGAATAGAAGCGGAGTTATAGTTGTTTATATCTGTGAGGCCATGAATCACCATTGACGGCCGGATTGCAATCCACTCGAAACGATCGATGTTTGACAAAACTATGCAAGTTCGTCGCAGATCGGTATAAGGTGGGTCGTTGGGCCGTGTTTTAAGCTACAAATTGCTACGTCGCAGATTCGTATACGACGAATAGAAGCGGAGTTATTGTTGTTTATATCTGTGAGACCATGAATCACCATTGACGGCCGGATTGCCTACCACTCGAAACGATCGATGTTTGACGAAACTATGCAAGTTCGTCGCAGATCGGCACAAGGTGGGTCGATGTGTCGTGTTTTATGCTACAAATTGCTATGTCGCAGATTTGCATTCGACGAATAGAAGCGGAGTTATAGTTGTTTATATCTGTGAGGCCATAAATCACCATTGACGGCCGGATTGCTTACCACTCGAAACGATCGATGTTTGACAAAACTATGCAAGTTCGTCGCAGATCGGTATAAGGTGGTTCGTTTGGGCGTGTTTTAAGCTACAAATTGCTATGTCGACGATTCGCATACGACGAATAGAAGCTGCGTTATAGTTGTTTATATCTGTGAGGCCATGAATCACCATTGACGGCCGGATTCCCTACCACTCGAAACGATCGACGTTTGACGAAACCATGCAAGTTCGTCGCAGATGGGCACACGGTGGGTCGATGTGACGTGTTTTAAGCTACAAATTGCTATGTCGCAGATTCGCATACGATGAATAGGAGCGGAGTTATAGTTGTTTATATCTGTCAGGCCATGAATCACCATTGACGACCGGATTGCTTTCCACTCGAAACGATCGATGTTTGACAAAACTATGCAAGTTCGTCGCAGATCGGTATAAGGTGGTTCATTGGGGCGTGTTTTAAGTTACAAATTGCTAGGTCGCAGATTCTCATACGACGAATAGAAGCGGAGTTAGAGTTGTTTATATCTGTGAGGCCATGAATCGCCATTGACTACCGGATTGCCTACCACTCGAAACGATCGACGTTTGACGAAACTATACAAGTACGTCGCAGATCGGCATGAGGTGGGTCGATCTGTCGTGGTTTAAGCTACAAATCGCTATGTCGCAAATTTGCATTCGAGGAATAGAAGCTGAGTTATAGTTGTTTATATCTGTCAGGCCATGAATCACCATTGACGGCCGGATTGCTTTCCACTCGAAACGATCGTTGTTTGACAAAACTATGCAAGTTCGTCGCAGATCGGTATAAGGTGGTTCTTTGGGGCGTGTTTTATGCTACAAATTGCTATGTCGCAGATTTGCATACGACGAATAGAAGCGGAGTTATTGTTGTTTATATCTGTGAGGCCATGAATCACCATTGACGGCCGGATTGCCTACCACTCGAAACGATCGATGTTTGACGAAACTATGCAAGTTCGTCGCAGATCGGCACAAGGTGGGTCGATGTGTCGTGTTTTAAGCTACAAATTGCTATGTCGCAGATTTGCATTCGACGAATAGAAGCGGAGTTATAGTTGATTATATCTGTGAGGCCATGAATCACCATTGACGGCCGGATTGCTTACCACTCAAAACGATCGATGTTTGACAAAACTATGCAAGTTCGTCGCAGACCGGTATAAGGTGGTTCGTTGGGGCGTGTTTTAAGCTACAAATTGCTACGTCGCAGATTCGTATACGACGAATAGAAGCGGAGTTATTGTTGTTTATATCTGTGAGACCATAAATCACCATTGACGGCCGGATTGCCTACCACTCGAAACGATCGATGTTTGACGAAACTATGCAAGTTCGTCGCAGATCGGCACAAGGTGGGTCGATTTGACGTGTTTTAAGCTACAAATTGCTATGTCGCAGATTTGCATTCGACGAATAGAAGCGGAGTTATAGTTGTTTATATCTGTCAGGCCATGAATCACCATTGACTGCCGGATTGCTTTCCACTCAAAACGGTCGATGTTTGACAAAACTATGCAAGTTCGTCGCAGATCGGTATAAGGTGGGTCGTTGGGCCGTGTTTTAAGCTACAAATTGCTACGTCGCAGATTCGTATACGACGAATAGAAGCGGAGTTATTGTTGTTTATATCTGTGAGACCATGAATCACCATTGACGGCCGGATTGCCTACCACTCGAAACGATCGATGTTTGACGAAACTATGCAAGTTCGTCGCAGATCGGCACAAGGTGGGTCGATGTGTCGTGTTTTATGCTACAAATTGCTATGTCGCAGATTTGCATTCGACGAATAGAAGCGGAGTTATAGTTGTTTATATCTGTGAGGCCATGAATCACCATTGACGGCCGGATTGCTTACCACTCGAAACGATCGATGTTTGACGAAACTATGCAAGTTCGTCGCAGATCGGCACAAGGTGGGTCGATGTGACGTGTTTTAAGCTAGAAATTTCTATGTCGCAGATTTGCATTCGATGAATAGAAGCGGAGTTATAGTTGTTTATATCTGGCAGGCCATGAATCACCATTGACGGCCGGAGTCCCTACCACTCGAAACGATCGAAGTTTGACGAAACCATGCAAGTTCGTCGCAGATCGGCACAAGGTGGGTCGATGTGACGTGTTTTAAGCTACAAATTGCTATGTCGCAGATTCGCATACGATGAATAGGAGCGGAGTTATAGTTGTTTATATCTGTCAGGCCATGAATCACCATTGACGACCGGATTGCTTTCCACTCAAAACGATCGATGTTTGACAAAACTATGCAAGTTCGTCGCAGACCGATATAAGGTGGTTCGTTGGGGCGTGTTTTAAGCTACTAATTGCTACGTCGCAGATTCGCATACGACGAATAGAAGCGGAATTATTGTTGTTTATATCTGTGAGGCCATGAATCGCCATTGACGACCGGATTGCCTACCACTCGAAACGATCGACGTTTGACGAAACTATACAAGTACGTCGCAGATCGGCATGAGGTGGGTCGATGTGTCGTGTTTTATGCTACAAATTGCTATGTCGCAGATTTGCATACGACGTATAGAAGCGGAGTTATTGTTGTTTATATCTGTCAGGCCATGAATCACCATTGACTGCCGGATTGCTTTCCACTCAAAACGATCGATGTTTGACAAAACTATGCAATTTCGTCGCAGATCGGTATAAGGTGGTTCGTTGGGGCGTGTTTTAAGCTACAAATCGCTATGTCGCAGATTCGCATACGACGAATAGAAGCGGTGTTATCGATGTTTATATCTGTGAGGCCATGAATCACCATTGACGGCCGGATTGCTTTCCACTAGAAACGATCGATGTTTGACGAAACTATGCAAGTTCGTCGCAGATCGGTATAAGGTGGATCATTGGGCCGTGTTTTATACTACATATTGCTATGTCGCAGATTTGCAAACGACGAATAGAAGCGGACTTATTGTTGTTTATATCTGTGAGGCCATGAATCACCATTGACGACCGGATTGCTTGCCACTCGAAACGCTTGACGTTTGACGAAACTATACAAGTACGTCGCAGATCGGCATGAGGTGGGTCGATGTGTCGTGTTTTATGCTACAAATTGCTATGTCGCAGATTTGCATACGACGTATAGAAGCGGAGTTATTGTTGTTTATATCTGTGAGGCCATGAATCACCATTGACGGCCGGATTGCTTTCCACTCGAAACGATCGATGTTTGACGAAACTATGCAAGTTCGTCGCAGATCGGCACAAGGTGGGTCGATGTGACGTGTTTTAAGCTAGAAATTTCTATGTCGCAGATTTGCATTCGATGAATAGAAGCGGAGTTATAGTTGTTTATATCTGGCAGGCCATGAATCACCATTGACGGCCGGAGTCCCTACCACTCGAAACGATCGAAGTTTGACGAAACCATGCAAGTTCGTCGCAGATCGGCACAAGGTGGGTCGATGTGACGTGTTTTAAGCTACAAATTGCTATGTCGCAGATTCGCATACGATGAATAGGAGCGGAGTTATAGTTGTTTATATCTGTCAGGCCATGAATCACCATTGACGACCGGATTGCTTTCCACTCAAAACGATCGATGTTTGACAAAACTATGCAAGTTCGTCGCAGACCGATATAAGGTGGTTCGTTGGGGCGTGTTTTAAGCTACTAATTGCTACGTCGCAGATTCGCATACGACGAATAGAAGCGGAATTATTGTTGTTTATATCTGTGAGGCCATGAATCGCCATTGACGACCGGATTGCCTACCACTCGAAACGATGGACGTTTGACGAAACTATACAAGTATGTCGCAGATCGGCATGAGGTGGGTCGATGTGTCGTGTTTTAAGCTACAAATTACTATGTCGCAAATTTGCATTCGACGAATAGAAGGTGCGTTATAGTTGTTTATATCTGTGAGGCCATGAATCACCATTGACGGCCGGATTGCCTACCACTCGAAACGATCGACGTTTGACGAAACTATACAAGTACGTCGCAGATCGGCATGGGGTGGGTCGATGTGTCGTGTTTTAAGCTACAAATCGCTATGTCGCAAATTTGCATTCGACGAATAGAAGCGGAGTTATTGTTGTTTATATCTGTGAGGCCATGAATCGCCATTGACGACCGGATTGCCTACCACTCGAAACGATCGACGTTTGACGAAACTATACAAGTATGTCGCAGATCGGCATGAGGTGGGTCGATGTGTCGCGTTTTTAGCTACAAATTGCTATGTCGCAGATTTGCATTCGACGTATAGAAGCGGAGTTATTGTTGTTTATATCTGTGAGACCATGAATCACCATTGACGGCCGGATTGCCTACCACTCGAAACGATCGATGTTTGACGAAACTATGCAAGTTCGTCGCAGATCGGCACAAGGTGGGTCGATGTGTCGTGTTTTAAGCTACAAATTGCTATGTCGCAGATTTGCATTCGACGAATAGAAGCGGAGTTATAGTTGTTTATATCTGTCAGGCCATGAATCACCATTGACTGCCGGATTGCTTTCCACTCAAAACGGTCGATGTTTGACAAAACTATGCAAGTTCGTCGCAGATCGGTATAAGGTGGGTCGTTGGGCCGTGTTTTAAGCTACAAATTGCTACGTCGCAGATTCGTATACGACGAATAGAAGCGGAGTTATTGTTGTTTATATCTGTGAGACCATGAATCACCATTGACGGCCGGATTGCCTACCACTCGAAACGATCGATGTTTGACGAAACTATGCAAGTTCGTCGCAGATCGGCACAAGGTGGGTCGATGTGTCGTGTTTTATGCTACAAATTGCTATGTCGCAGATTTGCATTCGACGAATAGAAGCGGAGTTATAGTTGTTTATATCTGTGAGGCCATGAATCACCATTGACGGCCGGATTGCTTACCACTCGAAACGATCGATGTTTGACGAAACTATGCAAGTTCGTCGCAGATCGGCACAAGGTGGGTCGATGTGACGTGTTTTAAGCTAGAAATTGCTATGTCGCAGATTTGCATTCGACGTATAGAAGCGGAGTTATTGTTGTTTATATCTGGCAGGCCATGAATCACCATTGACGGCCGGATTGCTTTCCACTAGAAACGATCGATGTTTGACGAAATTATGCATGTTCGTCGCAGACCGGTATAAGGTGGTTCGTTGGGGCGTGTTTTAAGCTACAAATTGCTACGTCGCAGATTCGTATACGACGAATAGAAGCGGAGGTATTGTTGTTTATATCTGTGAGACCATGAATCACCATTGACGGCCGGATTGCCTACCACTCGAAACGATCGATGTTTGACGAAACTATGCAAGTTCGTCGCAGATCGGCACAAGGTGGGTCGATTTGACGTGTTTTAAGCTACAAATTGCTATGTCGCAGATTTGCATTCGACGAATAGAAGCGGAGTTATAGTTGTTTATATCTGTCAGGCCATGAATCACCATTGACTGCCGGATTGCTTTCCACTCAAAACGGTCGATGTTTGACAAAACTATGCAAGTTCGTCGCAGATCGGTATAAGGTGGGTCGTTGTGCCGTGTTTTAAGCTACAAATTGCTACGTCGCAGATTCGTATACGACGAATAGAAGCGGAGTTATTGTTGTTTATATCTGTGAGACCATGAATCACCATTGACGGCCGGATTGCCTACCACTCGAAACGATCGATGTTTGACGAAACTATGCAAGTTCGTCGCAGATCGGCACAAGGTGGGTCGATGTGTCGTGTTTTATGCTACAAATTGCTATGTCGCAGATTTGCATTCGACGAATAGAAGCGGAGTTATAGTTGTTTATATCTGTGAGGCCATGAATCACCATTGACGGCCGGATTGCTTACCACTCGAAACGATCGATGTTTGACAAAACTATGCAAGTTCGTCGCAGATCGGTATAAGGTGGGTCGTTGGGCCGTGTTTTAAGCTACAAATTGCTACGTCGCAGATTCGTATACGACGAATAGAAGCGGAGTTATTGTTGTTTATATCTGTGAGACCATGAATCACCATTGACGGCCGGATTGCCTACCACTCGAAACGATCGATGTTTGACGAAACTATGCAAGTTCGTCGCAGATCGGTATAAGGTGGGTCGTTGGGCCGTGTTTTAAGCTACAAATTGCTACGTCGCAGATTCGTATACGACGAATAGAAGCGGAGTTATTGTTGTTTATATCTGTGAGACCATGAATCACCATTGACGGCCGGATTGCCTACCACTCGAAACGATCGATGTTTGACGAAACTATGCAAGTTCGTCGCAGATCGGCACAAGGTGGGTCGATGTGTCGTGTTTTATGCTACAAATTGCTATGTCGCAGATTTGCATTCGACGAATAGAAGCGGAGTTATAGTTGTTTATATCTGTGAGGCCATGAATCACCATTGACGGCCGGATTGCTTACCACTCGAAACGATCGATGTTTGACGAAACTATGCAAGTTCGTCGCAGATCGGCACAAGGTGGGTCGATGTGACGTGTTTTAAGCTAGAAATTTCTATGTCGCAGATTTGCATTCGATGAATAGAAGCGGAGTTATAGTTGTTTATATCTGGCAGGCCATGAATCACCATTGACGGCCGGAGTCCCTACCACTCGAAACGATCGAAGTTTGACGAAACCATGCAAGTTCGTCGCAGATCGGCACAAGGTGGGTCGATGTGACGTGTTTTAAGCTACAAATTGCTATGTCGCAGATTCGCATACGATGAATAGGAGCGGAGTTATAGTTGTTTATATCTGTCAGGCCATGAATCACCATTGACGACCGGATTGCTTTCCACTCAAAACGATCGATGTTTGACAAAACTATGCAAGTTCGTCGCAGACCGATATAAGGTGGTTCGTTGGGGCGTGTTTTAAGCTACTAATTGCTACGTCGCAGATTCGCATACGACGAATAGAAGCGGAATTATTGTTGTTTATATCTGTGAGGCCATGAATCGCCATTGACGACCGGATTGCCTACCACTCGAAACGATCGACGTTTGACGAAACTATACAAGTACGTCGCAGATCGGCATGAGGTGGGTCGATGTGTCGTGTTTTATGCTACAAATTGCTATGTCGCAGATTTGCATACGACGTATAGAAGCGGAGTTATTGTTGTTTATATCTGTCAGGCCATGAATCACCATTGACTGCCGGATTGCTTTCCACTCAAAACGATCGATGTTTGACAAAACTATGCAATTTCGTCGCAGATCGGTATAAGGTGGTTCGTTGGGGCGTGTTTTAAGCTACAAATCGCTATGTCGCATATTCGCATACGACGAATAGAAGCGGTGTTATCGATGTTTATATCTGTGAGGCCATGAATCACCATTGACGGCCGGATTGCTTTCCACTAGAAACGATCGATGTTTGACGAAACTATGCAAGTTCGTCGCAGATCGGTATAAGGTGGATCATTGGGCCGTGTTTTATACTACATATTGCTATGTCGCAGATTTGCAAACGACGAATAGAAGCGGACTTATTGTTGTTTATATCTGTGAGGCCATGAATCACCATTGACGACCGGATTGCTTGCCACTCGAAACGCTTGACGTTTGACGAAACTATACAAGTACGTCGCAGATCGGCATGAGGTGGGTCGATGTGTCGTGTTTTATGCTACAAATTGCTATGTCGCAGATTTGCATACGACGTATAGAAGCGGAGTTATTGTTGTTTATATCTGTGAGGCCATGAATCACCATTGACGGCCGGATTGCTTTCCACTCGAAACGATCGATGTTTGACGAAACTATGCAAGTTCGTCGCAGATCGGCACAAGGTGGGTCGATGTGACGTGTTTTAAGCTAGAAATTTCTATGTCGCAGATTTGCATTCGATGAATAGAAGCGGAGTTATAGTTGTTTATATCTGGCAGGCCATGAATCACCATTGACGGCCGGAGTCCCTACCACTCGAAACGATCGAAGTTTGACGAAACCATGCAAGTTCGTCGCAGATCGGCACAAGGTGGGTCGATGTGACGTGTTTTAAGCTACAAATTGCTATGTCGCAGATTCGCATACGATGAATAGGAGCGGAGTTATAGTTGTTTATATCTGTCAGGCCATGAATCACCATTGACGACCGGATTGCTTTCCACTCAAAACGATCGATGTTTGACAAAACTATGCAAGTTCGTCGCAGACCGATATAAGGTGGTTCGTTGGGGCGTGTTTTAAGCTACTAATTGCTACGTCGCAGATTCGCATACGACGAATAGAAGCGGAATTATTGTTGTTTATATCTGTGAGGCCATGAATCGCCATTGACGACCGGATTGCCTACCACTCGAAACGATGGACGTTTGACGAAACTATACAAGTATGTCGCAGATCGGCATGAGGTGGGTCGATGTGTCGTGTTTTAAGCTACAAATTACTATGTCGCAAATTTGCATTCGACGAATAGAAGGTGCGTTATAGTTGTTTATATCTGTGAGGCCATGAATCACCATTGACGGCCGGATTGCCTACCACTCGAAACGATCGACGTTTGACGAAACTATACAAGTACGTCGCAGATCGGCATGGGGTGGGTCGATGTGTCGTGTTTTAAGCTACAAATCGCTATGTCGCAAATTTGCATTCGACGAATAGAAGCGGAGTTATTGTTGTTTATATCTGTGAGGCCATGAATCGCCATTGACTACCGGATTGCCTACCACTCGAAACGATCGACGTTTGACGAAACTATACAAGTATGTCGCAGATCGGCATGAGGTGGGTCGATGTGTCGCGTTTTTAGCTACAAATTGCTATGTCGCAGATTTGCATTCGACGTATAGAAGCGGAGTTATAGTTGTTTATATCTGTGAGACCATGAATCACCATTGACGGCCGGATTGCCTACCACTCGAAACGATCGATGTTTGACGAAACTATGCAAGTTCGTCGCAGATCGGCACAAGGTGGGTCGATGTGTCGTGTTTTAAGCTACAAATTGCTATGTCGCAGATTTGCATTCGACGAATAGAAGCGGAGTTATAGTTGTTTATATCTGTCAGGCCATGAATCACCATTGACTGCCGGATTGCTTTCCACTCAAAACGGTCGATGTTTGACAAAACTATGCAAGTTCGTCGCAGATCGGTATAAGGTGGGTCGTTGGGCCGTGTTTTAAGCTACAAATTGCTACGTCGCAGATTCGTATACGACGAATAGAAGCGGAGTTATTGTTGTTTATATCTGTGAGACCATGAATCACCATTGACGGCCGGATTGCCTACCACTCGAAACGATCGATGTTTGACGAAACTATGCAAGTTCGTCGCAGATCGGCACAAGGTGGGTCGATGTGTCGTGTTTTATGCTACAAATTGCTATGTCGCAGATTTGCATTCGACGAATAGAAGCGGAGTTATAGTTGTTTATATCTGTGAGGCCATGAATCACCATTGACGGCCGGATTGCTTACCACTCGAAACGATCGATGTTTGACGAAACTATGCAAGTTCGTCGCAGATCGGTATAAGGTGGTTCGTTTGGGCGTGTTTTAAGCTACAAATTGCTATGTCGACGATTCGCATACGACGAATAGAAGCTGCGTTATAGTTGTTTATATCTGTGAGGCCATGAATCACCATTGACGGCCGGATTCCCTACCACTCGAAACGATCGACGTTTGACGAAACCATGCAAGTTCGTCGCAGATGGGCACACGGTGGGTCGATGTGACGTGTTTTAAGCTACAAATTGCTATGTCGCAGATTCGCATACGATGAATAGGAGCGGAGTTATAGTTGTTTATATCTGTCAGGCCATGAATCACCATTGACGACCGGATTGCTTTCCACTCAAAACGATCGATGTTTGACAAAACTATGCAAGTTCGTCGCAGACCGATATAAGGTGGTTCGTTGGGGCGTGTTTTAAGCTACTAATTGCTACGTCGCAGATTCGCATACGACGAATAGAAGCGGAATTATTGTTGTTTATATCTGTGAGGCCATGAATCGCCATTGACGACCGGATTGCCTACCACTCGAAACGATGGACGTTTGACGAAACTATACAAGTATGTCGCAGATCGGCATGAGGTGGGTCGATGTGTCGTGTTTTAAGCTACAAATTACTATGTCGCAAATTTGCATTCGACGAATAGAAGGTGCGTTATAGTTGTTTATATCTGTGAGGCCATGAATCACCATTGACGGCCGGATTGCCTACCACTCGAAACGATCGACGTTTGACGAAACTATACAAGTACGTCGCAGATCGGCATGGGGTGGGTCGATGTGTCGTGTTTTAAGCTACAAATCGCTATGTCGCAAATTTGCATTCGACGAATAGAAGCGGAGTTATTGTTGTTTATATCTGTGAGGCCATGAATCGCCATTGACGACCGGATTGCCTACCACTCGAAACGATCGACGTTTGACGAAACTATACAAGTATGTCGCAGATCGGCATGAGGTGGGTCGATGTGTCGCGTTTTTAGCTACAAATTGCTATGTCGCAGATTTGCATTCGACGTATAGAAGCGGAGTTATTGTTGTTTATATCTGTGAGGCCATGAATCACCATTGACGGCCGGATTGCTTTCCACTAGAAACGATCGATGTTTGACGAAATTATGCATGTTCGTCGCAGACCGGTATAAGGTGGTTCGTTGGGGCGTGTTTTAAGCTACAAATTGCTACGTCGCAGATTCGTATACGACGAATAGAAGCGGAGTTATTGTTGTTTATATCTGTGAGACCATGAATCACCATTGACGGCCGGATTGCCTACCACTCGAAACGATCGATGTTTGACGAAACTATGCAAGTTCGTCGCAGATCGGCACAAGGTGGGTCGATTTGACGTGTTTTAAGCTACAAATTGCTATGTCGCAGATTTGCATTCGACGAATAGAAGCGGAGTTATAGTTGTTTATATCTGTCAGGCCATGAATCACCATTGACTGCCGGATTGCTTTCCACTCAAAACGGTCGATGTTTGACAAAACTATGCAAGTTCGTCGCAGATCGGTATAAGGTGGGTCGTTGTGCCGTGTTTTAAGCTACAAATTGCTACGTCGCAGATTCGTATACGACGAATAGAAGCGGAGTTATTGTTGTTTATATCTGTGAGACCATGAATCACCATTGACGGCCGGATTGCCTACCACTCGAAACGATCGATGTTTGACGAAACTATGCAAGTTCGTCGCAGATCGGCACAAGGTGGGTCGATGTGTCGTGTTTTATGCTACAAATTGCTATGTCGCAGATTTGCATTCGACGAATAGAAGCGGAGTTATAGTTGTTTATATCTGTGAGGCCATGAATCACCATTGACGGCCGGATTGCTTACCACTCGAAACGATCGATGTTTGACAAAACTATGCAAGTTCGTCGCAGATCGGTATAAGGTGGGTCGTTGGGCCGTGTTTTAAGCTACAAATTGCTACGTCGCAGATTCGTATACGACGAATAGAAGCGGAGTTATTGTTGTTTATATCTGTGAGACCATGAATCACCATTGACGGCCGGATTGCCTACCACTCGAAACGATCGATGTTTGACGAAACTATGCAAGTTCGTCGCAGATCGGCACAAGGTGGGTCGATGTGTCGTGTTTTATGCTACAAATTGCTATGTCGCAGATTTGCATTCGACGAATAGAAGCGGAGTTATAGTTGTTTATATCTGTGAGGCCATAAATCACCATTGACGGCCGGATTGCTTACCACTCGAAACGATCGATGTTTGACAAAACTATGCAAGTTCGTCGCAGATCGGTATAAGGTGGTTCGTTTGGGCGTGTTTTAAGCTACAAATTGCTATGTCGACGATTCGCATACGACGAATAGAAGCTGCGTTATAGTTGTTTATATCTGTGAGGCCATGAATCACCATTGACGGCCGGATTCCCTACCACTCGAAACGATCGACGTTTGACGAAACCATGCAAGTTCGTCGCAGATGGGCACACGGTGGGTCGATGTGACGTGTTTTAAGCTACAAATTGCTATGTCGCAGATTCGCATACGATGAATAGGAGCGGAGTTATAGTTGTTTATATCTGTCAGGCCATGAATCACCATTGACGACCGGATTGCTTTCCACTCGAAACGATCGATGTTTGACAAAACTATGCAAGTTCGTCGCAGATCGGTATAAGGTGGTTCATTGGGGCGTGTTTTAAGTTACAAATTGCTAGGTCGCAGATTCTCATACGACGAATAGAAGCGGAGTTAGAGTTGTTTATATCTGTGAGGCCATGAATCGCCATTGACTACCGGATTGCCTACCACTCGAAACGATCGACGTTTGACGAAACTATACAAGTACGTCGCAGATCGGCATGAGGTGGGTCGATGTGTCGTGTTTTATGCTACAAATTGCTATGTCGCAGATTTGCATTCGACGAATAGAAGCGGAGTTATAGTTGTTTATATCTGTGAGGCCATGAATCACCATTGACGGCCGGATTGCTTACCACTCGAAACGATCGATGTTTGACGAAACTATGCAAGTTCGTCGCAGATCGGCACAAGGTGGGTCGATGTGACGTGTTTTAAGCTAGAAATTTCTATGTCGCAGATTTGCATTCGATGAATAGAAGCGGAGTTATAGTTGTTTATATCTGGCAGGCCATGAATCACCATTGACGGCCGGAGTCCCTACCACTCGAAACGATCGAAGTTTGACGAAACCATGCAAGTTCGTCGCAGATCGGCACAAGGTGGGTCGATGTGACGTGTTTTAAGCTACAAATTGCTATGTCGCAGATTCGCATACGATGAATAGGAGCGGAGTTATAGTTGTTTATATCTGTCAGGCCATGAATCACCATTGACGACCGGATTGCTTTCCACTCAAAACGATCGATGTTTGACAAAACTATGCAAGTTCGTCGCAGACCGATATAAGGTGGTTCGTTGGGGCGTGTTTTAAGCTACTAATTGCTACGTCGCAGATTCGCATACGACGAATAGAAGCGGAATTATTGTTGTTTATATCTGTGAGGCCATGAATCGCCATTGACGACCGGATTGCCTACCACTCGAAACGATGGACGTTTGACGAAACTATACAAGTATGTCGCAGATCGGCATGAGGTGGGTCGATGTGTCGTGTTTTAAGCTACAAATTACTATGTCGCAAATTCGCATTCGACGAATAGAAGGTGCGTTATAGTTGTTTATATCTGTGAGGCCATGAATCACCATTGACGGCCGGATTGCCTACCACTCGAAACGATCGACGTTTGACGAAACTATACAAGTACGTCGCAGATCGGCATGGGGTGGGTCGATGTGTCGTGTTTTAAGCTACAAATCGCTATGTCGCAAATTTGCATTCGACGAATAGAAGCGGAGTTATTGTTGTTTATATCTGTGAGGCCATGAATCGCCATTGACGACCGGATTGCCTACCACTCGAAACGATCGACGTTTGACGAAACTATACAAGTATGTCGCAGATCGGCATGAGGTGGGTCGATGTGTCGCGTTTTTAGCTACAAATTGCTATGTCGCAGATTTGCATTCGACGTATAGAAGCGGAGTTATTGTTGTTTATATCTGTGAGGCCATGAATCACCATTGACGGCCGGATTGCTTTCCACTAGAAACGATCGATGTTTGACGAAATTATGCATGTTCGTCGCAGACCGGTATAAGGTGGTTCGTTGGGGCGTGTTTTAAGCTACAAATTGCTACGTCGCAGATTCGTATACGACGAATAGAAGCGGAGTTATTGTTGTTTATATCTGTGAGACCATGAATCACCATTGACGGCCGGATTGCCTACCACTCGAAACGATCGATGTTTGACGAAACTATGCAAGTTCGTCGCAGATCGGCACAAGGTGGGTCGATATGACGTGTTTTAAGCTACAAATTGCTATGTCGCAGATTTGCATTCGACGAATAGAAGCGGAGTTATAGTTGTTTATATCTGTCAGGCCATGAATCACCATTGACTGCCGGATTGCTTTCCACTCAAAACGGTCGATGTTTGACAAAACTATGCAAGTTCGTCGCAGATCGGTATAAGGTGGGTCGTTGTGCCGTGTTTTAAGCTACAAATTGCTACGTCGCAGATTCGTATACGACGAATAGAAGCGGAGTTATTGTTGTTTATATCTGTGAGACCATGAATCACCATTGACGGCCGGATTGCCTACCACTCGAAACGATCGATGTTTGATGAAACTATGCAAGTTCGTCGCAGATCGGCACAAGGTGGGTCGATGTGTCGTGTTTTATGCTACAAATTGCTATGTCGCAGATTTGCATTCGACGAATAGAAGCGGAGTTATAGTTGTTTATATCTGTGAGGCCATGAATCACCATTGACGGCCGGATTGCTTACCACTCGAAACGATCGATGTTTGACAAAACTATGCAAGTTCGTCGCAGATCGGTATAAGGTGGGTCGTTGGGCCGTGTTTTAAGCTACAAATTGCTACGTCGCAGATTCGTATACGACGAATAGAAGCGGAGTTATTGTTGTTTATATCTGTGAGACCATGAATCACCATTGACGGCCGGATTGCCTACCACTCGAAACGATCGATGTTTGACGAAACTATGCAAGTTCGTCGCAGATCGGCACAAGGTGGGTCGATGTGTCGTGTTTTATGCTACAAATTGCTATGTCGCAGATTTGCATTCGACGAATAGAAGCGGAGTTATAGTTGTTTATATCTGTGAGGCCATAAATCACCATTGACGGCCGGATTGCTTACCACTCGAAACGATCGATGTTTGACAAAACTATGCAAGTTCGTCGCAGATCGGTATAAGGTGGTTCGTTTGGGCGTGTTTTAGGCTACAAATTGCTATGTCGCAGATTCGCATACGACGAATAGAAGCTGCGTTATAGTTGTTTATATCTGTGAGGCCATGAATCACCATTGACGGCCGGATTCCCTACCACTCGAAACGATCGACGTTTGACGAAACCATGCAAGTTCGTCGCAGATGGGCACACGGTGGGTCGATGTGACGTGTTTTAAGCTACAAATTGCTATGTCGCAGATTCGCATACGATGAATAGGAGCGGAGTTATAGTTGTTTATATCTGTCAGGCCATGAATCACCATTGACGACCGGATTGCTTTCCACTCGAAACGATCGATGTTTGACAAAACTATGCAAGTTCGTCGCAGATCGGTATAAGGTGGTTCATTGGGGCGTGTTTTAAGTTACAAATTGCTAGGTCGCAGATTCGCATACGACGAATAGAAGCGGAGTTAGAGTTGTTTATATCTGTGAGGCCATGAATCGCCATTGACTACCGGATTGCCTACCACTCGAAACGATCGACGTTTGACGAAACTATACAAGTACGTCGCAGATCGGCAGGAGGTGGGTCGATCTGTCGTGGTTTAAGCTACAAATCGCTATGTCGCAAATTTGCATTCGAGGAATAGAAGCTGAGTTATAGTTGTTTATATCTGTCAGGCCATGAATCACCATTGACGGCCGGATTGCTTTCCACTCGAAACGATCGTTGTTTGACAAAACTATGCAAGTTCGTCGCAGATCGGTATAAGGTGGTTCTTTGGGGCGTGTTTTATGCTACAAATTGCTATGTCGCAGATTTGCATACGACGAATAGAAGCGGAGTTATTGTTGTTTATATCTGTGAGGCCATGAATCACCATTGACGGCCGGATTGCCTACCACTCGAAACGATCGATGTTTGACGAAACTATGCAAGTTCGTCGCAGATCGGCACAAGGTGGGTCGATGTGTCGTGTTTTAAGCTACAAATTGCTATGTCGCAGATTTGCATTCGACGAATAGAAGCGGAGTTATAGTTGATTATATCTGTGAGGCCATGAATCACCATTGACGGCCGGATTGCTTACCACTCAAAACGATCGATGTTTGACAAAACTATGCAAGTTCGTCGCAGACCGGTATAAGGTGGTTCGTTGGGGCGTGTTTTAAGCTACAAATTGCTACGTCGCAGATTCGTATACGACGAATAGAAGCGGAGTTATTGTTGTTTATATCTGTGAGACCATAAATCACCATTGACGGCCGGATTGCCTACCACTCGAAACGATCGATGTTTGACGAAACTATGCAAGTTCGTCGCAGATCGGCACAAGGTGGGTCGATTTGACGTGTTTTAAGCTACAAATTGCTATGTCGCAAATTTGCATTCGAGGAATAGAAGCTGAGTTATAGTTGTTTATATCTGTCAGGCCATGAATCACCATTGACGGCCGGATTGCTTTCCACTCGAAACGATCGATGTTTGACAAAACTATGCAAGTTCGTCGCAGATCGGTATAAGGTGGTTCTTTGGGGCGTGTTTTATGCTACAAATTGCTATGTCGCAGATTTGCATACGACGAATAGAAGCGGAGTTATTGTTGTTTATATCTGTGAGGCCATGAATCACCATTGACGGCCGGATTGCCTACCACTCGAAACGATCGATGTTTGTCTAAACTATAAAAGTACGTCGCAGATTGGCACAAGGTGGGTCGATGTGACGTGTTTTAAGCTACAAATTGCTATGTCGCAGATTCGCATACGATGAAATAGGAGCGGAGTTATAGTTGTTTATATCTGTCAGGCCATGAATCACCATTGACGGCCGGATTGCTTTCCACTCAAAACGATCGATGTTTGACGAAACTATGCAAGTTCGTCGCAGATCGGCACAAGGTGGGTCGATGTGACGTGTTTTAAGCTAGAAATTTCTATGTCGCAGATTTGCATTCGATGAATAGAAGCGGAGTTATAGTTGTTTATATCTGGCAGGCCATGAATCACCATTGACGGCCGGAGTCCCTACCACTCGAAACGATCGAAGTTTGACGAAACCATGCAAGTTCGTCGCAGATCGGCACAAGGTGGGTCGATGTGACGTGTTTTAAGCTAGAAATTTCTATGTCGCAGATTTGCATTCGATGAATAGAAGCGGAGTTATAGTTGTTTATATCTGTCAGGCCATGAATCACCATTGACTGCCGGATTGCTTTCCACTCAAAACGATCGATGTTTGACAAAACTATGCAATTTCGTCGCAGATCGGTATAAGGTGGTTCGTTGGGGCGTGTTTTAAGCTACAAATCGCTATGTCGCAGATTCGCATACGACGAATAGAAGTGGTGTTATCGATGTTTATATCTGTGAGGCCATGAATCACCATTGACTGCCGGATTGCTTTCCACTCAAAACGATCGATGTTTGACGAAACTATGCAAGTTCGTCGCAGATCGGCACAAGGTGGGTCGATTTGACGTATTTAAAGCTACAAATTGCTATGTCGCAGATTTGCATTCGACGAATAGAAGCGGAGTTATAGTTGTTTATATCTGTCAGGCCATGAATCACCATTGACTGCCGGATTGCTTTCCACTCAAAACGATCGATGTTTGACAAAACTATGCAATTTCGTCGCAGATCGGTATAAGGTGGTTCGTTGGGGCGTGTTTTAAGCTACAAATCGCTATGTCGCAGATTCGCATACGACGAATAGAAGCGGTGTTATCGATGTTTATATCTGTGAGGCCATGAATCACCATTGACGGCCGGATTGCTTTCCACTAGAAACGATCGATGTTTGACGAAACTATGCAAGTTCGTCGCAGATCGGTATAAGGTGGATCATTGGGCCGTGTTTTATACTACATATTGCTATGTCGCAGATTTGCAAACGACGAATAGAAGCGGACTTATTGTTGTTTATATCTGTGAGGCCATGAATCACCATTGACGACCGGATTGCTTGCCACTCGAAACGCTTGACGTTTGACGAAACTATACAAGTACGTCGCAGATCGGCATGAGGTGGGTCGATGTGTCGTGTTTTATGCTACAAATTGCTATGTCGCAGATTTGCATACGACGTATAGAAGCGGAGTTATTGTTGTTTATATCTGTGAGGCCATGAATCACCATTGACGGCCGGATTGCTTTCCACTCGAAACGATCGATGTTTGACGAAACTATGCAAGTTCGTCGCAGATCGGCACAAGGTGGGTCGATGTGACGTGTTTTAAGCTAGAAATTTCTATGTCGCAGATTTGCATTCGACGAATAGAAGCGGAGTTATAGTTGTTTATATCTGGCAGGCCATGAATCACCATTGACGGCCGGATTCCCTACCACTCGAAACGATCGACGTTTGACGAAACCATGCAAGTTCGTCGCAGATGGGCACAAGGTGGGTCGATGTGACGTGTTTTAAGCTACAAATTGCTATGTCGCAGATTGGCATACGATGAATAGGAGCGGAGTTATAGTTGTTTATATCTGTCAGGCCATGAATCACCATTGACGACCGGATTGCTTTCCACTCGAAACGATCGATGTTTGACAAAACTATGCAAGTTCGTCGCAGATCGGTATAAGGTGGTTCATTGGGGCGTGTTTTAAGTTACAAATTGCTAGGTCGCAGATTCGCATACGACGAATAGAAGCGGAGTTAGAGTTGTTTATATCTGTGAGGCCATGAATCGCCATTGACTACCGGATTGCCTACCACTCGAAACGATCGATGTTTGACGAAACTATGCAAGTTCGTCGCAGATCGGCACAAGGTGGGTCGATGTGTCGTGTTTTAAGCTACAAATTGCTATGTCGCAGATTTGCATTCGACGAATAGAAGCGGAGTTATAGTTGATTATATCTGTGAGGCCATGAATCACCATTGACGGCCGGATTGCTTACCACTCGAAACGATCAATGTTTGACAAAACTATGCAAGTTCGTCGCAAATCGGTATAAGGTGGTTCGTTTGGGCGTGTTTTAAGCTACAAATTGCTATGTCGTAGATTCGCATACGACGAATAGAAGCTGAGTTATAGTTGTTTATATCTGTGAGGCTATGAATCACCATTGACGGCCGGATTCCCTACCACTCGAAACGATCGACGTTTGACGAAACCATGCAAGTTCGTCGCAGATGGGTACAAGGTGGGTCGATGTGACGTGTTTTAAGCTACAAATTGCTATGTCGCAGATTCGCATACGATGAATAGGAGCGGAGTTATAGTTGTTTATATCTGTCAAGCCATGAATCACCATTGACGACCGGATTGCTTTCCACTCGAAACGATCGATGTTTGACAAAACTATGCAAGTTCGTCGCAGATCGGTATAAGGTGGTTCATTGGGGCGTGTTTTAAGTTACAAATTGCTAGGTCGCAGATTCGCATACGACGAATAGAAGCGAAGTTAGAGTTGTTTATATCTGTGAGGCCATGAATCGCCATTGACTACCGGATTGCCTACCACTTGAAACGATCGACGTTTGACGAAACTATACAAGTACGTCGCAGATCGGCATGAGGTGGGTCGATCTGTCGTGTTTTAAGCTACAAATCGCTATGTCGCAAATTTGCATTCGAGGAATAGAAGCTGAGTTATAGTTGTTTATATCTGTCAGGCCATGAATCACCATTGACGGCCGGATTGCTTTCCACTCGAAACGATCGTTGTTTGACAAAACTATGCAAGTTCGTCGCAGATCGGTATAAGGTGGTTCTTTGGGGCGTGTTTTATGCTACAAATTGCTATGTCGCAGATTTGCATACGACGAATAGAAGCGGAGTTATTGTTGTTTATATCTGTGAGGCCATGAATCACCATTGACGGCCGGATTGCCTACCACTCGAAACGATCGATGTTTGACGAAACTATGCAAGTTCGTCGCAGATCGGCACAAGGTGGGTCGATGTGTCGTGTTTTAAGCTACAAATTGCTATGTCGCAGATTTGCATTCGACGAATAGAAGCGGAGTTATAGTTGATTATATCTGTGAGGCCATGAATCACCATTGACGGCCGGATTGCTTACCACTCAAAACGATCGATGTTTGACAAAACTATGCAAGTTCGTCGCAGACCGGTATAAGGTGGTTCGTTGGGGCGTGTTTTAAGCTACAAATTGCTACGTCGCAGATTCGTATACGACGAATAGAAGCGGAGTTATTGTTGTTTATATCTGTGAGACCATAAATCACCATTGACGGCCGGATTGCCTACCACTCGAAACGATCGATGTTTGACGAAACTATGCAAGTTCGTCGCAGATCGGCACAAGGTGGGTCGATTTGACGTGTTTTAAGCTACAAATTGCTATGTCGCAAATTTGCATTCGAGGAATAGAAGCTGAGTTATAGTTGTTTATATCTGTCAGGCCATGAATCACCATTGACGGCCGGATTGCTTTCCACTCGAAACGATCGATGTTTGACAAAACTATGCAAGTTCGTCGCAGATCGGTATAAGGTGGTTCTTTGGGGCGTGTTTTATGCTACAAATTGCTATGTCGCAGATTTGCATACGACGAATAGAAGCGGAGTTATTGTTGTTTATATCTGTGAGGCCATGAATCACCATTGACGGCCGGATTGCCTACCACTCGAAACGATCGATGTTTGTCTAAACTATAAAAGTACGTCGCAGATTGGCACAAGGTGGGTCGATGTGACGTGTTTTAAGCTACAAATTGCTATGTCGCAGATTCGCATACGATGAAATAGGAGCGGAGTTATAGTTGTTTATATCTGTCAGGCCATGAATCACCATTGACGACCGGATTGCTTTCCACTCAAAACGATCGATGTTTGACGAAACTATGCAAGTTCGTCGCAGATCGGCACAAGGTGGGTCGATGTGACGTGTTTTAAGCTAGAAATTTCTATGTCGCAGATTTGCATTCGATGAATAGAAGCGGAGTTATAGTTGTTTATATCTGGCAGGCCATGAATCACCATTGACGGCCGGAGTCCCTACCACTCGAAACGATCGAAGTTTGACGAAACCATGCAAGTTCGTCGCAGATCGGCACAAGGTGGGTCGATGTGACGTGTTTTAAGCTAGAAATTTCTATGTCGCAGATTTGCATTCGATGAATAGAAGCGGAGTTATAGTTGTTTATATCTGTCAGGCCATGAATCACCATTGACTGCCGGATTGCTTTCCACTCAAAACGATCGATGTTTGACAAAACTATGCAATTTCGTCGCAGATCGGTATAAGGTGGTTCGTTGGGGCGTGTTTTAAGCTACAAATCGCTATGTCGCAGATTCGCATACGACGAATAGAAGTGGTGTTATCGATGTTTATATCTGTGAGGCCATGAATCACCATTGACTGCCGGATTGCTTTCCACTCAAAACGATCGATGTTTGACGAAACTATGCAAGTTCGTCGCAGATCGGCACAAGGTGGGTCGATTTGACGTATTTAAAGCTACAAATTGCTATGTCGCAGATTGGCATACGATGAATAGGAGCGGAGTTATAGTTGTTTATATCTGTCAGGCCATGAATCACCATTGACGACCGGATTGCTTTCCACTCGAAACGATCGATGTTTGACAAAACTATGCAAGTTCGTCGCAGATCGGTATAAGGTGGTTCATTGGGGCGTGTTTTAAGTTACAAATTGCTAGGTCGCAGATTCGCATACGACGAATAGAAGCGGAGTTAGAGTTGTTTATATCTGTGAGGCCATGAATCGCCATTGACTACCGGATTGCCTACCACTCGAAACGATCGATGTTTGACGAAACTATGCAAGTTCGTCGCAGATCGGCACAAGGTGGGTCGATGTGTCGTGTTTTAAGCTACAAATTGCTATGTCGCAGATTTGCATTCGACGAATAGAAGCGGAGTTATAGTTGATTATATCTGTGAGGCCATGAATCACCATTGACGGCCGGATTGCTTACCACTCGAAACGATCAATGTTTGACAAAACTATGCAAGTTCGTCGCAAATCGGTATAAGGTGGTTCGTTTGGGCGTGTTTTAAGCTACAAATTGCTATGTCGTAGATTCGCATACGACGAATAGAAGCTGAGTTATAGTTGTTTATATCTGTGAGGCTATGAATCACCATTGACGGCCGGATTCCCTACCACTCGAAACGATCGACGTTTGACGAAACCATGCAAGTTCGTCGCAGATGGGTACAAGGTGGGTCGATGTGACGTGTTTTAAGCTACAAATTGCTATGTCGCAGATTCGCATACGATGAATAGGAGCGGAGTTATAGTTGTTTATATCTGTCAAGCCATGAATCACCATTGACGACCGGATTGCTTTCCACTCGAAACGATCGATGTTTGACAAAACTATGCAAGTTCGTCGCAGATCGGTATAAGGTGGTTCATTGGGGCGTGTTTTAAGTTACAAATTGCTAGGTCGCAGATTCGCATACGACGAATAGAAGCGAAGTTAGAGTTGTTTATATCTGTGAGGCCATGAATCGCCATTGACTACCGGATTGCCTACCACTTGAAACGATCGACGTTTGACGAAACTATACAAGTACGTCGCAGATCGGCATGAGGTGGGTCGATCTGTCGTGTTTTAAGCTACAAATCGCTATGTCGCAAATTTGCATTCGAGGAATAGAAGCTGAGTTATAGTTGTTTATATCTGTCAGGCCATGAATCACCATTGACGGCCGGATTGCTTTCCACTCGAAACGATCGTTGTTTGACAAAACTATGCAAGTTCGTCGCAGATCGGTATAAGGTGGTTCTCTGGGGCGTGTTTTATGCTACAAATTGCTATGTCGCAGATTTGCATACGACGAATAGAAGCGGAGTTATTGTTGTTTATATCTGTGAGGCCATGAATCACCATTGACGGCCGGATTGCCTACCACTCGAAACGATCGATGTTTGACGAAACTATGCAAGTTCGTCGCAGATCGGCACAAGGTGGGTCGATGTGTCGTGTTTTAAGCTACAAATTGCTATGTCGCAGATTTGCATTCGACGAATAGAAGCGGAGTTATAGTTGTTTATATCTGTGAGGCCATGAATCACCATTGACGGCCGGATTGCTTACCACTCAAAACGATCGATGTTTGACAAAACTATGCAAGTTCGTCGCAGACCGGTATAAGGTGGTTCGTTGGGGCGTGTTTTAAGCTACAAATTGCTACGTCGCAGATTCGTATACGACGAATAGAAGCGGAGTTATTGTTGTTTATATCTGTGAGACCATAAATCACCATTGACGGCCGGATTGCCTACCACTCGAAACGATCGATGTTTGACGAAACTATGCAAGTTCGTCGCAGATCGGCACAAGGTGGGTCGATTTGACGTGTTTTAAGCTACAAATTGCTATGTCGCAAATTTGCATTCGAGGAATAGAAGCTGAGTTATAGTTGTTTATATCTGTCAGGCCATGAATCACCATTGACGGCCGGATTGCTTTCCACTCGAAACGATCGATGTTTGACAAAACTATGCAAGTTCGTCGCAGATCGGTATAAGGTGGTTCTTTGGGGCGTGTTTTATGCTACAAATTGCTATGTCGCAGATTTGCATACGACGAATAGAAGCGGAGTTATTGTTGTTTATATCTGTGAGGCCATGAATCACCATTGACGGCCGGATTGCCTACCACTCGAAACGATCGATGTTTGTCTAAACTATAAAAGTACGTCGCAGATTGGCACAAGGTGGGTCGATGTGACGTGTTTTAAGCTACAAATTGCTATGTCGCAGATTCGCATACGATGAAATAGGAGCGGAGTTATAGTTGTTTATATCTGTCAGGCCATGAATCACCATTGACGGCCGGATTGCTTTCCACTCAAAACGATCGATGTTTGACGAAACTATGCAAGTTCGTCGCAGATCGGCACAAGGTGGGTCGATGTGACGTGTTTTAAGCTAGAAATTTCTATGTCGCAGATTTGCATTCGATGAATAGAAGCGGAGTTATAGTTGTTTATATCTGGCAGGCCATGAATCACCATTGACGGCCGGAGTCCCTACCACTCGAAACGATCGAAGTTTGACGAAACCATGCAAGTTCGTCGCAGATCGGCACAAGGTGGGTCGATGTGACGTGTTTTAAGCTAGAAATTTCTATGTCGCAGATTTGCATACGACGAATAGAAGCGGAGTTATAGTTGTTTATATCTGTCAGGCCATGAATCACCATTGACTGCCGGATTGCTTTCCACTCAAAACGATCGATGTTTGACAAAACTATGCAATTTCGTCGCAGATCGGTATAAGGTGGTTCGTTGGGGCGTGTTTTAAGCTACAAATCGCTATGTCGCAGATTCGCATACGACGAATAGAAGTGGTGTTATCGATGTTTATATCTGTGAGGCCATGAATCACCATTGACTGCCGGATTGCTTTCCACTCAAAACGATCGATGTTTGACGAAACTATGCAAGTTCGTCGCAGATCGGCACAAGGTGGGTCGATTTGACGTATTTAAAGCTACAAATTGCTATGTCGCAGATTTGCATTCGACGAATAGAAGCGGAGTTATAGTTGTTTATATCTGTCAGGCCATGAATCACCATTGACTGCCGGATTGCTTTCCACTCAAAACGATCGATGTTTGACAAAACTATGCAATTTCGTCGCAGATCGGTATAAGGTGGTTCGTTGGGGCGTGTTTTAAGCTACAAATCGCTATGTCGCAGATTCGCATACGACGAATAGAAGCGGTGTTATCGATGTTTATATCTGTGAGGCCATGAATCACCATTGACGGCCGGATTGCTTTCCACTAGAAACGATCGATGTTTGACGAAACTATGCAAGTTCGTCGCAGATCGGTATAAGGTGGATCATTGGGCCGTGTTTTATACTACATATTGCTATGTCGCAGATTTGCAAACGACGAATAGAAGCGGACTTATTGTTGTTTATATCTGTGAGGCCATGAATCACCATTGACGACCGGATTGCTTGCCACTCGAAACGCTTGACGTTTGACGAAACTATACAAGTACGTCGCAGATCGGCATGAGGTGGGTCGATGTGTCGTGTTTTATGCTACAAATTGCTATGTCGCAGATTTGCATACGACGTATAGAAGCGGAGTTATTGTTGTTTATATCTGTGAGGCCATGAATCACCATTGACGGCCGGATTGCTTTCCACTCGAAACGATCGATGTTTGACGAAACTATGCAAGTTCGTCGCAGATCGGCACAAGGTGGGTCGATGTGACGTGTTTTAAGCTAGAAATTTCTATGTCGCAGATTTGCATTCGATGAATAGAAGCGGAGTTATAGTTGTTTATATCTGGCAGGCCATGAATCACCATTGACGGCCGGATTCCCTACCACTCGAAACGATCGACGTTTGACGAAACCATGCAAGTTCGTCGCAGATGGGCACAAGGTGGGTCGATGTGACGTGTTTTAAGCTACAAATTGCTATGTCGCAGATTGGCATACGATGAATAGGAGCGGAGTTATAGTTGTTTATATCTGTCAGGCCATGAATCACCATTGACGACCGGATTGCTTTCCACTCGAAACGATCGATGTTTGACAAAACTATGCAAGTTCGTCGCAGATCGGTATAAGGTGGTTCATTGGGGCGTGTTTTAAGTTACAAATTGCTAGGTCGCAGATTCGCATACGACGAATAGAAGCGGAGTTAGAGTTGTTTATATCTGTGAGGCCATGAATCGCCATTGACTACCGGATTGCCTACCACTCGAAACGATCGATGTTTGACGAAACTATGCAAGTTCGTCGCAGATCGGCACAAGGTGGGTCGATGTGTCGTGTTTTAAGCTACAAATTGCTATGTCGCAGATTTGCATTCGACGAATAGAAGCGGAGTTATAGTTGATTATATCTGTGAGGCCATGAATCACCATTGACGGCCGGATTGCTTACCACTCGAAACGATCAATGTTTGACAAAACTATGCAAGTTCGTCGCAAATCGGTATAAGGTGGTTCGTTTGGGCGTGTTTTAAGCTACAAATTGCTATGTCGTAGATTCGCATACGACGAATAGAAGCTGAGTTATAGTTGTTTATATCTGTGAGGCTATGAATCACCATTGACGGCCGGATTCCCTACCACTCGAAACGATCGACGTTTGACGAAACCATGCAAGTTCGTCGCAGATGGGTACAAGGTGGGTCGATGTGACGTGTTTTAAGCTACAAATTGCTATGTCGCAGATTCGCATACGATGAATAGGAGCGGAGTTATAGTTGTTTATATCTGTCAAGCCATGAATCACCATTGACGACCGGATTGCTTTCCACTCGAAACGATCGATGTTTGACAAAACTATGCAAGTTCGTCGCAGATCGGTATAAGGTGGTTCATTGGGGCGTGTTTTAAGTTACAAATTGCTAGGTCGCAGATTCGCATACGACGAATAGAAGCGAAGTTAGAGTTGTTTATATCTGTGAGGCCATGAATCGCCATTGACTACCGGATTGCCTACCACTTGAAACGATCGACGTTTGACGAAACTATACAAGTACGTCGCAGATCGGCATGAGGTGGGTCGATCTGTCGTGTTTTAAGCTACAAATCGCTATGTCGCAAATTTGCATTCGAGGAATAGAAGCTGAGTTATAGTTGTTTATATCTGTCAGGCCATGAATCACCATTGACGGCCGGATTGCTTTCCACTCGAAACGATCGATGTTTGACAAAACTATGCAATTTCGTCGCAGATCGGTATAAGGTGGTTCGTTGGGGCGTGTTTTAAGCTACAAATCGCTATGTCGCAGATTCGCATACGACGAATAGAAGCGGTGTTATCGATGTTTATATCTGTGAGGCCATGAATCACCATTGACTGCCGGATTGCTTTCCACTCAAAACGATCGATGTTTGACGAAACTATGCAAGTTCGTCGCAGATCGGCACAAGGTGGGTCGATTTGACGTATTTAAAGCTACAAATCGCTATGTCGCAGATTCGCATACGACGAATAGAAGCGGTGTTATCGATGTTTATATCTGTGAGGCCATGAATCACCATTGACGGCCGGATTGCTTTCCACTAGAAACGATCGATGTTTGACGAAACTATGCAAGTTCGTCGCAGATCGGTATAAGGTGGATCATTGGGCCGTGTTTTATACTACATATTGCTATGTCGCAGATTTGCAAACGACGAATAGAAGCGGACTTATTGTTGTTTATATCTGTGAGGCCATGAATCACCATTGACGACCGGATTGCTTGCCACTCGAAACGCTTGACGTTTGACGAAACTATACAAGTACGTCGCAGATCGGCATGAGGTGGGTCGATGTGTCGTGTTTTATGCTACAAATTGCTATGTCGCAGATTTGCATACGACGTATAGAAGCGGAGTTATTGTTGTTTATATCTGTGAGGCCATGAATCACCATTGACGGCCGGATTGCTTTCCACTCGAAACGATCGATGTTTGACGAAACTATGCAAGTTCGTCGCAGATCGGCACAAGGTGGGTCGATGTGACGTGTTTTAAGCTAGAAATTTCTATGTCGCAGATTTGCATTCGATGAATAGAAGCGGAGTTATAGTTGTTTATATCTGGCAGGCCATGAATCACCATTGACGGCCGGAGTCCCTACCACTCGAAACGATCGAAGTTTGACGAAACCATGCAAGTTCGTCGCAGATCGGCACAAGGTGGGTCGATGTGACGTGTTTTAAGCTACAAATTGCTATGTCGCAGATTCGCATACGATGAATAGGAGCGGAGTTATAGTTGTTTATATCTGTCAGGCCATGAATCACCATTGACGACCGGATTGCTTTCCACTCAAAACGAACGATGTTTGACAAAACTATGCAAGTTCGTCGCAGACCGATATAAGGTGGTTCGTTGGGGCGTGTTTTAAGCTACTAATTGCTACGTCGCAGATTCGCATACGACGAATAGAAGCGGAATTATTGTTGTTTATATCTGTGAGGCCATGAATCGCCATTGACGACCGGATTGCCTACCACTCGAAACGATGGACGTTTGACGAAACTATACAAGTATGTCGCAGATCGGCATGAGGTGGGTCGATGTGTCGTGTTTTAAGCTACAAATTACTATGTCGCAAATTTGCATTCGACGAATAGAAGGTGCGTTATAGTTGTTTATATCTGTGAGGCCATGAATCACCATTGACGGCCGGATTGCCTACCACTCGAAACGATCGACGTTTGACGAAACTATACAAGTACGTCGCAGATCGGCATGGGGTGGGTCGATGTGTCGTGTTTTAAGCTACAAATCGCTATGTCGCAAATTTGCATTCGACGAATAGAAGCGGAGTAATTATTGTTTATATCTGTGAGGCCATGAATCGCCATTGACGACCGGATTGCCTACCACTCGAAACGATCGACGTTTGACGAAACTATACAAGTATGTCGCAGATCGGCATGAGGTGGGTCGATGTGTCGCGTTTTTAGCTACAAATTGCTATGTCGCAGATTTGCATTCGACGTATAGAAGCGGAGTTATTGTTGTTTATATCTGTGAGGCCATGAATCACCATTGACGGCCGGATTGCTTTCCACTAGAAACGATCGATGTTTGACGAAATTATGCATGTTCGTCGCAGACCGGTATAAGGTGGTTCGTTGGGGCGTGTTTTAAGCTACAAATTGCTACGTCGCAGATTCGTATACGACGAATAGAAGCGGAGTTATTGTTGTTTATATCTGTTAGACCATGAATCACCATTGACGGCCGGATTGCCTACCACTCGAAACGATCGATGTTTGACGAAACTATGCAAGTTCGTCGCAGATCGGCACAAGGTGGGTCGATTTGACGTGTTTTAAGCTACAAATTGCTATGTCGCAGATTTGCATTCGACGAATAGAAGCGGAGTTATAGTTGTTTATATCTGTCAGGCCATGAATCACCATTGACTGCCGGATTGCTTTCCACTCAAAACGGTCGATGTTTGACAAAACTATGCAAGTTCGTCGCAGATCGGTATAAGGTGGGTCGTTGGGCCGTGTTTTAAGCTACAAATTGCTACGTCGCAGATTCGTATACGACGAATAGAAGCGGAGTTATTGTTGTTTATATCTGTGAGACCATGAATCACCATTGACGGCCGGATTGCCTACCACTCGAAACGATCGATGTTTGACGAAACTATGCAAGTTCGTCGCAGATCGGCACAAGGTGGGTCGATGTGTCGTGTTTTATGCTACAAATTGCTATGTCGCAGATTTGCATTCGACGAATAGAAGCGGAGTTATAGTTGTTTATATCTGTGAGGCCATGAATCACCATTGACGGCCGGATTGCTTACCACTCGAAACGATCGATGTTTGACAAAACTATGCAAGTTCGTCGCAGATCGGTATAAGGTGGGTCGTTGGGCCGTGTTTTAAGCTACAAATTGCTACGTCGCAGATTCGTATACGACGAATAGAAGCGGAGTTATTGTTGTTTATATCTGTGAGACCATGAATCACCATTGACGGCCGGATTGCCTACCACTCGAAACGATCGATGTTTGACGAAACTATGCAAGTTCGTCGCAGATCGGCACAAGGTGGTTCGTTTGGGCGTGTTTTAAGCTACAAATTGCTATGTCGACGATTCGCATACGACGAATAGGAGCTGCGTTATAGTTGTTTATATCTGTGAGGCCATGAATCACCATTGACGGCCGGATTCCCTACCACTCGAAACGATCGACGTTTGACGAAACCATGCAAGTTCGTCGCAGATGGGCACACGGTGGGTCGATGTGACGTGTTTTAAGCTACAAATTGCTATGTCGCAGATTCGCATACGATGAATAGGAGCGGAGTTATAGTTGTTTATATCTGTCAGGCCATGAATCACCATTGACGACCGGATTGCTTTCCACTCGAAACGATCGATGTTTGACAAAACTATGCAAGTTCGTCGCAGATCGGTATAAGGTGGTTCATTGGGGCGTGTTTTAAGTTACAAATTGCTAGGTCGCAGATTCTCATACGACGAATAGAAGCGGAATTATTGTTGTTTATATCTGTGAGGCCATGAATCGCCATTGACGACCGGATTGCCTACCACTCGAAACGATGGACGTTTGACGAAACTATACAAGTATGTCGCAGATCGGCATGAGGTGGGTCGATGTGTCGTGTTTTAAGCTACAAATTACTATGTCGCAAATTTGCATTCGACGAATAGAAGGTGCGTTATAGTTGTTTATATCTGTGAGGCCATGAATCACCATTGACGGCCGGATTGCCTACCACTCGAAACGATCGACGTTTGACGAAACTATACAAGTACGTCGCAGATCGGCATGGGGTGGGTCGATGTGTCGTGTTTTAAGCTACAAATCGCTATGTCGCAAATTTGCATTCGACGAATAGAAGCGGAGTTATTGTTGTTTATATCTGTGAGGCCATGAATCGCCATTGACGACCGGATTGCCTACCAATCGAAACGATCGACGTTTGACGAAACTATACAAGTATGTCGCAGATCGGCATGAGGTGGGTCGATGTGTCGCGTTTTTAGCTACAAATTGCTATGTCGCAGATTTGCATTCGACGTATAGAAGCGGAGTTATTGTTGTTTATATCTGTGAGGCCATGAATCACCATTGACGGCCGGATTGCTTTCCACTAGAAACGATCGATGTTTGACGAAATTATGCATGTTCGTCGCAGACCGGTATAAGGTGGTTCGTTGGGGCGTGTTTTAAGCTACAAATTGCTACGTCGCAGATTCGTATACGACGAATAGAAGCGGAGTTATTGTTGTTTATATCTGTGAGACCATGAATCACCATTGACGGCCGGATTGCCTACCACTCGAAACGATCGATGTTTGACGAAACTATGCAAGTTCGTCGCAGATCGGCACAAGGTGGGTCGATTTGACGTGTTTTAAGCTACAAATTGCTATGTCGCAGATTTGCATTCGACGAATAGAAGCGGAGTTATAGTTGTTTATATCTGTCAGGCCATGAATCACCATTGACTGCCGGATTGCTTTCCACTCAAAACGGTCGATGTTTGACAAAACTATGCAAGTTCGTCGCAGATCGGTATAAGGTGGGTCGTTGGGCCGTGTTTTAAGCTACAAATTGCTACGTCGCAGATTCGTATACGACGAATAGAAGCGGAGTTATTGTTGTTTATATCTGTGAGACCATGAATCACCATTGACGGCCGGATTGCCTACCACTCGAAACGATCGATGTTTGACGAAACTATGCAAGTTCGTCGCAGATCGGCACAAGGTGGGTCGATGTGTCGTGTTTTATGCTACAAATTGCTATGTCGCAGATTTGCATTCGACGAATAGAAGCGGAGATATAGTTGTTTATATCTGTGAGGCCATGAATCACCATTGACGGCCGGATTGCTTACCACTCGAAACGATCGATGTTTGACAAAACTATGCAAGTTCGTCGCAGATCGGTATAAGGTGGGTCGTTGGGCCGTGTTTTAAGCTACAAATTGCTACGTCGCAGATTCGTATACGACGAATAGAAGCGGAGTTATTGTTGTTTATATCTGTGAGACCATGAATCACCATTGACGGCCGGATTGCCTACCACTCGAAACGATCGATGTTTGACGAAACTATGCAAGTTCGTCGCAGATCGGCACAAGGTGGGTCGATGTGTCGTGTTTTATGCTACAAATTGCTATGTCGCAGATTTGCATTCGACGAATAGAAGCGGAGTTATAGTTGTTTATATCTGTCAAGCCATGAATCACCATTGACGACCGGATTGCTTTCCACTCGAAACGATCGATGTTTGACAAAACTATGCAAGTTCGTCGCAGATCGGTATAAGGTGGTTCATTGGGGCGTGTTTTAAGTTACAAATTGCTAGGTCGCAGATCCGCATACGACGAATAGAAGCGAAGTTAGAGTTGTTTATATCTGTGAGGCCATGAATCGCCATTGACTACCGGATTGCCTACCACTCGAAACGATCGACGTTTGACGAAACTATACAAGTACGTCGCAGATCGGCATGAGGTGGGTCGATCTGTCGTGTTTTAAGCTACAAATCGCTATGTCGCAAATTTGCATTCGAGGAATAGAAGCTGAGTTATAGTTGTTTATATCTGTCAGGCCATGAATCACCATTGACGGCCGGATTACTTTCCACTCGAAACGATCGATGTTTGACAAAACTATGCAATTTCGTCGCAGATCGGTATAAGGTGGTTCGTTGGGGCGTGTTTTAAGCTACAAATCGCTATGTCGCAGATTCGCATACGACGAATAGAAGCGGTGTTATCGATGTTTATATCTGTGAGGCCATGAATCACCATTGACTGCCGGATTGCTTTCCACTCAAAACGATCGATGTTTGACGAAACTATGCAAGTTCGTCGCAGATCGGCACAAGGTGGGTCGATTTGACGTATTTAAAGCTACAAATTGCTATGTCGCAGATTTGCATTCGACGAATAGAAGCGGAGTTATAGTTGTTTATATCTGTCAGGCCATGAATCACCATTGACTGCCGGATTGCTTTCCACTCAAAACGATCGATGTTTGACAAAACTATGCAATTTCGTCGCAGATCGGTATAAGGTGGTTCGTTGGGGCGTGTTTTAAGCTACAAATCGCTATGTCGCAGATTCGCATACGACGAATAGAAGCGGTGTTATCGATGTTTATATCTGTGAGGCCATGAATCACCATTGACGGCCGGATTGCTTTCCACTAGAAACGATCGATGTTTGACGAAACTATGCAAGTTCGTCGCAGATCGGTATAAGGTGGATCATTGGGCCGTGTTTTATACTACATATTGCTATGTCGCAGATTTGCAAACGACGAATAGAAGCGGACTTATTGTTGTTTATATCTGTGAGGCCATGAATCACCATTGACGACCGGATTGCTTGCCACTCGAAACGCTTGACGTTTGACGAAACTATACAAGTACGTCGCAGATCGGCATGAGGTGGGTCGATGTGTCGTGTTTTATGCTACAAATTGCTATGTCGCAGATTTGCATACGACGTATAGAAGCGGAGTTATTGTTGTTTATATCTGTGAGGCCATGAATCACCATTGACGGCCGGATTGCTTTCCACTCGAAACGATCGATGTTTGACGAAACTATGCAAGTTCGTCGCAGATCGGCACAAGGTGGGTCGATGTGACGTGTTTCAAGCTAGAAATTTCTATGTCGCAGATTTGCATTCGATGAATAGAAGCGGAGTTATAGTTGTTTATATCTGGCAGGCCATGAATCACCATTGACGGCCGGAGTCCCTACCACTCGAAACGATCGAAGTTTGACGAAACCATGCAAGTTCGTCGCAGATCGGCACAAGGTGGGTCGATGTGACGTGTTTTAAGCTACAAATTGCTATGTCGCAGATTCGCATACGATGAATAGGAGCGGAGTTATAGTTGTTTATATCTGTCAGGCCATGAATCACCATTGACGACCGGATTGCTTTCCACTCAAAACGAACGATGTTTGACAAAACTATGCAAGTTCGTCGCAGACCGATATAAGGTGGTTCGTTGGGGCGTGTTTTAAGCTACTAATTGCTACGTCGCAGATTCGCATACGACGAATAGAAGCGGAATTATTGTTGTTTATATCTGTGAGGCCATGAATCGCCATTGACGACCGGATAGCCTACCACTCGAAACGATGGACGTTTGACGAAACTATACAAGTATGTCGCAGATCGGCATGAGGTGGGTCGATGTGTCGTGTTTTAAGCTACAAATTACTATGTCGCAAATTTGCATTCGACGAATAGAAGGTGCGTTATAGTTGTTTATATCTGTGAGGCCATGAATCACCATTGACGGCCGGATTGCCTACCACTCGAAACGATCGACTTTGACGAAACTATACAAGTACGTCGCAGATCGGCATGGGGTGGGTCGATGTGTCGTGTTTTAAGCTACAAATCACTATGTCGCAAATTTGCATTCGACGAATAGAAGCGGAGTTATTGTTGTTTATATCTGTGAGGCCATGAATCGCCATTGACGACCGGATTGCCTACCACTCGAAACGATCGACGTTTGACGAAACTATACAAGTATGTCGCAGATCGGCATGAGGTGGGTCGATGTGTCGCGTTTTTAGCTACAAATTGCTATGTCGCAGATTTGCATTCGACGTATAGAAGCGGAGTTATTGTTGTTTATATCTGTGAGGCCATGAATCACCATTGACGGCCGGATTGCTTTCCACTAGAAACGATCGATGTTTGACGAAATTATGCATGTTCGTCGCAGACCGGTATAAGGTGGTTCGTTGGGGCGTGTTTTAAGCTACAAATTGCTACGTCGCAGATTCGTATACGACGAATAGAAGCGGAGTTATTGTTGTTTATATCTGTTAGACCATGAATCACCATTGACGGCCGGATTGCCTACCACTCGAAACGATCGATGTTTGACGAAACTATGCAAGTTCGTCGCAGATCGGCACAAGGTGGGTCGATTTGACGTGTTTTAAGCTACAAATTGCTATGTCGCAGATTTGCATTCGACGAATAGAAGCGGAGTTATAGTTGTTTATATCTGTCAGGCCATGAATCACCATTGACTGCCGGATTGCTTTCCACTCAAAACGGTCGATGTTTGACAAAACTATGCAAGTTCGTCGCAGATCGGTATAAGGTGGGTCGTTGGGCCGTGTTTTAAGCTACAAATTGCTACGTCGCAGATTCGTATACGACGAATAGAAGCGGAGTTATTGTTGTTTATATCTGTGAGACCATGAATCACCATTGACGGCCGGATTGCCTACCACTCGAAACGATCGATGTTTGACGAAACTATGCAAGTTCGTCGCAGATCGGCACAAGGTGGGTCGATGTGTCGTGTTTTATGCTACAAATTGCTATGTCGCAGATTTGCATTCGACGAATAGAAGCGGATTTATAGTTGTTTATATCTGTGAGGCCATGAATCACCATTGACGGCCGGATTGCTTACCACTCGAAACGATCGATGTTTGACAAAACTATGCAAGTTCGTCGCAGATCGGTATAAGGTGGGTCGTTGGGCCGTGTTTTAAGCTACAAATTGCTACGTCGCAGATTCGTATACGACGAATAGAAGCGGAGTTATTGTTGTTTATATCTGTGAGGCCATGAATCACCATTGACGGCCGGATTGCCTACCACTCGAAACGATCGATGTTTGACGAAACTATGCAAGTTCGTCGCAGATCGGCACAAGGTGGTTCGTTTGGGCGTGTTTTAAGCTACAAATTGCTATGTCGACGATTCGCATACGACGAATAGGAGCTGCGTTATAGTTGTTTATATCTGTGAGGCCATGAATCACCATTGACGGCCGGATTCCCTACCACTCGAAACGATCGACGTTTGACGAAACCATGCAAGTTCGTCGCAGATGGGCACACGGTGGGTCGATGTGACGTGTTTTAAGCTACAAATTGCTATGTCGCAGATTCGCATACGATGAATAGGAGCGGAGTTATAGTTGTTTATATCTGTCAGGCCATGAATCACCATTGACGACCGGATTGCTTTCCACTCGAAACGATCGATGTTTGACAAAACTATGCAAGTTCGTCGCAGATCGGTATAAGGTGGTTCATTGGGGCGTGTTTTAAGTTACAAATTGCTAGGTCGCAGATTCTCATACGACGAATAGAAGCGGAATTATTGTTGTTTATATCTGTGAGGCCATGAATCGCCATTGACGACCGGATTGCCTACCACTCGAAACGATGGACGTTTGACGAAACTATACAAGTATGTCGCAGATCGGCATGAGGTGGGTCGATGTGTCGTGTTTTAAGCTACAAATTACTATGTCGCAAATTTGCATTCGACGAATAGAAGGTGCGTTATAGTTGTTTATATCTGTGAGGCCATGAATCACCATTGACGGCCGGATTGCCTACCACTCGAAACGATCGACGTTTGACGAAACTATACAAGTACGTCGCAGATCGGCATGGGGTGGGTCGATGTGTCGTGTTTTAAGCTACAAATCGCTATGTCGCAAATTTGCATTCGACGAATAGAAGCGGAGTTATTGTTGTTTATATCTGTGAGGCCATGAATCGCCATTGACGACCGGATTGCCTACCACTCGAAACGATCGACGTTTGACGAAACTATACAAGTATGTCGCAGATCGGCATGAGGTGGGTCGATGTGTCGCGTTTTTAGCTACAAATTGCTATGTCGCAGATTTGCATTCGACGTATAGAAGCGGAGTTATTGTTGTTTATATCTGTGAGGCCATGAATCACCATTGACGGCCGGATTGCTTTCCACTAGAAACGATCGATGTTTGACGAAATTATGCATGTTCGTCGCAGACCGGTATAAGGTGGTTCGTTGGGGCGTGTTTTAAGCTACAAATTGCTACGTCGCAGATTCGTATACGACGAATAGAAGCGGAGTTATTGTTGTTTATATCTGTGAGACCATGAATCACCATTGACGGCCGGATTGCCTACCACTCGAAACGATCGATGTTTGACGAAACTATGCAAGTTCGTCGCAGATCGGCACAAGGTGGGTCGATTTGACGTGTTTTAAGCTACAAATTGCTATGTCGCAGATTTGCATTCGACGAATAGAAGCGGAGTTATAGTTGTTTATATCTGTCAGGCCATGAATCACCATTGACTGCCGGATTGCTTTCCACTCAAAACGATCGATGTTTGACAAAACTATGCAAGTTCGTCGCAGATCGGTATAAGGTGGGTCGTTGGGCCGTGTTTTAAGCTACAAATTGCTACGTCGCAGATTCGTATACGACGAATAGAAGCGGAGTTATTGTTGTTTATATCTGTGAGACCATGAATCACCATTGACGGCCGGATTGCCTACCACTCGAAACGATCGATGTTTGACGAAACTATGCAAGTTCGTCGCAGATCGGCACAAGGTGGGTCGATGTGTCGTGTTTTATGCTACAAATTGCTATGTCGCAGATTTGCATTCGACGAATAGAAGCGGAGATATAGTTGTTTATATCTGTGAGGCCATGAATCACCATTGACGGCCGGATTGCTTACCACTCGAAACGATCGATGTTTGACAAAACTATGCAAGTTCGTCGCAGATCGGTATAAGGTGGGTCGTTGGGCCGTGTTTTAAGCTACAAATTGCTACGTCGCAGTTTCGTATACGACGAATAGAAGCGGAGTTATTGTTGTTTATATCTGTGAGACCATGAATCACCATTGACGGCCGGATTGCCTACCACTCGAAACGATCGATGTTTGACGAAACTATGCAAGTTCGTCGCAGATCGGCACAAGGTGGGTCGATGTGTCGTGTTTTATGCTACAAATTGCTATGTCGCAGATTTGCATTCGACGAATAGAAGCGGAGTTATAGTTGTTTATATCTGTGAGGCCATAAATCACCATTGACGGCCGGATTGCTTACCACTCGAAACGATCGATGTTTGACAAAACTATGCAAGTTCGTCGCAGATCGGTATAAGGTGGTTCGTTTGGGCGTGTTTTAAGCTACAAATTGCTATGTCGACGATTCGCATACGACGAATAGGAGCTGCGTTATAGTTGTTTATATCTGTGAGGCCATGAATCACCATTGACGGCCGGATTCCCTACCACTCGAAACGATCGACGTTTGACGAAACCATGCAAGTTCGTCGCAGATGGGCACACGGTGGGTCGATGTGACGTGTTTTAAGCTACAAATTGCTATGTCGCAGATTCGCATACGATGAATAGGAGCGGAGTTATAGTTGTTTATATCTGTCAGGCCATGAATCACCATTGACGACCGGATTGCTTTCCACTCGAAACGATCGATGTTTGACAAAACTATGCAAGTTCGTCGCAGATCGGTATAAGGTGGTTCATTGGGGCGTGTTTTAAGTTACAAATTGCTAGGTCGCAGATTCTCATACGACGAATAGAAGCGGAGTTAGAGTTGTTTATATCTGTGAGGCCATGAATCGCCATTGACTACCGGATTGCCTACCACTCGAAACGATCGACGTTTGACGAAACTATACAAGTACGTCGCAGATCGGCATGAGGTGGGTCGATCTGTCGTGGTTTAAGCTACAAATCGCTATGTCGCAAATTTGCATTCGAGGAATAGAAGCTGAGTTATAGTTGTTTATATCTGTCAGGCCATGAATCACCATTGACGGCCGGATTGCTTTCCACTCGAAACGATCGTTGTTTGACAAAACTATGCAAGTTCGTCGCTGATCGGTATAAGGTGGTTCTTTGGGGCGTGTTTTATGCTACAAATTGCTATGTCGCAGATTTGCATACGACGAATAGAAGCGGAGTTATTGTTGTTTATATCTGTGAGGCCATGAATCACCATTGACGGCCGGATTGCCTACCACTCGAAACGATCGATGTTTGACGAAACTATGCAAGTTCGTCGCAGATCGGCACAAGGTGGGTCGATGTGTCGTGTTTTAAGCTACAAATTGCTATGTCGCAGATTTGCATTCGACGAATAGAAGCGGAGTTATAGTTGATTATATCTGTGAGGCCATGAATCACCATTGACGGCCGGATTGCTTACCACTCAAAACGATCGATGTTTGACAAAACTATGCAAGTTCGTCGCAGACCGGTATAAGGTGGTTCGTTGGGGCGTGTTTTAAGCTACAAATTGCTACGTCGCAGATTCGTATACGTCGAATAGAAGCGGAGTTATTGTTGTTTATATCTGTGAGACCATAAATCACCATTGACGGCCGGATTGCCTACCACTCGAAACGATCGATGTTTGACGAAACTATGCAAGTTCGTCGCAGATCGGCACAAGGTGGGTCGATGTGTCGTGTTTTATGCTACAAATTGCTATGTCGCAGATTTGCATTCGACGAATAGAAGCGGAGTTATAGTTGTTTATATCTGTGAGGCCATGAATCACCATTGACGGCCGGATTGCTTACCACTCGAAACGATCGATGTTTGACAAAACTATGCAAGTTCGTCGCAGATCGGTATAAGGTGGGTCGTTGGGCCGTGTTTTAAGCTACAAATTGCTACGTCGCAGATTCGTATACGACGAATAGAAGCGGAGTTATTGTTGTTTATATCTGTGAGACCATGAATCACCATTGACGGCCGGATTGCCTACCACTCGAAACGATCGATGTTTGACGAAACTATGCAAGTTCGTCGCAGATCGGCACAAGGTGGGTCGATGTGTCGTGTTTTATGCTACAAATTGCTATGTCGCAGATTTGCATTCGACGAATAGAAGCGGAGTTATAGTTGTTTATATCTGTGAGGCCATAAATCACCATTGACGGCCGGATTGCTTACCACTCGAAACGATCGATGTTTGACAAAACTATGCAAGTTCGTCGCAGATCGGTATAAGGTGGTTCGTTTGGGCGTGTTTTAAGCTACAAATTGCTATGTCGACGATTCGCATACGACGAATAGGAGCTGCGTTATAGTTGTTTATATCTGTGAGGCCATGAATCACCATTGACGGCCGGATCCCCTACCACTCGAAACGATCGACGTTTGACGAAACCATGCAAGTTCGTCGCAGATGGGCACACGGTGGGTCGATGTGACGTGTTTTAAGCTACAAATTGCTATGTCGCAGATTCGCATACGATGAATAGGAGCGGAGTTATAGTTGTTTATATCTGTCAGGCCATGAATCACCATTGACGACCGGATTGCTTTCCACTCGAAACGATCGATGTTTGACAAAACTATGCAAGTTCGTCGCAGATCGGTATAAGGTGGTTCATTGGGGCGTGTTTTAAGTTACAAATTGCTAGGTCGCAGATTCTCATACGACGAATAGAAGCGGAATTATTGTTGTTTATATCTGTGAGGCCATGAATCGCCATTGACGACCGGATTGCCTACCACTCGAAACGATGGACGTTTGACGAAACTATACAAGTATGTCGCAGATCGGCATGAGGTGGGTCGATGTGTCGTGTTTTAAGCTACAAATTACTATGTCGCAAATTTGCATTCGACGAATAGAAGGTGCGTTATAGTTGTTTATATCTGTGAGGCCATGAATCACCATTGACGGCCGGATTGCCTACCACTCGAAACGATCGACGTTTGACGAAACTATACAAGTACGTCGCAGATCGGCATGGGGTGGGTCGATGTGTCGTGTTTTAAGCTACAAATTGCTATGTCGCAAATTTGCATTCGACGAATAGAAGCGGAGTTATTGTTGTTTATATCTGTGAGGCCATGAATCGCCATTGACGACCGGATTGCCTACCACTCGAAACGATCGACGTTTGACGAAACTATACAAGTATGTCGCAGATCGGCATGAGGTGGGTCGATGTGTCGCGTTTTTAGCTACAAATTGCTATGTCGCAGATTTGCATTCGACGTATAGAAGCGGAGTTATTGTTGTTTATATCTGTGAGGCCATGAATCACCATTGACGGCCGGATTGCTTTCCACTAGAAACGATCGATGTTTGACGAAATTATGCATGTTCGTCGCAGACCGGTATAAGGTGGTTCGTTGGGGCGTGTTTTAAGCTACAAATTGCTACGTCGCAGATTCGTATACGACGAATAGAAGCGGAGTTATTGTTGTTTATATCTGTGAGACCATGAATCACCATTGACGGCCGGATTGCCTACCACTCGAAACGATCGATGATTGACGAAACTATGCAAGTTCGTCGCAGATCGGCACAAGGTGGGTCGATTTGACGTGTTTTAAGCTACAAATTGCTATGTCGCAGATTTGCATTCGACGAATAGAAGCGGAGTTATAGTTGTTTATATCTGTCAGGCCATGAATCACCATTGACTGCCGGATTGCTTTCCACTCAAAACGGTCGATGTTTGACAAAACTATGCAAGTTCGTCGCAGATCGGTATAAGGTGGGTCGTTGGGCCGTGTTTTAAGCTACAAATTGCTACGTCGCAGATTCGTATACGACGAATAGAAGCGGAGTTATTGTTGTTTATATCTGTGAGACCATGAATCACCATTGACGGCCGGATTGCCTACCACTCGAAACGATCGATGTTTGACGAAACTATGCAAGTTCGTCGCAGATCGGCACAAGGTGGGTCGATGTGTCGTGTTTTATGCTACAAATTGCTATGTCGCAGATTTGCATTCGACGAATAGAAGCGGAGATATAGTTGTTTATATCTGTGAGGCCATGAATCACCATTGACGGCCGGATTGCTTACCACTCGAAACGATCGATGTTTGACAAAACTATGCAAGTTCGTCGCAGATCGGTATAAGGTGGGTCGTTGGGCCGTGTTTTAAGCTACAAATTGCTACGTCGCAGATTCGTATACGACGAATAGAAGCGGAGTTATTGTTGTTTATATCTGTGAGACCATGAATCACCATTGACGGCCGGATTGCCTACCACTCGAAACGATCGATGTTTGACGAAACTATGCAAGTTCGTCGCAGATCGGCACAAGGTGGGTCGATGTGTCGTGTTTTATGCTACAAATTGCTATGTCGCAGATTTGCATTCGACGAATAGAAGCGGAGTTATAGTTGTTTATATCTGTGAGGCCATAAATCACCATTGACGGCCGGATTGCTTACCACTCGAAACGATCGATGTTTGACAAAACTATGCAAGTTCGTCGCAGATCGGTATAAGGTGGTTCGTTTGGGCGTGTTTTAAGCTACAAATTGCTATGTCGACGATTCGCATACGACGAATAGGAGCTGCGTTATAGTTGTTTATATCTGTGAGGCCATGAATCACCATTGACGGCCGGATTCCCTACCACTCGAAACGATCGACGTTTGACGAAACCATGCAAGTTCGTCGCAGATGGGCACACGGTGGGTCGATGTGACGTGTTTTAAGCTACAAATTGCTATGTCGCAGATTCGCATACGATGAATAGGAGCGGAGTTATAGTTGTTTATATCTGTCAGGCCATGAATCACCATTGACGACCGGATTGCTTTCCACTCGAAACGATCGATGTTTGACAAAACTATGCAAGTTCGTCGCAGATCGGTATAAGGTGGTTCATTGGGGCGTGTTTTAAGTTACAAATTGCTAGGTCGCAGATTCTCATACGACGAATAGAAGCGGAGTTAGAGTTGTTTATATCTGTGAGGCCATGAATCGCCATTGACTACCGGATTGCCTACCACTCGAAACGATCGACGTTTGACGAAACTATACAAGTACGTCGCAGATCGGCATGAGGTGGGTCGATCTGTCGTGGTTTAAGCTACAAATCGCTATGTCGCAAATTTGCATTCGAGGAATAGAAGCTGAGTTATAGTTGTTTATATCTGTCAGGCCATGAATCACCATTGACGGCCGGATTGCTTTCCACTCGAAACGATCGTTGTTTGACAAAACTATGCAAGTTCGTCGCAGATCGGTATAAGGTGGTTCTTTGGGGCGTGTTTTATGCTACAAATTGCTATGTCGCAGATTTGCATACGACGAATAGAAGCGGAGTTATTGTTGTTTATATCTGTGAGGCCATGAATCACCATTGACGGCCGGATTGCCTACCACTCGAAACGATCGATGTTTGACGAAACTATGCAAGTTCGTCGCAGATCGGCACAAGGTGGGTTGATGTGTCGTGTTTTAAGCTACAAATTGCTATGTCGCAGATTTGCATTCGACGAATAGAAGCGGAGTTATAGTTGATTATATCTGTGAGGCCATGAATCACCATTGACGGCCGGATTGCTTACCACTCAAAACGATCGATGTTTGACAAAACTATGCAAGTTCGTCGCAGACCGGTATAAGGTGGTTCGTTGGGGCGTGTTTTAAGCTACAAATTGCTACGTCGCAGATTCGTATACGACGAATAGAAGCGGAGTTATTGTTGTTTATATCTGTGAGACCATAAATCACCATTGACGGCCGGATTGCCTACCACTCGAAACGATCGATGTTTGACGAAACTATGCAAGTTCGTCGCAGATCGGCACAAGGTGGGTCGATGTGACGTGTTTTAAGCTACAAATTGCTATGTCGCAGATTTGCATTCGACGAATAGAAGCGGAGTTATAGTTGTTTATATCTGTCAGGCCATGAATCACCATTGACTGCCGGATTGCTTTCCACTCAAAACGGTCGATGTTTGACAAAACTATGCAAGTTCGTCGCAGATCGGTATAAGGTGGGTCGTTGGGCCGTGTTTTAAGCTACAAATTGCTACGTCGCAGATTCGTATACGACGAATAGAAGCGGAGTTATTGTTGTTTATATCTGTGAGACCATGAATCACCATTGACGGCCGGATTGCCTACCACTCGAAACGATCGATGTTTGACGAAACTATGCAAGTTCGTCGCAGATCGGCACAAGGTGGGTCGATGTGTCATGTTTTATGCTACAAATTGCTATGTCGCAGATTTGCATTCGACGAATAGAAGCGGAGTTATAGTTGTTTATATCTGTGAGGCCATGAATCACCATTGACGGCCGGATTGCTTGATACTCGAAACGCTTGACGTTTGACGAAACTATACAAGTACGTCGCAGATCGGCATGAGGTGGGTCGATGTGTCGTGTTTTATGCTACAAATTGCTATGTCGCAGATTTGCATACGACGTATAGAAGCGGAGTTATTGTTGTTTATATCTGTGAGGCCATGAATCACCATTGACGGCCGGATTGCTTTCCACTCGAAACGATCGATGTTTGACGAAACTATGCAAGTTCGTCGCAGATCGGCACAAGGTGGGTCGATGTGACGTGTTTTAAGCTAGAAATTTCTATGTCGCAGATTTGCATTCGATGAATAGAAGCGGAGTTATAGTTGTTTATATCTGGCAGGCCATGAATCACCATTGACGGCCGGAGTCCCTACCACTCGAAACGATCGAAGTTTGACGAAACCATGCAAGTTCGTCGCAGATCGGCACAAGGTGGGTCGATGTGACGTGTTTTAAGCTACAAATTGCTATGTCGCAGATTCGCATACGATGAATAGGAGCGGAGTTATAGTTGTTTATATCTGTCAGGCCATGAATCACCATTGACGACCGGATTGCTTTCCACTCAAAACGATCGATGTTTGACAAAACTATGCAAGTTCGTCGCAGACCGATATAAGGTGGTTCGTTGGGGCGTGTTTTAAGCTACTAATTGCTACGTCGCAGATTCGCATACGACGAATAGAAGCGGAATTATTGTTGTTTATATCTGTGAGGCCATGAATCGCCATTGACGACCGGATTGCCTACCACTCGAAACGATGGACGTTTGACGAAACTATACAAGTATGTCGCAGATCGGCATGAGGTGGGTCGATGTGTCGTGTTTTAAGCTAGAAATTTCTATGTCGCAGATTTGCATTCGATGAATAGAAGCGGAGTTATAGTTGTTTATATCTGGCAGGCCATGAATCACCATTGACGGCCGGATTGCCTACCACTCGAAACGATCGACGTTTGACGAAACTATACAAGTATGTCGCAGATCGGCATGAGGTGGGTCGATGTGTCGTGTTTTTAGCTACAAATTGCTATGTCGCAGATTTGCATACGACGTATAGAAGCGGAGTTATTGTTGTTTATATCTGTGAGGCCATGAATCACCATTGACTGCCGGATTGCTTTCCACTCAAAACGGTCGATGTTTGACAAAACTATGCAAGTTCGTCGCAGATCGGTATAAGGTGGGTCGTTGGGCCGTGTTTTAAGCTACAAATTGCTACGTCGCAGATTCGTATACGACGAATAGAAGCGGAGTTATTGTTGTTTATATCTGTGAGACCATGAATCACCATTGACGGCCGGATTGCCTACCACTCGAAACGATCGATGTTTGACGAAACTATGCAAGTTCGTCGCAGATCGGCACAAGGTGGGTCGATGTGTCGTGTTTTATGCTACAAATTGCTATGTCGCAGATTTGCATTCGACGAATAGAAGCGGAGTTATAGTTGTTTATATCTGTGAGGCCATGAATCACCATTGACGGCCGGATTGCTTACCACTCGAAACGATCGATGTTTGACAAAACTATGCAAGTTTGTCGCAGATCGGTATAAGGTGGGTCGTTGGGCCGTGTTTTAAGCTACAAATTGCTACGTCGCAGATTCGTATACGACGAATAGAAGCGGAGTTATTGTTGTTTATATCTGTGAGACCATGAATCACCATTGACGGCCGGATTGCCTACCACTCGAAACGATCGATGTTTGACGAAACTATGCAAGTTCGTCGCAGATCGGCACAAGGTGGGTCGATGTGTCGTGTTTTATGCTACAAATTGCTATGTCGCAGATTTGCATTCGACGAATAGAAGCGGAGTTATAGTTGTTTATATCTGTGAGGCCATAAATCACCATTGACGGCCGGATTGCTTACCACTCGAAACGATCGATGTTTGACAAAACTATGCAAGTTCGTCGCAGATCGGTATAAGGTGGTTCGTTTGGGCGTGTTTTAGGCTACAAATTGCTATGTCGACGATTCGCATACGACGAATAGAAGCTGCGTTATAGTTGTTTATATCTGTGAGGCCATGAATCACCATTGACGGCCGGATTCCCTACCACTCGAAACGATCGACGTTTGACGAAACCATGCAAGTTCGTCGCAGATGGGCACACGGTGGGTCGATGTGACGTGTTTTAAGCTACAAATTGCTATGTCGCAGATTCGCATACGATGAATAGGAGCGGAGTTATAGTTGTTTATATCTGTCAGGCCATGAATCACCATTGACGACCGGATTGCTTTCCACTCGAAACGATCGATGTTTGACAAAACTATGCAAGTTCGTCGCAGATCGGTATAAGGTGGTTCATTCGGGCGTGTTTTAAGTTACAAATTGCTAGGTCGCAGATTCTCATACGACGAATAGAAGCGGAGTTAGAGTTGTTTATATCTGTGAGGCCATGAATCGCCATTGACTACCGGATTGCCTACCACTCGAAACGATCGACGTTTGCCGAAACTATACAAGTACGTCGCAGATCGGCATGAGGTGGGTCGATCTGTCGTGTTTTAAGCTACAAATCGCTATGTCGCAAATTTGCATTCGAGGAATAGAAGCTGAGTTATAGTTGTTTATATCTGTCAGGCCATGAATCACCATTGACGGCCGGATTGCTTTCCACTCGAAACGATCGTTGTTTGACAAAACTATGCAAGTTCGTCGCAGATCGGTATAAGGTGGTTCTTTGGGGCGTGTTTTACGCTACAAATTGCTATGTCGCAGATTTGCATACGACGAATAGAAGCGGAGTTATAGTTGATTATATCTGTGAGGCCATGAATCACCATTGACGGCCGGATTGCTTACCACTCAAAACGATCGATGTTTGACAAAACTATGCAAGTTCGTCGCAGACCGGTATAAGGTGGTTCGTTGGGGCGTGTTTTAAGCTACAAATTGCTACGTCGCAGATTCGTATACGACGAATAGAAGCGGAGTTATTGTTGTTTATATCTGTGAGACCATGAATCACCATTGACGGCCGGATTGCCTACCACTCGAAACGATCGATGTTTGACGAATCTATGCAAGTTCGTCGCAGATCGGCACAAGGTGGGTCGATTTGACGTGTTTTAAGCTACAAATTGCTATGTCGCAGATTTGCATTCGACGAATAGAAGCGGAGTTATAGTTGTTTATATCTGTCAGGCCATGAATCACCATTGACGGCCGGATTGCCTACCACTCGAAACGATCGATGTTTGACGAAACTATGCAAGTTCGTCGCAGATCGGCACAAGGTGGGTCGATGTGTCGTGTTTTATGCTACAAATTGCTATGTCGCAGATTTGCATTCGACGAATAGAAGCGGAGTTATAGTTGTTTATATCTGTGAGGCCATGAATCACCATTGACGGCCGGATTGCTTACCACTCGAAACGATCGATGTTTGACAAAACTATGCAAGTTCGTCGCAGATCGGTATAAGGTGGTTCGTTTGGGCGTGTTTTAAGCTACAAATTGCTATGTCGACGATTCGCATACGACGAATAGAAGCTGCGTTATAGTTGTTTATATCTGTGAGGCCATGAATCACCATTGACGGCCGGATTCCCTACCACTCGAAACGATCGACGTTTGACGAAACCATGCAAGTTCGTCGCAGATGGGCACAAGGTGGGTCGATGTGACGTGTTTTAAGCTACAAATTGCTATGTCGCAGATTTGCATTCGACGAATAGAAGCGGAGTTATAGTTGTTTATATCTGTCAGGCCATGAATCACCATTGACTGCCGGATTGCTTTCCACTCGAAACGATCGATGTTTGACGAAACTATGCAAGTTCGTCGCAGATCGGCACAAGGTGGGTCGATTTGACGTATTTTAAGCTACAAATTGCTATGTCGCAGATTTGCATTCGACGAATAGAAGCGGAGTTATAGTTGTTTATATCTGTCAGGCCATGAATCACCATTGACTGCCGGATTGCTTTCCACTCAAAACGATCGATGTTTGACAAAACTATGCAATTTCGTCGCAGATCGGTATAAGGTGGTTCGTTGGGGCGTGTTTTAAGCTACAAATCGCTATGTCGCAGATTCGCATACGACGAATAGAAGCGGTGTTATCGATGTTTATATCTGTGAGGCCATGAATCACCATTGACGGCCGGATTGCCTACCACTCGAAACGATCGACGTTTGACGAAACTATACAAGTTCGTCGCAGATCGGTATAAGGTGGTTCGTTGGGGCGTGTTTTAAGCTACAAACTGCTATGTCGCAGTTTCGCATACGACGAATAGAAGCGGAGTTATCGATGTTTATATCTGTGAGGCCATGAATCACCATTGACGACCGTATTGCTTACCACTCGAAACGCTTGACGTTTGACGAAACTATACAAGTACGTCGCAGATCGGCATGAGGTGGGTCGATGTGACGTGTTTTAAGCTACAAATTGCTATGTCGCAGATTTGCATTCGACGAATAGAAGCGGAGTTATAGTTGTTTATATCTGGCAGGCCATGAATCACCATTGACGGCCGGATTGCTTTCCACTCGAAACGATCAATGTTTGACAAAACTATGCAAGTTCGTCGCAGATCGGTATAAGGTGGTTCGTTGGGGCGTGTTTTAAGCTACAAACTGCTATGTCGCAGTTTCGCATACGACGAATAGAAGCGGAGTTATTGTTGTTTATATCTGTGAGGCCATGAATCACCATTGACAGCCGGATTGCCTACCACTCGAAACGATCGATGTTTGTCTAAACTATAAAAGTACGTCGAAGATTGGCACAAGGTGGGTCGATGTGACGTGTTTTAAGCTACAAATTGCTATGTCGCAGATTCGCATACGATGAATAGGAGCGGAGTTATAGTTGTTTATATCTGTCAGGCCATGAATCACCTTTGACGGCCGGATTGCTTACCACTCGAAACGATCGATGTTTGACAAAACTATGCAAGTTCGTCGCAGATCGGTATAAGGTGGTTCGTTTGGGCGTGTTTTAAGCTACAAATTGCTATGTCGACGATTCGCATACGACGAATAGAAGCTGCGTTATAGTTGTTTATATCTGTGAGGCCATGAATCACCATTGACGGCCGGATTCCCTACCACTCGAAACGATCGACGTTTGACGAAACCATGCAAGTTCGTCGCAGATGGGCACACGGTGGGTCGATGTGACGTGTTTTAAGCTACAAATTGCTATGTCGCAGATTCGCATACGATGAATAGGAGCGGAGTTATAGTTGTTTATATCTGTCAGGCCATGAATCACCATTGACGACCGGATTGCTTTCCACTCGAAACGATCGATGTTTGACAAAACTATGCAAGTTCGTCGCAGATCGGTATAAGGTGGTTCATTCGGGCGTGTTTTAAGTTACAAATTGCTAGGTCGCAGATTCTCATACGACGAATAGAAGCGGAGTTAGAGTTGTTTATATCTGTGAGGCCATGAATCGCCATTGACTACCGGATTGCCTACCACTCGAAACGATCGACGTTTGCCGAAACTATACAAGTACGTCGCAGATCGGCATGAGGTGGGTCGATCTGTCGTGTTTTAAGCTACAAATCGCTATGTCGCAAATTTGCATTCGAGGAATAGAAGCTGAGTTATAGTTGTTTATATCTGTCAGGCCATGAATCACCATTGACGGCCGGATTGCTTTCCACTCGAAACGATCGTTGTTTGACAAAACTATGCAAGTTCGTCGCAGATCGGTATAAGGTGGTTCTTTGGGGCGTGTTTTACGCTACAAATTGCTATGTCGCAGATTTGCATACGACGAATAGAAGCGGAGTTATAGTTGATTATATCTGTGAGGCCATGAATCACCATTGACGGCCGGATTGCTTACCACTCAAAACGATCGATGTTTGACAAAACTATGCAAGTTCGTCGCAGACCGGTATAAGGTGGTTCGTTGGGGCGTGTTTTAAGCTACAAATTGCTACGTCGCAGATTCGTATACGACGAATAGAAGCGGAGTTATTGTTGTTTATATCTGTGAGACCATGAATCACCATTGACGGCCGGATTGCCTACCACTCGAAACGATCGATGTTTGACGAAACTATGCAAGTTCGTCGCAGATCGGCACAAGGTGGGTCGATTTGACGTGTTTTAAGCTACAAATTGCTATGTCGCAGATTTGCATTCGACGAATAGAAGCGGAGTTATAGTTGTTTATATCTGTCAGGCCATGAATCACCATTGACGGCCGGATTGCCTACCACTCGAAACGATCGATGTTTGACGAAACTATGCAAGTTCGTCGCAGATCGGCACAAGGTGGGTCGATGTGTCGTGTTTTATGCTACAAATTGCTATGTCGCAGATTTGCATTCGACGAATAGAAGCGGAGTTATAGTTGTTTATATCTGTGAGGCCATGAATCACCATTGACGGCCGGATTGCTTACCACTCGAAACGATCGATGTTTGACAAAACTATGCAAGTTCGTCGCAGATCGGTATAAGGTGGTTCGTTTGGGCGTGTTTTAAGCTACAAATTGCTATGTCGACGATTCGCATACGACGAATAGAAGCTGCGTTATAGTTGTTTATATCTGTGAGGCCATGAATCACCATTGACGGCCGGATTCCCTACCACTCGAAACGATCGACGTTTGACGAAACCATGCAAGTTCGTCGCAGATGGGCACAAGGTGGGTCGATGTGACGTGTTTTAAGCTACAAATTGCTATGTCGCAGATTTGCATTCGACGAATAGAAGCGGAGTTATAGTTGTTTATATCTGTCAGGCCATGAATCACCATTGACTGCCGGATTGCTTTCCACTCGAAACGATCGATGTTTGACGAAACTATGCAAGTTCGTCGCAGATCGGCACAAGGTGGGTCGATTTGACGTATTTTAAGCTACAAATTGCTATGTCGCAGATTTGCATTCGACGAATAGAAGCGGAGTTATAGTTGTTTATATCTGTCAGGCCATGAATCACCATTGACTGCCGGATTGCTTTCCACTCAAAACGATCGATGTTTGACAAAACTATGCAATTTCGTCGCAGATCGGTATAAGGTGGTTCGTTGGGGCGTGTTTTAAGCTACAAATCGCTATGTCGCAGATTCGCATACGACGAATAGAAGCGGTGTTATCGATGTTTATATCTGTGAGGCCATGAATCACCATTGACGGCCGGATTGCCTACCACTCGAAACGATCGACGTTTGACGAAACTATACAAGTTCGTCGCAGATCGGTATAAGGTGGTTCGTTGGGGCGTGTTTTAAGCTACAAACTGCTATGTCGCAGTTTCGCATACGACGAATAGAAGCGGAGTTATCGATGTTTATATCTGTGAGGCCATGAATCACCATTGACGACCGTATTGCTTACCACTCGAAACGCTTGACGTTTGACGAAACTATACAAGTACGTCGCAGATCGGCATGAGGTGGGTCGATGTGACGTGTTTTAAGCTACAAATTGCTATGTCGCAGATTTGCATTCGACGAATAGAAGCGGAGTTATAGTTGTTTATATCTGGCAGGCCATGAATCACCATTGACGGCCGGATTGCTTTCCACTCGAAACGATCAATGTTTGACAAAACTATGCAAGTTCGTCGCAGATCGGTATAAGGTGGTTCGTTGGGGCGTGTTTTAAGCTACAAACTGCTATGTCGCAGTTTCGCATACGACGAATAGAAGCGGAGTTATTGTTGTTTATATCTGTGAGGCCATGAATCACCATTGACAGCCGGATTGCCTACCACTCGAAACGATCGATGTTTGTCTAAACTATAAAAGTACGTCGAAGATTGGCACAAGGTGGGTCGATGTGACGTGTTTTAAGCTACAAATTGCTATGTCGCAGATTCGCATACGATGAATAGGAGCGGAGTTATAGTTGTTTATATCTGTCAGGCCATGAATCACCTTTGACGGCCGGATTGCCTTCCACTCAAAACGATCGATGTTTGACAAAACTATGCAAGTTCGTCGCAGACCGGTATAAGGTGGTTCGTTGGGGCGTGTTTTAAGCTACAAATTGCTACGTCGCAGATTCGTATACGACGAATAGAAGCGGAGTTATTGTTGTTTATATCTGTAAGACCATGAATCACCATTGACGGCCGGATTGCCTACCACTCGAAACGATCGATGTTTGACGAAACTATGCAAGTTCGTCGCAGATCGGCACAAGGTGGTTCATTGGGGCGTGTTTTAAGTTACAAATTGCTAGGTCGCAGATTCTCATACGACGAATAGAAGCGGAGTTAGAGTTGTTTATATCTGTGAGGCCATGAATCGCCATTGACTACCGGATTGCCTACCACTCGAAACGATCGACGTTTGACGAAACTATGCAAGTTCGTCGCAGATCGGCACAAGGTGGGTCGATGTGACGTGTTTTAAGCTAGAAATTTCTATGTCGCAGATTTGCATTCGATGAATAGAAGCGGAGTTATAGTTGTTTATATCTGGCAGGCCATGAATCACCATTGACGGCCGGAGTCCCTACCACTCGAAACGATCGACGTTTGACGAAACCATGCAAGTTCGTCGCAGATCGGCACAAGGTGGGTCGATGTGTCGTGTTTTAAGCTACAAATTGCTATGTCGCATATTTGCATACGACGTATAGAAGCGGAGTTATTGTTGTTTATATCTGTGAGGCCATGAATCACCATTGACGGCCGGATTGCTTTCCACTCGAAACGATCGATGTTTGACGAAACTATGCAAGTACGTCGCAGATCGGCATGAGGTGGGTCGATCTGTCGTGTTTTATGCTACAAATTGCTATGTCGCAAATTTGCAATCGAGGACTAGAAGCTGAGTTATAGTTGTTTATATCTGTCAGGCCATGAATCACCATTGACGGCCGGATTGCTTTCCACTCGAAACGATCGATGTTTGACGAAACTATGCAAGTTCGTCCCAGATCGGCACAAGGTGGGTCGATTTGACGTATTTTAAGCTACAAATTGCTATGTCGCAGATTTGCATTCGACGAATAGAAGCGGAGTTATAGTTGTTTATATCTGTCAGGCCATGAATCACCATTGACTGCCGGATTGCTTTCCACTCAAAACGATCGATGTTTGACAAAACTATGCAATTTCGTCGCAGATCGGTATAAGGTGGTTCGTTGGGGCGTGTTTTAAGCTACAAATCGCTATGTCGCAGATTCGCATACGACGAATAGAAGCGGTGTTATCGATGTTTATATCTGTGAGGCCATGAATCACCATTGACGGCCGGATTGCTTTCCACTAGAAACGATCGATGTTTGACGAAACTATGCAAGTTCGTCGCAGATCGGTATAAGGTGGATCATTGGGCCGTGTTTTATGCTACATATTGCTATGTCGCAGATTTGCAAACGACGAATAGAAGCGGACTTATTGTTGTTTATATCTGTGAGGCCATGAATCACCATTGACGACCGGATTGCTTACCACTCGAAACGCTTGACGCTTGACGAAACTATACAAGTACGTCGCAGATCGGCATGAGGTGGGTCGATGTGTCGTGTTTTATGCTACAAATTGCTATGTCGCAGATTTGCATACGACGTATAGAAGCGGAGTTATTGTTGTTTATATCTGTGAGGCCATGAATCACCATTGACGGCCGGATTGCTTTCCACTCGAAACGATCGATGTTTGACGAAACTATGCAAGTTCGTCGCAGATCGGCACAAGGTGGGTCGATGTGACGTGTTTTAAGCTAGAAATTTCTATGTCGCAGATTTGCATTCGATGAATAGAAGCGGAGTTATAGTTGTTTATATCTGGCAGGCCATGAATCACCATTGACGGCCGGAGTCCCTACCACTCGAAACGATCGACGTTTGACGAAACCATGCAAGTTCGTCGCAGATCGGCACAAGGTGGGTCGATGTGACGTGTTTTAAGCTACAAATTGCTATGTCGCAGATTCGCATACGATGAATAGGAGCGGAGTTATAGTTGTTTATATCTGTCAGGCCATGAATCACCATTGACGACCGGATTGCTTTCCACTCAAAACGATCGATGTTTGACAAAACTATGCAAGTTCGTCGCAGACCGATATAAGGTGGTTCGTTGGGGCGTGTTTTAAGCTACTAATTGCTACGTCGCAGATTCGCATACGACGAATAGAAGCGGAATTATTGTTGTTTATATCTGTGAGGCCATGAATCGCCATTGACGACCGGATTGCCTACCACTCGAAACGATCGACGTTTGACGAAACTATACAAGTATGTCGCAGATCGGCATGAGGTGGGTCGATGTGTCGTGTTTTAAGCTACAAATTGCTATGTCGCAGATTTGCATACGACGTATAGAAGCGGAGTTATTGTTGTTTATATCTGTGAGGCCATGAATCACCATTGACGGCCGGATTGCTTTCCACTCGAAACGATCGATGTTTGACGAAACAATGTAAGTTCGTCGCAGATCGGCACAAGGTGGGTCGATGTGTCGTGTTTTAAGCTACAAATTGCTATGTCGCAGATTTGCATTCGACGAATAGATGCGGAGTTATAGTTGTTTATATCTGTGAGGCCACGAATCACCATTGACGACCGGATTGCCTTCCACTCGAAACGATCGACGTTTGACGAAACTATACAAGTACGTCGCAGATCGGCATGAGGTGGGTCGATGTGTCGTGTTTAAGCTACAAATCGCTATGTCGCAGATTCGCATACGACGAATAGAAGCGGAGTTATCGATGTTTATATCTGTGAGGCCCTGAATCACCATTGACGACCGGATTGCTTACCACTCGAAACGCTTGACGTTTGACGAAACTATACAAGTACGTCGCAGATCGGCATGAGGTCGGTCGATGTGTCGTGTTTTAAGCTACAAATTGCTATGTCGCAAATTAGCATTCGACGAATAGAAGCTGCGTTATAGTTGTTTATATCTGTGAGGCCATGAATCACCATTGACGGCCGTATTGCCTACCACTCGAAACGATCGACGTTTGACGAAACTATACAAGTACGTCGCAGATCGGCATGGGGTGGGTCGATGTGTCGTGTTTTAAGCTACAAATCGCTATGTGGCAAATTTGCATTCGACGAATAGAAGCGGAGTTATCGATGTTTATATCTGTGAGGCCATGAATCACCATTGACGACCGTATTGCTTACCACTCGAAACGCTTGACGTTTGACGAAACTATACAAGTACGTCGCAGATCGGCATGAGGTGGGTCGATGTGACGTGTTTTAAGCTACAAATTGCTATGCCGCAGATTTGCATTCGACGAATAGAAGCTGAGTTATAGTTGTTTATATCTGTGAGGCTATGAATCACCATTGACGGCCGGATTCCCTACCACTCGAAACGATCGACGTTTGACGAAACCATGCAAGTTCGTCGCAGATGGGCACAAGGTGGGTCTATGTGACGTGTTTTAAGCTACAAATTGCTACGTCGCAGATTCGCATACGATGAATAGGAGCGTAGTTATAGTTGTTTATATCTGTCAGGCCATGAATCACCATTGACGACCGGATTGCTTTCCACTCGAAACGATCGATGTTTGACAAAACTATGCAAGTTCGTCGCAGATCGGTATAAGGTGGTTCATTGGGGCGTGTTTTAAGTTACAAATTGCTAGGTCGCAGATTCGCATACGACGAATAGAAGCGGAGTTAGAGTTGTTTATATCTGTGAGGCCATGAATCGCCATTGACTACCGGATTGCCTACCACTCGAAACGATCGACGTTTGACGAAACTATACAAGTACGTCGCAGATCGGCATGAGGTGGGTCGATCTGTCGTGTTTTAAGCTACAAATCGCTATGTCGCAAATTTGCATTCGAGGAATAGAAGCTGAGTTATAGTTGTTTATATCTGTCAGGCCATGAATCACCATTGACGGCCGGATTGCTTTCCACTCGAAACGATCGTTGTTTGACAAAACTATGCAAGTTCGTCGCAGATCGGTATAAGGTGGTTCTTTGGGGCGTGTTTTATGCTACAAATTGCTATGTCGCAGATTTGCATACGACGAATAGAAGCGGAGTTATTGTTGTTTATATCTGTGAGGCCATGAATCACCATTGACGGCCGGATTGCCTACCACTCGAAACGATCGATGTTTGACGAAACTATGCAAGTTCGTCGCAGATCGGCACAAGGTGGGTCGATGTGTCGTGTTTTAAGCTACAAATTGCTATGTCGCAGATTTGCATTCGACGAATAGAAGCGGAGTTATAGTTGATTATATCTGTGAGGCCATGAATCACCATTGACAGCCGGATTGCTTACCACTCAAAACGATCGATGTTTGACAAAACTATGCAAGTTCGTCGCAGACCGGTATAAGGTGGTTCGTTGGGGCGTGTTTTAAGCTACAAATTGCTACGTCGCAGATTCGTATACGACGAATAGAAGCGGAGTTATTGTTGTTTATAACTGTGAGACCATGAATCGCCATTGACGGCCGGATTGCCTACCACTCGAAACGATCAATGTTTGATGAAACTATGCAAGTTCGTCGCAGATCGGCACAAGGTGGGTCGATGTGTCGTGTTTTATGCTACAAATTGCTATGTCGCAGATTTGCATTCGACGAATAGAAGCGGAGTTATAGTTGTTTATATCTGTGAGGCCATGAATCACCATTGACGGCCGGATTGCTTACCACTCGAAACGATCGATGTTTGACAAAACTATGCAAGTTCGTCGCAGATCGGTATAAGGTGGGTCGTTGGGCCGTGTTTTAAGCTACAAATTGCTACGTCGCAGATTCGTATACGACGAATAGAAGCGGAGTTATTGTTGTTTATATCTGTGAGACCATGAATCACCATTGACGGCCGGATTGCCTACCACTCGAAACGATCGATGTTTGACGAAACTATGCAAGTTCGTCGCAGATCGGCACAAGGTGGGTCGATGTGTCGTGTTTTAAGCTACAAATTGCTATGTCGACGATTCGCATACGACGAATAGAAGCTGCGTTATAGTTGTTTATATCTGTGAGGCCATGAATCACCATTGACGGCCGGATTCCCTACCACTCGAAACGATCGACGTTTGACGAAACCATGCAAGTTCGTCGCAGATAGGCACACGGTGGGTCGATGTGACGTGTTTTAAGCTACAAACTGCTATGTCGCAGATTCGCATACGATGAATAGGAGCGGAGTTATAGTTGTTTATATCTGTCAGGCCATGAATCACCATTGACGACCGGATTGCTTTCCACTCGAAACGATCGATGTTTGACAAAACTATGCAAGTTCGTCGCAGATCGGTATAAGGTGGTTCATTGGGGCGTGTTTTAAGTTACAAATTGCTAGGTCGCAGATTCGCATACGACGAATAGAAGCGGAGTTAGAGTTGTTTATATCTGTGAGGCCATGAATCGCCATTGACTACCGGATTGCCTACAACTCGAAACGATGGACGTTTGACGAAACTATACAAGTACGTCGCAGATCGGCATGAGTTGGGTCGATCTGTCGTGTTTTAAGCTACAAATCGCTATGTCGCAAATTTGCATTCGAGGAATAGAAGCTGAGTTATAGTTGTTTATATCTGTCAGGCCATGAATCACCATTGACGGCCGGATTGCTTTCCACTCGAAACGATCGTTGTTTGACAAAACTATGCAAGTTCGTCGCAGATCGGTATAAGGTGGTTCTTTGGGGCGTGTTTTATGCTACAAATTGCTATGTCGCAGATTTGCATACGACGAATAGAAGCGGAGTTATTGTTGTTTATATCTGTGAGGCCATGAATCACCATTGACGGCCGGATTGCCTACCACTCGAAACAATCAATGTTTGACGAAACTATGCAAGTTCGTCGCAGATCGGCAGAAGGTGGGTCGATGTGTCGTGTTTTAAGCTACAAATTGCTATGTCGCAGATTTGCATTCGACGAATAGAAGCGGAGTTATAGTTGATTATATCTGTGAGGCCATGAATCACCATTGACGGCCGGATTGCTTACCACTCGAAACGATCGATGTTTGACAAAACTATGCAAGTTCGTCGCAAATCGGTATAAGGTGGTTCGTTTGGGCGTGTTTTAAGCTACAAATTGCTATGTCGCAGATTCGCATACGACGAATAGAAGCTGAGTTATAGTTGTTTATATCTGTGAGGCTATGAATCACCATTGACGGCCGGATTCCCTACCACTCGAAACGATCGACGTTTGACGAAACCATGCAAGTTCGTCGCAGATGGGCACAAGGTGGGTCGATGTGACGTGTTCTAAGCTACAAATTGCTATGTCGCAGATTCGCATACGACGAATAGAAGCTAAGTTATAGTTGTTTATATCTGTGAGGCTATGAATCACCATTGACGGCCGGATTCCCTACCACTCGAAACGATCGACGTTTGACGAAACCATGCAAGTTCGTCGCAGATGGGCACAAGGTGGGTCTATGTGACGTGTTTTAAGCTACAAATTGCTATGTCGCAGATTCGCATACGATGAATAGGAGCGGAGTTATAGTTGTTTATATCTGTCAGGCCATGAATCACCATTGACGACCGGATTGCTTTCCACTCGAAACGATCGATGTTTGACAAAACTATGCAAGTTCGTCGCAGATCGGTATAAGGTGGTTCATTGGGGCGTGTTTTAAGTTACAAATTGCTAGGTCGCAGATTCGCATACGACGAATAGAAGCGGAGTTAGAGTTGTTTATATCTGTGAGGCCATGAATCGCCATTGACTACCGGATTGCCTACCACTCGAAACGATCGACGTTTGACGAAACTATACAAGTACGTCGCAGATCGGCATGAGGTGGGTCGATCTGTCGTGTTTTAAGCTACAAATCGCTATGTCGCAAATTTGCATTCGAGGAATAGAAGCTGAGTTATAGTTGTTTATATCTGTCAGGCCATGAATCACCATTGACGGCCGGATTGCTTTCCACTCGAAACGATCGATGTTTGACAAAACTATGCAAGTTCGTCGCAGATCGGTATAAGGTGGTTCTTTGGGGCGTGTTTTATGCTACAAATTGCTATGCCGCAGATTTGCATACGACGAATAGAAGCGGAGTTATTGTTGTTTATATCTGTGAGGCCATGAATCACCATTGACGGCCGGATTGCCTACCACTCGAAACGATCGATGTTTGACGAAACTATGCAAGTTCGTCGCAGATCGGCACAAGGTGGGTCGATGTGTCGTGTTTTAAGCTACAAATTGCTATGTCGCAGATTTGCATTCGACGAATAGAAGCGGAGTTATAGTTGATTATATCTGTCAGGCCATGAATCACCATTGACGGCCGGATTGCTTACCACTCGAAACGATCGATGTTTGACAAAACTATGCAAGTTCGTCGCAGATCCGTATAAGGTGGTTCGTTTGGGCGTGTTTTAAGCTACAAATTGCTATGTCGCAGATTCGCATACGACGAATAGAAGCTGAGTTATAGTTGTTTATATCTGTGAGGCTATGAATCACCATTGACGGCCGGATTCACTACCACTCGAAACGATCGACGTTTGACGAAACCATGCAAGTTCGTCGCAGATGGGCACAAGGTGGGTCTATGTGACGTGTTTTAAGCTACAAATTGCTATGTCGCAGATTCGCATACGATGAATAGGAGCGGAGTTATAGTTGTTTATATCTGTCAGGCCATGAATCACCATTGACGACCGGATTGCTTTCCACTCGAAACGATCGATGTTTGACAAAACTATGCAAGTTCGTCGCAGATCGGTATAAGGTGGTTCATTGGGGCGTGTTTTAAGTTACAATTTGCTAGGTCGCAGATTCGCATACGACGAATAGAAGCGGAGTTAGAGTTGTTTATATCTGTGAGGCCATGAATCGCCATAGACTACCAGATTGCCTACCACTCGAAATGATCGACGTTTGACGAAACTATACAAGTACGTCGCAGATCGGCATGAGGTGGGTCGATCTGTCGTGTTTTAAGCTACAAATCGCTATGTCGCAAATTTGCATTCGAGGAATAGAAGCTGAGTTATAGTTGTTTATATCTGTCAGGCCATGAATCACCATTGACGGCCGGATTGCTTTCCACTCGAAACGATCGATGTTTGACAAAACTATGCAAGTTCGTCGCAGATCGGTATAAGGTGGTTCTTTGGGGCGTGTTTTATGCTACAAATTGCTATGTCGCAGATTTGCATACGACGAATAGAAGCGGAGTTATTGTTGTTTATATCTGTGAGGCCATGAATCACCATTGACGGCCGGATTGCCTACCACTCGAAACGATCGATGTTTGACGAAACTATGCAAGTTCGTCGCAGATCGGCACAAGGTGGGTCGATGTGACGTGTTTTAAGCTACAAATTGCTATGTCGCAGATTTGCATACGACGAATAGAAGCGGACTTATTGTTGTTTATATCTGTGAGGCCATGAATCACCATTGACGGTCGGATTCCCTACCACTCGAAACGATCGACGTTTGACGAAACCATGCAAGTTCGTCGCAGATCGGCACAAGGTGGGTCGATGTGACGTGTTTTAAGCTACAAATTGCTATGTCGCAGATTCGCATACAATGAATAGGAGCGGAGTTATAGTTGTTTATATCTGTCAGGCCATGAATCACCATTGACGACCGGATTGCTTTCCACTCAAAACGATCGATGTTTGACAAAACTATGCAAGTTCGTCGCAGATCGGTATAAGGTGGTTCGTTGGGGCGTGTTTTAAGCAACTAATTGCTACGTCGTAGATTCACATACGACGAATAGAAGCGGAGTTATAGTTGTTTATATCTGTGAGGCCATGAATCACCAATGACAGCCGGATTGCTTACCACTCGAAACGATCGATGTTTGACAAAACTATGCAAGTTCGTCGCAGATCGGTATAAGGTGGTTCGTTTCGGCGTGTTTTAAGCTACAAATTGCTATGTCGCAGATTCGCATACGACGAATAGAAGCTGAGTTATAGTTGTTTATATCTGTGAGGCCATGAATCACCATTGACGGTCGGATTCCCTACCACTCGAAACGATCGACGTTTGACGAAACCATGCAAGTTCGTCGCAGATCGGCACAAGGTCGGTCGATGTGACGTGTTTTAAGCTACAAATTGCTATGTCGCAGATTCGCATACGATGCATAAGGGCGGAGTTATAGTTGTTTATATCTGTCAGGCCATGAATCACCATTGACGACCGGATTGCTTACCACTCGAAACGATCGACGTTTGACGAAACTATGCAAGTTCGTCGCAGATCGGTATAAGGTGGGTCTTTGAGCCATGTTTCAAGCTACAAATCGCTATGTCGCAGATTTGCATACGACGAATAGAAGCGGACTTATTGTTGTTTATATCTGTGAGGCCATGAATCGCCATTGACTACCGGATTGCGTACCACTCGAAACGATCGACGTTTGACGAAACTATACAAGTACGTCGCAGATCGGCACAAGGTGGGTCGATGTGTCGTGTTTTAAGCTACAAATTGCTATGTCGCAGATTTGCATTCGACGAATAGAAGCGGAGTTATAGTTGTTTATATCTGTGAGGCCATGAATCACCATTGACGGCCGGATTGCTTACCACTCGAAACGATCGATGTTTGACAAAACTATGCAAGTTCGTCGCAGATCGGTATAAGGTGGTTCGTTGGGGCGTGTTTTAAGCTACAAAATGCTATGTCGCAGATTCGCATACGACGAATAGAAGCTGAGTTATAGTTGTTTATATCTGTGAAGCCATGAATCACCATTGACGGCCGGATTCCCTACTACTCGAAACGATCGACGTTTGACGAAACCATGCAAGTTCGTCGCAGATCGGCACAAGGTGGGTCGATGTGACGTGTTTTAAGCTACAAATTGCTATGTCGCAGATTCGCATACGATGAATAGGAGCGGAGTTATAGTTGTTTATGTCTGTCAGGCCATGAATCACCATTGACCACCGGATTGCTTTCCACTCAAATCGATCGATGTTTGACAAAACTATGCAAGTTCGTCGCAGACCGGTATAAGGTGGTTCGTTGGGGCGTGTTTTAAGCTACTAATTGCTACGTCGCAGATTCGCATACGACGAATAGAAGCGGAGTTATTGTTGTTTATATCTGTGAGGCCATGAATCACCATTGACTGCCGGATTGCTTTCCACTCGAAACGATCGACGTTTGACGAAACTATGCAAGTTCGTCGCAGATCGGTAAAAGGTGGGTCGTTGGGCCGTGTTTTATGCTACAAATTGCTATGTCGGAGATTTGCATACGACGAATAGAAGCGGACTTATTGTTGTTTATATCTGTGAGGCCATGAATCACCATTGACGGCCGGATTGCCTACCACTCGAAACGATCGATGTTTGACGAAACTATGCAAGTTCGTCGCAGATCGGCACAAGGTGGATCGATGTGTCGTGTTTTAAGCTACAAATTGCTATGTCGCAGATTTGCATTCGACGAATAGAAGCGGAGTTATAGTTGTTTATATCTGTGAGGCCATGAATCACCAATGACGGCCGGATTGCTTACCACTCGAAACGATCGATGTTTGACAAAACTATGCAAGTTCGTCGCAGATCGGTATAAGGTGGTTCGTTTGGGCGTGTTTTAAGCTACAAATTGCTATTTCGCAGATTCGCATAGGACGAATAGAAGCTGAGTTATAGTTGTTTATATCTGTGAGGCCATGAATCACCATTGACGGTCGGATTCCCTACCACTCGAAACGATCGACGTTTGACGAAACCATGCAAGTTCGTCGCAGATCGGCACAAGGTGGGTCGATGTGACGTGTTTTAAGCTACAAATTGCTATGTCGCGGATTCGCATACGATGCATAAGGGCGGAGTTATAGTTGTTTATATCTGTCAGGCCATGAATCACCATTGACGACCGGATTGCTTTCCACTCAAAACGATCGATGTTTGACAAAACTATGCAAGTTCGTCGCAGACCGGTATAAGGTGGTTCTTTGGGGCGTGTTTTATGCTACACATTGCCATGTCGCAGATTTGCATACGACGAATAGAAGCGGAGTTATTGTTGTTTATATCTGTGAGGCCATGAATCACCATTGACTGCCGGATTGCTTTCCACTCGAAACGATCGATGTTTGACAAAACCATGCAAGTTCGTCGCAGATCGGTATAAGGTGGTTCGTTTGGGCGTGTTTTAAGCTACAAATTGCTATGTCGGAGATTCGCATACAATGAATAGGAGCGGAGTTATAGTTGTTTATGTCTGTCAGGCCATGAATCACCATTGACGGCCGGATTGCTTTCCACTCGAAACGATCGATGTTTGACAAAACTATGCAAGTTCGTCGCAGATCGGTATAAGGTGGTTCTTTGGGGCGTGTTTTAAGCTACAAATTGCCATGTCGCAGATTTGCATACGACGAATAGAAGCGGAGTTATTGTTGTTTATATCTGTGAGGCCATGAATCACCATTGACGGCCGGATTGCCTACCACTCGAAACAATCAATGTTTGACGAAACTATGCAAGTTCGTCGCAGATCGGCAGAAGGTGGGTCGATGTGTCGTGTTTTAAGCTACAAATTGCTATGTCGCAGATTTGCATTCGACGAATAGAAGCGGAGTTATAGTTGATTATATCTGTGAGGCCATGAATCACCATTGACGGCCGGATTGCTTACCACTCGAAACGATCGATGTTTGACGAAACCATGCAAGTTCGTCGCAGATGGGCACAAGGTGGGTCTATGTGACGTGTTTTAAGCTACAAATTGCTATGTCGCAGATTCGCATACGATGAATAGGAGCGGAGTTATAGTTGTTTATATCTGTCAGGCCATGAATCACCATTGACGACCGGATTGCTTTCCACTCGAAACGATCGATGTTTGACAAAACTATGCAAGTTCGTCGCAGATCGGTATAAGGTGGTTCATTGGGGCGTGTTTTAAGTTACAAATTGCTAGGTCGCAGATTCGCATACGACGAATAGAAGCGGAGTTAGAGTTGTTTATATCTGTGAGGCCATGAATCGCCATTGACTACCGGATTGCCTACCACTCGAAACGATCGACGTTTGACGAAACTATACAAGTACGTCGCAGATCGGCATGAGGTGGGTCGATCTGTCGTGTTTTAAGCTACAAATCGCTATGTCGCAAATTTGCATTCGAGGAATAGAAGCTGAGTTATAGTTGTTTATATCTGTCAGGCCATGAATCACCATTGACGGCCGGATTGCTTTCCACTCGAAACGATCGATGTTTGACAAAACTATGCAAGTTCGTCGCAGATCGGTATAAGGTGGTTCTTTGGGGCGTGTTTTATGCTACAAATTGCTATGCCGCAGATTTGCATACGACGAATAGAAGCGGAGTTATTGTTGTTTATATCTGTGAGGCCATGAATCACCATTGACGGCCGGATTGCCTACCACTCGAAATGATCGACGTTTGACGAAACTATACAAGTACGTCGCAGATCGGCATGAGGTGGGTCGATCTGTCGTGTTTTAAGCTACAAATCGCTATGTCGCAAATTTGCATTCGAGGAATAGAAGCTGAGTTATAGTTGTTTATATCTGTCAGGCCATGAATCACCATTGACGGCCGGATTGCTTTCCACTCGAAACGATCGATGTTTGACAAAACTATGCAAGTTCGTCGCAGATCGGTATAAGGTGGTTCTTTGGGGCGTGTTTTATGCTACAAATTGCTATGTCGCAGATTTGCATACGACGAATAGAAGCGGAGTTATTGTTGTTTATATCTGTGAGGCCATGAATCACCATTGACGGCCGGATTGCCTACCACTCGAAACGATCGATGTTTGACGAAACTATGCAAGTTCGTCGCAGATCGGCACAAGGTGGGTCGATGTGACGTGTTTTAAGCTACAAATTGCTATGTCGCAGATTTGCATACGACGAATAGAAGCGGACTTATTGTTGTTTATATCTGTGAGGCCATGAATCACCATTGACGGTCGGATTCCCTACCACTCGAAACGATCGACGTTTGACGAAACCATGCAAGTTCGTCGCAGATCGGCACAAGGTGGGTCGATGTGACGTGTTTTAAGCTACAAATTGCTATGTCGCAGATTCGCATACAATGAATAGGAGCGGAGTTATAGTTGTTTATATCTGTCAGGCCATGAATCACCATTGACGACCGGATTGCTTTCCACTCAAAACGATCGATGTTTGACAAAACTATGCAAGTTCGTCGCAGATCGGTATAAGGTGGTTCGTTGGGGCGTGTTTTAAGCAACTAATTGCTACGTCGTAGATTCACATACGACGAATAGAAGCGGAGTTATAGTTGTTTATATCTGTGAGGCCATGAATCACCAATGACAGCCGGATTGCTTACCACTCGAAACGATCGATGTTTGACAAAACTATGCAAGTTCGTCGCAGATCGGTATAAGGTGGTTCGTTTCGGCGTGTTTTAAGCTACAAATTGCTATGTCGCAGATTCGCATACGACGAATAGAAGCTGAGTTATAGTTGTTTATATCTGTGAGGCCATGAATCACCATTGACGGTCGGATTCCCTACCACTCGAAACGATCGACGTTTGACGAAACCATGCAAGTTCGTCGCAGATCGGCACAAGGTCGGTCGATGTGACGTGTTTTAAGCTACAAATTGCTATGTCGCAGATTCGCATACGATGCATAAGGGCGGAGTTATAGTTGTTTATATCTGTCAGGCCATGAATCACCATTGACGACCGGATTGCTTACCACTCGAAACGATCGACGTTTGACGAAACTATGCAAGTTCGTCGCAGATCGGTATAAGGTGGGTCTTTGAGCCATGTTTCAAGCTACAAATCGCTATGTCGCAGATTTGCATACGACGAATAGAAGCGGACTTATTGTTGTTTATATCTGTGAGGCCATGAATCGCCATTGACTACCGGATTGCGTACCACTCGAAACGATCGACGTTTGACGAAACTATACAAGTACGTCGCAGATCGGCACAAGGTGGGTCGATGTGTCGTGTTTTAAGCTACAAATTGCTATGTCGCAGATTTGCATTCGACGAATAGAAGCGGAGTTATAGTTGTTTATATCTGTGAGGCCATGAATCACCATTGACGGCCGGATTGCTTACCACTCGAAACGATCGATGTTTGACAAAACTATGCAAGTTCGTCGCAGATCGGTATAAGGTGGTTCGTTGGGGCGTGTTTTAAGCTACAAAATGCTATGTCGCAGATTCGCATACGACGAATAGAAGCTGAGTTATAGTTGTTTATATCTGTGAGGCCATGAATCACCATTGACGGCCGGATTCCCTACTACTCGAAACGATCGACGTTTGACGAAACCATGCAAGTTCGTCGCAGATCGGCACAAGGTGGGTCGATGTGACGTGTTTTAAGCTACAAATTGCTATGTCGCAGATTCGCATACGATGAATAGGAGCGGAGTTATAGTTGTTTATGTCTGTCAGGCCATGAATCACCATTGACCACCGGATTGCTTTCCACTCAAATCGATCGATGTTTGACAAAACTATGCAAGTTCGTCGCAGACCGGTATAAGGTGGTTCGTTGGGGCGTGTTTTAAGCTACTAATTGCTACGTCGCAGATTCGCATACGACGAATAGAAGCGGAGTTATTGTTGTTTATATCTGTGAGGCCATGAATCACCATTGACTGCCGGATTGCTTTCCACTCGAAACGATCGACGTTTGACGAAACTATGCAAGTTCGTCGCAGATCGGTAAAAGGTGGGTCGTTGGGCCGTGTTTTATGCTACAAATTGCTATGTCGGAGATTTGCATACGACGAATAGAAGCGGACTTATTGTTGTTTATATCTGTGAGGCCATGAATCACCATTGACGGCCGGATTGCCTACCACTCGAAACGATCGATGTTTGACGAAACTATGCAAGTTCGTCGCAGATCGGCACAAGGTGGATCGATGTGTCGTGTTTTAAGCTACAAATTGCTATGTCGCAGATTTGCATTCGACGAATAGAAGCGGAGTTATAGTTGTTTATATCTGTGAGGCCATGAATCACCAATGACGGCCGGATTGCTTACCACTCGAAACGATCGATGTTTGACAAAACTATGCAAGTTCGTCGCAGATCGGTATAAGGTGGTTCGTTTGGGCGTGTTTTAAGCTACAAATTGCTATTTCGCAGATTCGCATAGGACGAATAGAAGCTGAGTTATAGTTGTTTATATCTGTGAGGCCATGAATCACCATTGACGGTCGGATTCCCTACCACTCGAAACGATCGACGTTTGACGAAACCATGCAAGTTCGTCGCAGATCGGCACAAGGTGGGTCGATGTGACGTGTTTTAAGCTACAAATTGCTATGTCGCGGATTCGCATACGATGCATAAGGGCGGAGTTATAGTTGTTTATATCTGTCAGGCCATGAATCACCATTGACGACCGGATTGCTTTCCACTCAAAACGATCGATGTTTGACAAAACTATGCAAGTTCGTCGCAGACCGGTATAAGGTGGTTCTTTGGGGCGTGTTTTATGCTACACATTGCCATGTCGCAGATTTGCATACGACGAATAGAAGCGGAGTTATTGTTGTTTATATCTGTGAGGCCATGAATCACCATTGACTGCCGGATTGCTTTCCACTAGAAACGATCGACGTTTGACGACACTATACAAGTACGTCGCAGATCGGCACGAGGTGGTTCATTGGGGCGTGTTTTAAGCTACAAATTGCTAGGTCGCAGATTCGCATACGACGAATAGAAGCGGAGTTATAGTTGTTTATATCCGTGAGGCCATGAATCGCCATTGACTACCGGATTGCCTACCACTCGAAACGATCGACGTTTGACGAAACTATACAAGTACGTCGCAGATCGGCATGAGGTGGGTCGATGTGTCGTGTTTTAAGCTACACATCGCTATGTCGCAAATTTGCATTCGACGAATACAAGCTGAGTTATAGTTGTTTATATCTGTGAGGCCATGAATCGCCATTGACGACCGGATTGCCTACCACTCGAAACGATCGACGTTTGACGAAACTATGCAAGTTCGTCGCAGATCGGTAAAAGGTGGGTCGGTGGGCCGTGTTTTATGCTACAAATTGCTATGTCGCAAATTTGCATACGACGAATAGAAGCGGAGTTATTGTTGTTTATATCTGTGAGGCCATGAATCACCATTGACGGCCGGATTGCTTACCACTCGAAACGATCGATGTTTGACGAAACTATGCAAGTTCGTCGCAGATCGGCACAAGGTGGGTCGATGTGACGTGTTTTTAGCTACAAATTGCTATGTCGCAGATTTGAATTCGACGAATAGAAGCGGAGTTATAGTTGTTTATATCTGTCAGGCCATGAATCACCATTGACGGCCGGATTGCTTTCCACTCGAAACGATCGATGTTTGACAAAACTATGCAAGTTCGTCGCAGATCGGTATAAGGTGGTTCTTTGGGGCGTGTTTTAAGCTACACATTGCTACGTCGCAGATTCGCATACGACGAATAGAAGCGGAGTTATTGTTGTTTATATCTGTGAGGCCATGAATCACCATTGACTGCCGGATTGCTTTCCACTCGAAACGATCGATGTTTGACAAAACTATGCAAGTTCGTCGCAGATCGGTGTAAGGTGGTTCGTTGGGGCGTGTTTTAAGCTACACATTGCTACGTCGCAGATTCGCATACGACGAATAGAAGCGGAGTTATTGTTGTTTATATCTGTGAGGCCATGAATCACTATTGACGTCCGGATTCCCTACCAATCGAAACGATCGACGTTTGACGAAACCATGCAAGTTCGTCGCAGATCGGCACAAGGTGGGTCGATGTGACGTGTTTTAAGCTACAAATTGCTATGTCGCAGATTTGCATTCGACGAATAGAAGCGGAGTTATAGTTGTTTATATCTGTCAGGCCATGAATCACCATTGACTGTCGGATTGCTTTCCACTCGAAACGATCGATGTTTGACAAAACTATGCAAGTTCGTCGCAGATCGGTGTAAGGTGGTTCGTTGGGGCGTGTTTTAAGCTACACATTGCTACGTCGCAGATTCGCATACGACGAATAGAAGCGGAGTTATTGTTGTTTATATCTGTGAGGCCATGAATCACCATTGACTGCCGGATTGCTTTCCACTCGAAACGATCGATGTTTGACAAAACTATGCAAGTTCGTCGCAGATCGGTGTAAGGTGGTTCGTTGGGGCGTGTTTTAAGCTACACATTGCTACGTCGCAGATTCGCATACGACGAATAGAAGCGGAGTTATTGTTGTTTATATCTGTGAGGCCATGAATCACTATTGACGTCCGGATTCCCTACCAATCGAAACGATCGACGTTTGACGAAACCATGCAAGTTCGTCGCAGATCGGCACAAGGTGGGTCGATGTGACGTGTTTTAAGCTACAAATTGCTATGTCGCAGATTTGCATTCGACGAATAGAAGCGGAGTTATAGATGTTTATATCTGTCTGGCCATGAATCACCATTGACGGCAGGATTGCCTACCGCTCGAAACGATCGATGTTTGACGAAATTATGCAAGTTCATCGCAGATCGGCAAAAGGTGGGTCGATGTGACGTGTTTTAAGCTACAAATTGCTATGTCGGATATTGGCATACGACGAATAGAAGCTAAGTTTTAGGTGCTTATATCTGTGAGACCATGAATCACCATTGACGGCCGGATTCCCTACCACTCGAAACGATCGTCGTTTGACAAAACCATGCAAGTTCGTCGCAGATCGGCATGAGATGGGTCGATGTGACGTGTTTTAAGCTACAAATTGCTATGTCGCATATTCGCATACGACGAATAGAAGCGGAGTTATAGTTGTTTATATCTGTGAGGCCATGAATCACCATTGACGGCCGGATTGCTTACCACTCGAAACGATCGACGTTTGACGAAACTATACAAGTATGTCGCAGATCGGCATGAAGTGGGTCGATGTGTCGTGTTTTTAGCTACAAATTGCTATGTCGCAGATTTGCATACGACGTATAGAAGCGGAGTTATTGTTGTTTATATCTGTGAGGCCATGAATCACCATTGACGGCCGGATTGCTTTCCACTAGAAACGATCGACGTTTGACGAAACTATACAAGTACGTCGCAGATCGGCATGAGGTGGTTCATTGGGGCGTGTTTTAAGCTACAAATTGCTAGGTCGCAGATTCGCATACGACGAATAGAAGCGGAGTTATAGTTGTTTATATCCGTGAGGCCATGAATCGCCATTGACTACCGGATTGCCTACCACTCGAAACGATCGACGTTTGACGAAACTATACAAGTACGTCGCAGATCGGCATGAGGTGGGTCGATGTGTCGTGTTTTAAGCTACACATCGCTATGTCGCAAATTTGCATTCGACGAATACAAGCTGAGTTATAGTTGTTTATATCTGTGAGGCCATGAATCACCATTGACGGTCGGATTCCCTACCACTCGAAACGATCGACGTTTGACGAAACCATGCAAGTTCGTCGCAGATCGGCACAAGGTGGGTCGATGTGACGTGTTTTAAGCTACAAATTGCTACGTCGTAGATTCGCATACGACGAATAGGAGCGGAGTTATTGTTGTTTATATCTGTGAGGCCATGAATCGCCATTGACGACCGGATTGCCTACCACTCGAAACGATCGACGTTTGACGAAACTATACAAGTATGTCGCAGATCGGCATGAGATGGTTCGATGTGACGTGTTTTAAGCTACAAATTGCTATGTCGCATATCCGCATACGACAAATAGAAGCGGAGTTATTGTTGTTTATATCTGTGAGGCCATGAATCACCATTGACTGCCGGATTGCTTTCCACTCGAAACGATCGATGTTTGACAAAACTATGCAAGTTCGTTGCAGATCGGTGTAAAGTGGTTCGTTGGGGCGTGTTTTAAGCTACACATTGCTACGTCGCAGATTCGCATACGACGAATAGAAGCGGAGTTATTGTTGTTTATATCTGTGAGGCCATGAATCACCATTGACTGCCGGATTGCTTTCCACTCGAAACGATCGATGTTTGACAAAACTATGCAAGTTCGTCGCAGATCAGTGTAAGGTGGTTCGTTGGGGCGTGTTTTAAGATACACATTGCTACGTTGCAGATTCGCATACGACGAATAGAAGCGGAGTTATTGTTGTTTATATCTGTGAGGCCATGAATCACCATTGACGTCCGGATTCCCTACCACTCGAAACGATCGATGTTTGACGAAACCATGCAAGTTCGTCGCAGATCGGCACAAGGTGGGTCGATGTGACGTGTTTTAAGCTACAAATTGCTATGTCGCAGATTTGCATTCGACGAATAGAAGCGGAGTTATTGTTGTTTATATCTGTGAGGCCATGAATCACCATTGACGTCCGGATTCCCTACCACTCGAAACGATCGACGTTTGACGAAACCATGCAAGTTCGTCGCAGATCGGCACAAGGTGGGTCGATGTGACGTGTTTTAAGCTACAAATTGCTATGTCGCAGATTTGCATTCGACGAATAGAAGCGGAGTTATAGATGTTTATATCTGTCTGGCCATGAATCACCATTGACGGCCGGATTGCCTACCACTCGAAACGATCGATGTTTGACGAAACTATGCAAGTTCGTCGCAGATCGGCACAAGGTGGGTCGATGTGTCGTGTTTTAAGCTACAAATTGCTATGTCGCAGATTTGCATTCGACGAATAGAAGCGGAGTTATAGTTGTTTATATCTGTGAGGCCATGAATCACCAATGACGGCCGGATTGCTTACCACTCGAAACGATCGACGTTTGACGAAACTATGCAAGTTCGTCGCAGATCGGTAAAAGGTGGGTCGTTGGGCCGTGTTTTATGCTACAAATTGCTATCTCGCAGATTTGCATACGACGAATAGAAGCGGAGTTATTGTTGTTTATATCTGTGAGGCCATGAATCACCATTGACGGCCGGATTGCCTACCACTCGAAACGATCGATGTTTGACGAAACTATGCAAGTTCGTCGCAGATCGTCACAAGGTGGGTCGATGTGTCGTGTTTTAAGGTACAAATTGCTATGTCGCAGATTTGCATTCGACGAATAGAAGCGGAGTTATAGTTGATTATATCTGTGAGGCCATGAATCACCATTGACGGCCGGATTGCTTACCACTCGAAACGATCGATGTTTGACTAAACTATGCAAGTTCGTCGCAGACCGGTATAAGGTGGTTCGTTGGGGCATGTTTTAAGCTACCAATTGCTACGTCGTAGATTCGCATACGACGAATAGAAGCGGAGTTATTGTTGTTTATATCTGTGAGGCCATGAATCGCCATTGACGACCGGATTGCCTACCACTCGAAACGATCGACGTTTGACGAAACTATACAAGTACGTCGCAGATCGGCATGAGGTGGGTCGATGTGTCGTGTTTTAAGCTACAAATCGCTATGTCGCAAATTTGCATACGACGAATAGAAGCGGAGATATTGTTGTTTATATCTGTGAGGCCATGAATCACCATTGATGGCCGGATTCCCTACTACTCGAAACGATCGACGTTTGACGAAACCATGCAAGTTCGTCGCAGATCGGCATGAGATGGGTCGATGTGACGTGTTTTAAGCTACAAATTGCTATGTCGCATATTCGCATACGACGAATAGAAGCGGAGTTATAGTTGTTTATATCTGTGAGGCCATGAATCACCATTGACGGCCGGATTGCTTACCACTCGAAACGATCGACGTTTGACGAAACTATACAAGTATGTCGCAGATCGGCATGAGGTGGGTCGATGTGTCGTGTTTTTAGCTACAAATTGCTATGTCGCAGATTTGCATACGACGTATAGAAGCGGAGTTATTGTTGTTTATATCTGTGAGGCCATGAATCACCATTGACGGCCGGATTGCTTTCCACTAGAAACGATCGACGTTTGACGAAACTATACAAGTACGTCGCAGATCGGCACGAGGTGGTTCATTGGGGCGTGTTTTAAGCTACAAATTGCTAGGTCGCAGATTCGCATACGACGAATAGAAGCGGAGTTATAGTTGTTTATATCCGTGAGGCCATGAATCGCCATTGACTACCGGATTGCCTACCACTCGAAACGATCGACGTTTGACGAAACTATACAAGTACGTCGCAGATCGGCATGAGGTGGGTCGATGTGTCGTGTTTTAAGCTACACATCGCTATGTCGCAAATTTGCATTCGACGAATACAAGCTGAGTTATAGTTGTTTATATCTGTGAGGCCATGAATCGCCATTGACGACCGGATTGCCTACCACTCGAAACGATCGACGTTTGACGAAACTATACAAGTATGTCGCAGATCGGCATGAGATGGTTCGATGTGACGTGTTTTAAGCTACAAATTGCTATGTCGCATATCCGCATACGACAAATAGAAGCGGAGTTATTGTTGTTTATATCTGTGAGGCCATGAATCACCATTAACGGCCGGATTGCCTACCACTCGAAACGATCGACGTTTGACGAAACTATGCAAGTTCGTCGCAGATCGGTAAAAGGTGGGTCGGTGGGCCGTGTTTTATGCTACAAATTGCTATGTCGCAAATTTGCATACGACGAATAGAAGCGGAGTTATTGTTGTTTATATCTGTGAGGCCATGAATCACCATTGACGGCCGGATTGCTTACCACTCGAAACGATCGATGTTTGACGAAACTATGCAAGTTCGTCGCAGATCGGCACAAGGTGGGTCGATGTGACGTGTTTTTAGCTACAAATTGCTATGTCGCAGATTTGAATTCGACGAATAGAAGCGGAGTTGTAGTTGTTTATATCTGTCAGGCCATGAATCACCATTGACGGCCGGATTGCTTTCCACTCGAAACGATCGATGTTTGACAAAACTATGCAAGTTCGTCGCAGATCGGTATAAGGTGGTTCTTTGGGGCGTGTTTTAAGCTACACATTGCTACGTCGCAGATTCGCATACGACGAATAGAAGCGGAGTTATTGTTGTTTATATCTGTGAGGCCATGAATCACCATTGACTGCCGGATTGCTTTCCACTCGAAACGATCGATGTTTGACAAAACTATGCAAGTTCGTCGCAGATCGGTGTAAGGTGATTCGTTGGGGCGTGTTTTAAGCTACACATTGCTACGTCGCAGATTCGCATACGACGAATAGAAGCGGAGTTATTGTTGTTTATATCTGTGAGGCCATGAATCACTATTGACGTCCGGATTCCCTACCAATCGAAACGATCGACGTTTGACGAAACCATGCAAGTTCGTCGCAGATCGGCACAAGGTGGGTCGATGTGACGTGTTTTAAGCTACAAATTGCTATGTCGCAGATTTGCATTCGACGAATAGAAGCGGAGTTATAGTTGTTTATATCTGTCAGGCCATGAATCACCATTGACTGTCGGATTGCTTTCCACTCGAAACGATCGATGTTTGACAAAACTATGCAAGTTCGTCGCAGATCGGTGTAAGGTGGTTCGTTGGGGCGTGTTTTAAGCTACACATTGCTACGTCGCAGATTCGCATACGACGAATAGAAGCGGAGTTATTGTTGTTTATATCTGTGAGGCCATGAATCACCATTGACTGCCGGATTGCTTTCCACTCGAAACGATCGATGTTTGACAAAACTATGCAAGTTCGTCGCAGATCGGTGTAAGGTGGTTCGTTGGGGCGTGTTTTAAGCTACACATTGCTACGTCGCAGATTCGCATACGACGAATAGAAGCGGAGTTATTGTTGTTTATATCTGTGAGGCCATGAATCACTATTGACGTCCGGATTCCCTACCAATCGAAACGATCGACGTTTGACGAAACCATGCAAGTTCGTCGCAGATCGGCACAAGGTGGGTCGATGTGACGTGTTTTAAGCTACAAATTGCTATGTCGCAGATTTGCATTCGACGAATAGAAGCGGAGTTATAGATGTTTATATCTGTCTGGCCATGAATCACCATTGACGGCAGGATTGCCTACCGCTCGAAACGATCGATGTTTGACGAAATTATGCAAGTTCATCGCAGATCGGCAAAAGGTGGGTCGATGTGACGTGTTTTAAGCTACAAATTGCTATGTCGGATATTGGCATACGACGAATAGAAGCTAAGTTTTAGGTGCTTATATCTGTGAGACCATGAATCACCATTGACGGCCGGATTCCCTACCACTCGAAACGATCGTCGTTTGACAAAACCATGCAAGTTCGTCGCAGATCGGCATGAGATGGGTCGATGTGACGTGTTTTAAGCTACAAATTGCTATGTCGCATATCCGCATACGACGAATAGAAGCGGAGTTATTGTTGTTTATATCTGTGAGGCCATGAATCACCATTAACGGCCGGATTGCCTACCACTCGAAACGATCGACGTTTGACGAAACTATGCAAGTTCGTCGCAGATCGGTAAAAGGTGGGTCGGTGGGCCGTGTTTTATGCTACAAATTGCTATGTCGCAGATTTGCATACGACGAATAGAAGCGGACTTATTGTTGTTTATATCTGTGAGGACATGAATCACCATTGACGGCCGGATTGCCTACCACTCGAATCGGTCGATGTTTGACGAAACTATGCAAGTTCGTCGCAGATCGGCACAAGGTGGGTCGATGTGTCGTGTTTTAAGCTACAAATTGCTATGTCGCAGATTTGCATTCGACGAATAGAAGCGGAGTTATAGTTGTTTATATCTGTCAGGCCATGAATCACCATTGACTGCCGGATTGCTTTCCACTCGAAACGATCGATGTTTGACAAAACTATGCAAGTTCGTTGCAGATCGGTGTAAAGTGGTTCGTTGGGGCGTGTTTTAAGCTACACATTGCTACGTCGCAGATTCGCATACGACGAATAGAAGCGGAGTTATTGTTGTTTATATCTGTGAGGCCATGAATCACCATTGACTGCCGGATTGCTTTCCACTCGAAACGATCGATGTTTGACAAAACTATGCAAGTTCGTCGCAGATCGGTGTAAGGTGGTTCGTTGGGGCGTGTTTTAAGCTACACATTGCTACGTTGCAGATTCGCATACGACGAATAGAAGCGGAGTTATTGTTGTTTATATCTGTGAGACCATGAATCACCATTGACGGCCGGATTGCTGACCACTCGAAACGATCGATGTTTGACGAAACTATGCAAGTTCGTCGCAGATCGGTATAAGGTGGGTCGTTGGGCCATGTTTTAAGCTACAAATCGCTATGCCGCAGATTCGCATACGACGAATAGAAGCGGAGTTATCGATGTTTATATCTGTGAGGCCTATGAATCACCATCGACCGCCAGATTCTCTACCACTCGAAACGATCGTCGTTTGACGAAACCATGCAAGTTCGTCGCAGATCGGCATGAGATGGGTCGATGTGACGTGTTTTAAGCTACCAATTGCTATGTCGCATATTCGCATACGACGAATAGAAGCGGAGTTATAGTTGTTTATATCTGTGAGGCCATGAATCACCATTGACGGCCGGATTGCTTACCACTCGAAACGATCGACGTTTGACGAAACTATACAAGTATGTCGCAGATCGGCATGAAGTGGGTCGATGTGTCGTGTTTTTAGCTACAAATTGCTATGTCGCAGATTTGCATACGACGTATAGAAGCGGAGTTATTGTTGTTTATATCTGTGAGGCCATGAATCACCATTGACGGCCGGATTGCTTTCCACTAGAAACGATCGACGTTTGACGAAACTATACAAGTACGTCGCAGATCGGCATGCGGTGGTTCATTGGGGCGTGTTTTAAGCTACAAATTGCTAGGTCGCAGATTCGCATACGACGAATAGAAGCGGAGTTATAGTTGTTTATATCCGTGAGGCCATGAATCGCCATTGACTACCGGATTGCCTACCACTCGAAACGATCGACGTTTGACGAAACTATACAAGTACGTCGCAGATCGGCATGAGGTGGGTCGATGTGTCGTGTTTTAAGCTACACATCGCTATGTCGCAAATTTGCATTCGACGAATACAAGCTGAGTTATAGTTGTTTATATCTGTGAGGCCATGAATCACCATTGACGGTCGGATTCCCTACCACTCGAAACGATCGACGTTTGACGAAACCATGCAAGTTCGTCGCAGATCGGCACAAGGTGGGTCGATGTGACGTGTTTTAAGCTACAAATTGCTACGTCGTAGATTCGCATACGACGAATAGGAGCGGAGTTATTGTTGTTTATATCTGTGAGGCCATGAATCGCCATTGACGACCGGATTGCCTACCACTCGAAACGATCGACGTTTGACGAAACTATACAAGTATGTCGCAGATCGGCATGAGATGGTTCGATGTGACGTGTTTTAAGCTACAAATTGCTATGTCGCATATCCGCATACGACAAATAGAAGCGGAGTTATTGTTGTTTATATCTGTGAGGCCATGAATCACCATTAACGGCCGGATTGCCTACCACTCGAAACGATCGACGTTTGACGAAACTATGCAAGTTCGTCGCAGATCGGTAAAAGGTGGGTCGGTGGGCCGTGTTTTATGCTACAAATTGCTATGTCGCAAATTTGCATACGACGAATAGAAGCGGAGTTATAGTTGTTTATATCTGTGAGGCCATGAATCACCATTGACGGCCGGATTGCTTACCACTCGAAACGATCGACGTTTGACGAAACTATACAAGTATGTCGCTAGTATGGCCAGTGATGGGATACGGAGCGGAGATATGGGGGTGGGGGGAAAGGAAGAGCTTAGAGGGGTTGCAAGAAAAATACTTGAGATGGGTTATGGGGGTGGAGAGACCAACGCCGGGTTATATGCTGAGGGAGGAAATGGGGAGGGATAAATTGAGGGTAAGGATGGGGAGGAGGGCATGGAAGTTCGAAGAAAAGTTGAGGGAGGGAAAAGGGGGGTCGATAACGAGGAGGTGCTGGGAGGAGATGACGGAGAGAGGAAGGAGGGGTAGGGAGATAGGGGGGTGGGAGAGGGAAAGAAGGGAATTCTGGGTGACTAGGGGCGTAGAGGAGGGGAGGGAGGAGGGGTACGAGGAGCTGGAGAGGAAGGATAGAGAGGAGCAGGAGAGGGAGAGGAGAGAGAGAACAGAAGAATCGAGAACGAACGAATGGTATAAGGTACTGAGGGGGATGGGGAGGCCGGGGTATGTGGTAAATAAGAACTGGTCAGGAGACAGGAAAAGGAGGCTAGCAAGGGCGAGATTGGGAAACGAGGCGAGAAAGGGATGGTACTGGGGAAAGGAGGAGGAGAGGAGATGTAGGATGTGCGGGGAGGAGGAGGAGTCCTGGGAGCACGTGTGGGAAAGGTGTAAGGAGTGGGGGGAGGGGGAGCCAGGAGCAAGGGGGGAGTGGAAAAAGATGGTAGAGAAGGTACTAGGAGGGAATGGAGAGGGAGAGAGATGGTTAAGAGAGCTAGAGGAAGGGAGGAGGAAAGCAGAAAAGAAAAGGGAACGGACGGGGAAAGGACAGGATAATAGCGGGGAGGAAGATGGGAGGAGGAGAATGGATGCAAAGGAAACGGAGGTCGAGAATGAGAGAGAGAGAGAGAGAGAGAGTGTGGTGAGTGCGGGAGAGAGAGAGAGAGGGGGGAGAGGAGGGCGAGAGGCGAGAGAGGCGTGCGGAGGGGGAGAGAGCGAGCGAGCGAGCGGGCGAATATAGGTTAAGATTAGAAGAATAAGTAGGTTAAGTAGGATTAGGATAAGGTAGAAGTAAGAAGGATTGTAACCCGTAAGGGAACAATAAAGATTATACATACATACATACATACAAGTATGTCGCAGATCGGCATGAGGTGGGTCGATGTGTCGTGTTTTTAGCTACAAATTGCTATGTCGCAGATTTGCATACGACGTATAGAAGCGGAGTTATTGTTGTTTATATCTGTGAGGCCATGAATCACCATTGACGGCCGGATTGCTTTCCACTAGAAACGATCGACGTTTGACGAAACTATACAAGTACGTCGCAGATCGGCATGAGGTGGTTCATTGGGGCGTGTTTTAAGCTACAAATTGCTAGGTCGCAGATTCGCAGACGACGAATAGAAGCGGAGTTATAGTTGTTTATATCCGTGAGGCCATGAATCGCCATTGACTACCGGATTGCCTACCACTCGAAACGATCGACGTTTGACGAAACTATACAAGTACGTCGCAGATCGGCATGAGGTGGGTCGATGTGTCGTGTTTTAAGCTACACATCGCTATGTCGCAAATTTGCATTCGACGAATAGAAGCTGAGTTATAGTTGTTTATATCTGTGAGGCCATGAATCACCATTGATGGCCGGATTGCTTACCACTCGAAACGATCGACGTTTGACGAAACTATGCAAGTTCGTCGCAGATCGGTAAAAGGTGGGTCGTTGGGCCGTGTTTTATGCTACAAATTGCTATGTCGCAGATTTTGATACGACGAATAGAAGCGGACTTATTGTTGTTTATATCTGTGAGGCCATGAATCACCATTGACGGCCGGATTGCCTACCACTCGAAACGATCGACGTTTGACGAAACTATGCAAGTTCGTCGCAGATCGGTAAAAGGTGGGTCGTTAGGCCGTGTTTTATGCTACAAATTGCTATGTCGCAGATTTGCATACGACGAATAGAAGCGGACTTATTGTTGTTTATATCTGTGAGGCCATGAATCACCATTGATGGCCGGATTGCCTACCACTCGAAACGATCGTCGTTTGACGAAATCATGCAAGTTCGTCGCAGATCGGCATGAGATGGGTCGATGTGACGTGTTTTAAGCTACAAATTGCTATGTCGCATATCCGCATACGACAAATAGAAGCAGAGTTATTGTTGTTTATATCTGTGAGGCCATGAATCGCCATTAACGGCCGGATTGCCTACCACTCGAAACGATCGACGTTTGACGAAACTATGCAAGTTCGTCGCAGATCGGTAAAAGGTGGGTCGGTGGGCCGTGTTTTATGCTACAAATTGCTATGTCGCAGATTTGCATACGACGAATAGAAGCGGAGTTATAGTTGTTTATATCTGTGAGGCCATGAAACACCATTGACGACCGGATTGCTTACCACTCGAAACGATCGATGTTTGACAAAACTATGCAAGTTCGTCGGAGATCGGTATAAGGTGGTTCGTTGGGGCGTGTTTTAAGCTACAAAATGCTATGTCGCAGATTCGCATACGACGAATAGAAGCTGAGTTATAGTTGTTTATATCTGTGAGGCCTATGAATCACCATTGACGGCTGGATTCCCTACCACTCGAAACGATCGTCGTTTGACGAAACCATGAAAGTTCGTCGCAGATCGGCATGAGATGGGTCGATGTGACGTGTTTTAAGCTACAAATTGCTATGTCGCATATTCGCATACGACGAATAGAAGCGGAGATATTGTTGTTTATATCTGTGAGGCCATGAATCACCATTGATGGCCGGATTCCCTACTACTCGAAACGATCGACGTTTGACGAAACCATACAAGTTCGTCGCAGATCGGCACAAGGTGGGTCGATGTGACGTGTTTTAAGCTACAAATTGCTATGTCGCAGATTGGCATACGATGAATAGGAGCGGAGTTATAGTTGTTTATATCTGTCAGGCCATGAATCACCATTGACGACCGGATTGCTTTCCACTCAAACCGATCGATGTTTGACAAAACTATGCAAGTTCGTCGCAGACCGGTATAAGGTGGTTCGTTGGGGCGTGTTTTAAGCTACTAATTGCTACGTCGTAGATTCGCATACGACGAATAGAAGCGGAGTTATTGTTGTTTATATCTGTGAGGCCATGAATCGCCATTGACGACCGGATTGCCTACCACTCGAAACGATCGACGTTTGACGAAACTATACAAGTATGTCGCAGATCGGCATGAGGTTGGTCGAGGTGTCGTGTTTTTAGCTACAAATTGCTATGTCGCAGATTTGCATACGACGTATAGAAGCGGAGTTATTGTTGTTTATATCTGTGAGGCCATGAATCACCATTGACGGCCGGATTGCTTTCCACTAGAAACGATCGATGTTTGACGAAATTATGCATGTTCGTCGCAGATCGGTATAAGGTGGTTCATTGGGGCGTGTTTTAAGTTACAAATTGCTAGGTCGCAGATTCGCATACGACGATTAGAAGCGGAGTTAGAGTTGTTTATATCTGTGAGGCCATGAATCGCCATTGACTACCGGATTGCCTACCACTCGAAACGATCGACGTTTGACGAAACTATACAAGTACGTCGCAGATCGGCATGAGGTGGGTCGATGTGTCGTGTTTTAAGCTACAAATCGCTATGTCGCAAATTTGCATTCGAGGATTAGAAGCTGAGTTTTAGTGGTTTATATCTGTGAGGCCATGAATCACCATTGACGGCCGGATTGCTTTCCACTCGAAACGATCGATGTTTGACAAAACTATGCAAGTTCGTCGCAGACCGGTATAAGGTGGTTCGTTGGGGCGTGTTTTAAGCTACTAATTGCTACGTCGTAGATTCGCATACGACGAATAGGAGCGGAGTTATTGTTGTTTATATCTGTGAGGCCATGAATCGCCATTGACGACCGGATTGCCTACCACTCGAAACGATCGACGTTTGACGAAACCTTACAAGTATGTCGCAGATCGGCATGAGATGGGTCGATGTGACGTGTTTTAAGCTACAAATTGCTATGTCGCATATCCGCATACGACAAATAGAAGCGGAGTTATTGTTGTTTATATCTGTGAGGCCATGAATCACCATTAACGGCCGGATTGCCTACCACTCGAAACGATCGACGTTTGACGAAACTATGCAAGTTCGTCGCAGATCGGTAAAAGGTGGGTCGGTGGGCCGTGTTTTATGCTACAAATTGCTATGTCGCAAATTTGCATACGACGAATAGGAGCGGAGTTATTGTTGTTTATATCTGTGAGGCCATGAATCGCCATTGACTACCGGATTGCCTACCACTCGAAACGATCGACGTTTGACGAAACTATACAAGTACGTCGCAGATCGGCATGAGGTGGGTCGATGTGTCGTGTTTTAAGCTACACATCGCTATGTCGCAAATTTGCATTCGACGAATAGAAGCTGAGTTATAGTTATTTATATCTGTGAGGCCATGAATCACCATTGATGGCCGGATTGCTTACCACTCGAAACGATCGACGTTTGACGAAACTATGCAAGTTCGTCGCAGATCGGTAAAAGGTGGGTCGTTGGGCCGTGTTTTATGCTACAAATTGCTATGTCGCAGATTTGCATACGACGAATAGACGCGGACTTATTGTTGTTTATATCTGTGAGGCCATGAATCACCATTGACGGCCGGATTGCCTACCACTCGAAACGATCGACGTTTGACGAAACTATGCAAGTTCGTCGCAGATCGGTAAAAGGTGGGTCGGTGGGCCGTGTTTTATGCTACAAATTGCTATGTCGCAGATATGCATACGACGAATAGAAGCGGAGTTATAGCTGTTTATATCTGTGAGGCCATGAATCACCATTGACGGCCGGATTGCTTACCACTCGAAACGATCGATGTTTGACAAAACTATGCAAGTTCGTCGGAGATCGGTATAAGGTGGTTCGTTGGGGCGTGTTTTAAGCTACAAAATGCTATGTCGCAGATTCGCATACGACGAATAGAAGCTGAGTTATAGTTGTTTATATCTGTGAGGCCTATGAATCACCATTGACGGCTGGATTCCCTACCACTCGAAACGATCGTCGTTTGACGAAACCATGAAAGTTCGTCGCAGATCGGCATGAGATGGGTCGATGTGACGTGTTTTAAGCTACAAATTGCTATGTCGCATATTCGCATACGACGAATAGAAGCGGAGATATTGTTGTTTATATCTGTGAGGCCATGAATCACCATTGACGGCCGGATTCCCTACTACTCGAAACGATCGACGTTTGACGAAACCATGCAAGTTCGTCGCAGATCGGCACAAGGTGGGTCGATGTGACGTGTTTTAAGCTACAAATTGCTATGTCGCAGATTCGCATACGATGAATAGGAGCGGAGTTATAGTTGTTTATATCTGTCAGGCCATGAATCACCATTGACGACCGGATTGCTTTCCACTCAAACCGATCGATGTTTGACAAAACTATGCAAGTTCGTCGCAGACCGGTATAAGGTGGTTCGTTGGGGCGTGTTTTAAGCTACTAATTGCTACGTCGCAGATTCGCATACGACGAATAGAAGCGGAGTTATTGTTGTTTATATCTGTGAGGCCATGAATCGTCATTGACGACCGGATTGCCTACCACTCGAAACGATCAATGTTTGACGAAACTATGCAAGTTCGTCGCAGATCGGTATAAGGTGGTTCATTGGGGCGTGTTTTAAGCTACAAATTGATACGTCGCAGATTCGCATACGACGAATAGAATCGGAGTTATAGTTGTTTATATCTGTGAGGCCATGAATCACCATTGACGGCCGGATTGCCTACCACTCGAAACGATCGATGTTTGACGAAACTATGCAAGTTCGTCGCAGATCGGCACAGGGTGGGTCGATGTGACGTGTTTTTAGCTACAAATTGCTATGTCGCAGATTTGCATTCGACGAATAGAAGCGGAGTTATAGTTGTTTATATCTGTCAGGCCATGAATCACCATTGACTGCCGGATTGCTTTCCACTCGAAACGATCGATGTTTGACAAAACTATGCAAGTTCGTTGCAGATCGGTGTAAAGTGGTTCGTTGGGGCGTGTTTTAAGCTACACATTGCTACGTCGCAGATTCGCATACGACGAATAGAAGCGGAGTTATTGTTGTTTATATCTGTGAGGCCATGAATCACCATTGACTGCCGGATTGCTTTCCACTCGAAACGATCGATGTTTGACAAAACTATGCAAGTTCGTCGCAGATCGGTGTAAGGTGGTTCGTTGGGGCGTGTTTTAAGCTACACATTGCTACGTTGCAGATTCGCATACGACGAATAGAAGCGGAGTTATTGTTGTTTATATCTGTGAGGCCATGAATCACCATTGACGTCCGGATTCCCTACCACTCGAAACGATCGACGTTTGACGAAACCATGCAAGTTCGTCGCAGATCGGCACAAGGTGGATCGATGTGACGTGTTTTAATCTACAAATTGCTTTGTCGCAGATTTGCATTCGACGACTAGAAGCGGAGTTATTGTTGTTTATATCTGTGAGGCCATGAATCACCAATGACGGCCGGATTGCTTACCACTCGAAACGATCGACGTTTGACGAAACTATGCAAGTTCGTCGCAGTTCGGTAACAGGTGGGTCGTTAGGCCGTGTTTTATGCTACAAATTGCTATGTCGCAGATTTGCATACGACGAATAGAAGCGGACTTATTGTTGTTTATATCTGTGAGGCCATGAATCACCATTGACGGCTGGATTCCCTACCACTCGAAACGATCGTCGTTTGACGAAACCATGCAAGTTCGTCGCAGATCGGCATGAGATGGGTCGATGTGACGTGTTTTAAGCTACAAATTGCTATGTCGCATATTCGCATACGACGAATAGAAGCGGAGATATTGTTGTTTATATCTGTGAGGCCATGAATCACCATTGACGGCCGGATTCCCTACTACTCGAAACGATCGACGTTTGACGAAACCATGCAAGTTCGTCGCAGATCGGCACAAGGTGGGTCGATGTGACGTGTTTTATGCTACAAATTGCTATGTCGCAGATTCGCATACGATGAATAGGAGCGGAGTTATAGTTGTTTATATCTGTCAGGCCATGAATCACCATTGACGACCGGATTGCTTTCCACTTAAAACGATCGATGTTTGACAAAACTATGCAAGTTCGTCGCAGACCGGTATAAGGTGGTAAGTTGGGGCGTGTTTTAAGCTACTAATTGCTACGTCGCAGATTCGCATGCGACGAATAGAAGCGGAGTTATTGTTGTTTATATCTGTGAGGCCATGAATCGTCATTGACGACCGGATTGCCTACCACTCGAAACGATCGATGTTTGACGAAACTATGCAAGTTCGTCGCAGATTGGTATAAGGTGGTTCATTGGGGCGTGTTTTAAGCTACAAATTGATACGTCGCAGATTCGCATACGACGAATATAATCGGAGTTATAGTTGTTTATATCTGTGAGGCCATGAATCACCATTGACGGCCGGATTGCCTACCACTCGAAACGATCGATGTTTGACGAAACTATGCAAGTTCGTCGCAGATCGGCACAGGGTGGGTCGATGTGACGTGTTTTTAGCTACAAATTGCTATGTCGCAGATTTGCATTCGACGAATAGAAGCGGAGTTATAGTTGTTTATATCTGTCAGGCCATGAATCACCATTGACTGCCGGATTGCTTTCCACTCGAAACGATCGATGTTTGACAAAACTATGCAAGTTCGTTGCAGATCGGTGTAAAGTGGTTCGTTGGGGCGTGTTTTAAGCTACACATTGCTACGTCGCAGATTCGCATACGACGAATAGAAGCGGAGTTATTGTTGTTTATATCTGTGAGGCCATGAATCACCATTGACTGCCGGATTGCTTTCCACTCGAAACGATCGATGTTTGACAAAACTATGCAAGTTCGTCGCAGATCAGTGTAAGGTGGTTCGTTGGGGCGTGTTTTAAGATACACATTGCTACGTTGCAGATTCGCATACGACGAATAGAAGCGGAGTTATTGTTGTTTATATCTGTGAGGCCATGAATCACCATTGACGTCCGGATTCCCTACCACTCGAAACGATCGATGTTTGACGAAACCATGCAAGTTCGTCGCAGATCGGCACAAGGTGGGTCGATGTGACGTGTTTTAAGCTACAAATTGCTATGTCGCAGATTTGCATTCGACGAATAGAAGCGGAGTTATTGTTGTTTATATCTGTGAGGCCATGAATCACCATTGACGTCCGGATTCCCTACCACTCGAAACGATCGACGTTTGACGAAACCATGCAAGTTCGTCGCAGATCGGCACAAGGTGGGTCGATGTGACGTGTTTTAAGCTACAAATTGCTATGTCGCAGATTTGCATTCGACGAATAGAAGCGGAGTTAAAGATGTTTATATCTGTCTGGCCATGAATCACCATTGACGGCCGGATTGCCTACCACTCGAAACGATCGATGTTTGACGAAACTATGCAAGTTCGTCGCAGATCGGCACAAGGTGGATCGATGTGTCGTGTTTTAAGCTACAAATTGCTATGTCGCAGATTTGCATTCGACGAATAGAAGCGGAGTTATAGTTGTTTATATCTGTGAGGCCATGAATCACCAATGACGGCCGGATTGCCTACCACTCGAAACGATCGACGTTTGACGAAACTATGCAAGTTCGTCGCAGATCGGTAAAAGGTGGGTCGTTGGGCCGTGTTTTATGCTACAAATTGCTATCTCGCAGATTTGCATACGACGAATAGAAGCGGACTTATTGTTGTTTATATCTGTGAGGCCATGAATCACCATTGACGGCCGGATTGCCTACCACTCGAAACGATCGATGTTTGACGAAACTATGCAAGTTCGTCGCAGATCGTCACAAGGTGGGTCGATGTGTCGTGTTTTAAGGTACAAATTGCTATGTCGCAGATTTGCATTCGACGAATAGAAGCGGAGTTATAGTTGATTATATCTGTGAGGCCATGAATCACCATTGACGGCCGGATTGCTTACCACTCGAAACGATCGATGTTTGACTAAACTATGCAAGTTCGTCGCAGACCGGTATAAGGTGGTTCGTTGGGGCATGTTTTAAGCTACCAATTGCTACGTCGTAGATTCGCATACGACGAATAGAAGCGGAGTTATTGTTGTTTATATCTGTGAGGCCATGAATCGCCATTGACGACCGGATTGCCTACCACTCGAAACGATCGACGTTTGACGAAACTATACAAGTACGTCGCAGATCGGCATGAGGTGGGTCGATGTGTCGTGTTTTAAGCTACAAATCGCTATGTCGCAAATTTGCATACGACGAATATAATCGGAGTTATAGTTGTTTATATCTGTGAGGCCATGAATCACCATTGACGGCCGGATTGCCTACCACTCGAAACGATCGATGTTTGACGAAACTATGCAAGTTCGTCGCAGATCGGCACAGGGTGGGTCGATGTGACGTGTTTTTAGCTACAAATTGCTATGTCGCAGATTTGCATTCGACGAATAGAAGCGGAGTTATAGTTGTTTATATCTGTCAGGCCATGAATCACCATTGACTGCCGGATTGCTTTCCACTCGAAACGATCGATGTTTGACAAAACTATGCAAGTTCGTTGCAGATCGGTGTAAAGTGGTTCGTTGGGGCGTGTTTTAAGCTACACATTGCTACGTCGCAGATTCGCATACGACGAATAGAAGCGGAGTTATTGTTGTTTATATCTGTGAGGCCATGAATCACCATTGACTGCCGGATTGCTTTCCACTCGAAACGATCGATGTTTGACAAAACTATGCAAGTTCGTCGCAGATCAGTGTAAGGTGGTTCGTTGGGGCGTGTTTTAAGATACACATTGCTACGTTGCAGATTCGCATACGACGAATAGAAGCGGAGTTATTGTTGTTTATATCTGTGAGGCCATGAATCACCATTGACGTCCGGATTCCCTACCACTCGAAACGATCGATGTTTGACGAAACCATGCAAGTTCGTCGCAGATCGGCACAAGGTGGGTCGATGTGACGTGTTTTAAGCTACAAATTGCTATGTCGCAGATTTGCATTCGACGAATAGAAGCGGAGTTATTGTTGTTTATATCTGTGAGGCCATGAATCACCATTGACGGCCGGATTGCCTACCACTCGAAACGATCGATGTTTGACGAAACTATGCAAGTTCGTCGCAGATCGGCACAGGGTGGGTCGATGTGACGTGTTTTTAGCTACAAATTGCTATGTCGCAGATTTGCATTCGACGAATAGAAGCGGAGTTATAGTTGTTTATATCTGTCAGGCCATGAATCACCATTGACTGCCGGATTGCTTTCCACTCGAAACGATCGATGTTTGACAAAACTATGCAAGTTCGTTGCAGATCGGTGTAAAGTGGTTCGTTGGGGCGTGTTTTAAGCTACACATTGCTACGTCGCAGATTCGCATACGACGAATAGAAGCGGAGTTATTGTTGTTTATATCTGTGAGGCCATGAATCACCATTGACTGCCGGATTGCTTTCCACTCGAAACGATCGATGTTTGACAAAACTATGCAAGTTCGTCGCAGATCAGTGTAAGGTGGTTCGTTGGGGCGTGTTTTAAGATACACATTGCTACGTTGCAGATTCGCATACGACGAATAGAAGCGGAGTTATTGTTGTTTATATCTGTGAGGCCATGAATCACCATTGACGTCCGGATTCCCTACCACTCGAAACGATCGATGTTTGACGAAACCATGCAAGTTCGTCGCAGATCGGCACAAGGTGGGTCGATGTGACGTGTTTTAAGCTACAAATTGCTATGTCGCAGATTTGCATTCGACGAATAGAAGCGGAGTTATTGTTGTTTATATCTGTGAGGCCATGAATCACCATTGACGGCCGGATTCCCTACCACTCGAAACGATCGACGTTTGACGAAACCATGCAAGTTCGTCGCAGATCGGCACAAGGTGGGTCGATGTGACGTGTTTTAAGCTACAAATTGCTATGTCGCAGATTTGCATTCGACGAATAGAAGCGGAGTTATAGATGTTTATATCTGTCTGGCCATGAATCACCATTGACGGCCGGATTGCCTACCACTCGAAACGATCGATGTTTGACGAAACTATGCAAGTTCGTCGCAGATCGGCACAAGGTGGATCGATGTGTCGTGTTTTAAGCTACAAATTGCTATGTCGCAGATTTGCATTCGACGAATAGAAGCGGAGTTATAGTTGTTTATATCTGTGAGGCCATGAATCACCAATGACGGCCGGATTGCTTACCACTCGAAACGATCGACGTTTGACGAAACTATGCAAGTTCGTCGCAGATCGGTAAAAGGTGGGTCGTTGGGCCGTGTTTTATGCTACAAATTGCTATCTCGCAGATTTGCATACGACGAATAGAAGCGGACTTATTGTTGTTTATATCTGTGAGGCCATGAATCACCATTGACGGCCGGATTGCCTACCACTCGAAACGATCGATGTTTGACGAAACTATGCAAGTTCGTCGCAGATCGTCACAAGGTGGGTCGATGTGTCGTGTTTTAAGGTACAAATTGCTATGTCGCAGATTTGCATTCGACGAATAGAAGCGGAGTTATAGTTGATTATATCTGTGAGGCCATGAATCACCATTGACGGCCGGATTGCTTACCACTCGAAACGATCGATGTTTGACTAAACTATGCAAGTTCGTCGCAGACCGGTATAAGGTGGTTCGTTGGGGCATGTTTTAAGCTACCAATTGCTACGTCGTAGATTCGCATACGACGAATAGAAGCGGAGTTATTGTTGTTTATATCTGTGAGGCCATGAATCGCCATTGACGACCGGATTGCCTACCACTCGAAACGATCGACGTTTGACGAAACTATACAAGTACGTCGCAGATCGGCATGAGGTGGGTCGATGTGTCGTGTTTTAAGCTACAAATCGCTATGTCGCAAATTTGCATACGACGAATATAATCGGAGTTATAGTTGTTTATATCTGTGAGGCCATGAATCACCATTGACGGCCGGATTGCCTACCACTCGAAACGATCGATGTTTGACGAAACTATGCAAGTTCGTCGCAGATCGGCACAGGGTGGGTCGATGTGACGTGTTTTTAGCTACAAATTGCTATGTCGCAGATTTGCATTCGACGAATAGAAGCGGAGTTATAGTTGTTTATATCTGTCAGGCCATGAATCACCATTGACTGCCGGATTGCTTTCCACTCGAAACGATCGATGTTTGACAAAACTATGCAAGTTCGTTGCAGATCGGTGTAAAGTGGTTCGTTGGGGCGTGTTTTAAGCTACACATTGCTACGTCGCAGATTCGCATACGACGAATAGAAGCGGAGTTATTGTTGTTTATATCTGTGAGGCCATGAATCACCATTGACTGCCGGATTGCTTTCCACTCGAAACGATCGATGTTTGACAAAACTATGCAAGTTCGTCGCAGATCAGTGTAAGGTGGTTCGTTGGGGCGTGTTTTAAGATACACATTGCTACGTTGCAGATTCGCATACGACGAATAGAAGCGGAGTTATTGTTGTTTATATCTGTGAGGCCATGAATCACCATTGACGTCCGGATTCCCTACCACTCGAAACGATCGATGTTTGACGAAACCATGCAAGTTCGTCGCAGATCGGCACAAGGTGGGTCGATGTGACGTGTTTTAAGCTACAAATTGCTATGTCGCAGATTTGCATTCGACGAATAGAAGCGGAGTTATTGTTGTTTATATCTGTGAGGCCATGAATCACCATTGACGTCCGGATTCCCTACCACTCGAAACGATCGACGTTTGACGAAACCATGCAAGTTCGTCGCAGATCGGCACAAGGTGGGTCGATGTGACGTGTTTTAAGCTACAAATTGCTATGTCGCAGATTTGCATTCGACGAATAGAAGCGGAGTTATAGATGTTTATATCTGTCTGGCCGACTTCCGCTTCCGGGGCTAGACAGTGTGGACGGGTGTGACAAGTGTGCGAGGGAAAGGAGATGAAAAGAGGGGTGTAGTGAATAGGGAGGGCGAAAGAGAGGGGTGGAGAGTAGAGGATAAGGAGAGGGTGCGGTGGAAGCGTGGGCGGAACGGGAGAGGAAGAGGAGAAGACGTGGGAGAAGTGAGAAGTGAGAAGCGGAAAGCGAGGTTAGGAGGAAGCGTGGAGTTGAGCAAGAGAGGGAACGGAGGAAGCGACATCTGGAGGGAAGAGAAAGAGCGGTGAGAGAGTCGGTAAAGAAGAGAGAAGAAGGCAGGTTAAGGCGGAGAGAGTGTGGAAGATGGGGAGGACAAAAAAGGGAAAGGAGGGAAAAGTGGAGGAGTTATGGAGAAGGAAGGAAGAGGAAGGGGGGAAATGTGGGGGAGGAGAAGAGGCTGAAACAGGAAAAGTAGAGAATAGGGATAAGAAGTCACAAGGGGAGGACGACGGAGTAAGAGGAAGAGTTAAACTGGAAATGGAAGAGGAAGCAAAAGAGGCTGAGGAGTTGAAGGAGAAGTATGGAGAAATGGCAGAGGAGATTATGATGTTCCTGCTGAAGAGCATGGACAAGGAGATGGACAGGGAGAGAGAGCGGAGGGACAGGCTGATGGAAAGGGATTTAGAGAGGATAGGGGAAGCTATTATCGAGAAGGTGAAGGAGTGGAGGAAGGACATAATGAAGGAGGTGGGAAGAAAGGAGCGGGAGGTTGAGGTGATAAGAGGATTACTGGAGAGAGAGAGGAAAGAGAGAGAGAGGATGGAGGAGAGGTTAAGGAGAATTGAAGGGAGAACAAGGAAGATGGAGTCAGAGGAGAAGAGTGGAGAAGGGAGGGTCGAGGAGAGGTCAGAGCAAGGCAAAGGAGGAAAAGGGAAACGGGAGACAGAGGAGAGGAGAGGAGAAGGGAGGTTGGAGGAGAGGTCAGAGAGAAGCGAAGGAAGTAAAGGGAAGATGGTGACAGAAGGGAAGAAAGGAGAAGGGAGAGTAGAGGAGAGGACGGAGCAAGGCAAAGTAGGAAAACAGAAGCTGGAGACAGAGGAGGAGAAGAAAGGAGAACGCAGGATGGAGGAGGGGACTGAGCGAGGTGAACAAGGAAAAGGGAAGCTGGAGACAGAGGAGAGGAAAGGAGAAGGGAGGAGGGAGAAGAGGACAGAGAGAGGTGAGGAAAGAAAAGGAAAGCTGGAGAAAGGGGAGAGGAATGGAGAGAAGAGGGTGGAAGAAGAGATGGCAGAAAGGTTGAGGAAGATAGAAATATGGAAGGAGCAGAAGGAGAGAGAAGGAAGAAGGAGGAACATGATTGTGAAGGGGCTGAGGAGTGGAGCAGAGAAGAGGAGGGAGGAGATATGGGAATTGATGGGAGAATTGGGGGTGGAAGGGGAGGTGGAGGAAATCAGGGAACTGGGAAGAAGAGGAAGGGAAGGGGGAGAGGAAAGGGGCATGGTGGTGGTAAGGATGAAGAGTGTGGCGGGTAAAGTAGAAGTGATGGAGAGGAGATGGAAAGTGAGAGGGAGAGGAGTAAGGATAGAAGAGGATCGTACATGGGAAGAAAGAAGGATGAGGTGGAGGGTAGTGGAAAAGGTGTGGGAGGAAAGGAGGAAGGGGAAGAGGGTGTGGATGGGAGAGGGAAGGATCAAGATAGAGGGGACGTGGTGGAGGTGGGAGGAACAGACGAGGGAGTGGCGGGAGGAGGAAAGGGGTGATAAGGGGGAGGAGAGAGAGGAGAAGAAGGGGCATGGGGAGAGAGAGGAGTAGGGGAAGGGGAAGATGGGGGGGGGCGAATTGGCGAGAAGGAAGGAAGTGGTGGAAGAAGAGCAGGCAGGGGGGAAGTGGGAGTCCGGGGGGAGCCGGAGGACAGTGGGACGCAGGTGTTGGAGTGTTGTTGTTGTTAGATTTGTAAGTTAGGATAAGAGAGAGAGGAGGTGGACAAGTATGTAACCCGTAAGGGAATCATAAATAAAGATATATATATATATATCTGTCTGGCCATGAATCACCATTGACGGCCGGATTGCCTACCACTCGAAACGATCGATGTTTGACGAAACTATGCAAGTTCGTCGCAGATCGGCACAAGGTGGATCGATGTGTCGTGTTTTAAGCTACAAATTGCTATGTCGCAGATTTGCATTCGACGAATAGAAGCGGAGTTATAGTTGTTTATATCTGTGAGGCCATGAATCACCAATGACGGCCGGATTGCTTACCACTCGAAACGATCGACGTTTGACGAAACTATGCAAGTTCGTCGCAGATCGGTAAAAGGTGGGTCGTTGGGCCGTGTTTTATGCTACAAATTGCTATGTCGCAGATTTGCATACGACGAATAGAAGCGGACTTATTGTTGTTTATATCTGTGAGGCCATGAATCACCATTGACGGCCGGATTGCCTACCACTCGAAACGATCGATGTTTGACGAAACTATGCAAGTTCGTCGCAGATCGTCACAAGGTGGGTCGATGTGTCGTGTTTTAAGGTACAAATTGCTATGTCGCAGATTTGCATTCGACGAATAGAAGCGGAGTTATAGTTGATTATATCTGTGAGGCCATGAATCACCATTGACGGCCGGATTGCTTACCACTCGAAACGATCGATGTTTGACTAAACTATGCAAGTTCGTCGCAGACCGGTATAAGGTGGTTCGTTGGGGCATGTTTTAAGCTACCAATTGCTACGTCGTAGATTCGCATACGACGAATAGAAGCGGAGTTATTGTTGTTTATATCTGTGAGGCCATGAATCGCCATTGACGACCGGATTGCCTACCACTCGAAACGATCGACGTTTGACGAAACTATACAAGTACGTCGCAGATCGGCATGAGGTGGGTCGATGTGTCGTGTTTTAAGCTACAAATCGCTATGTCGCAAATTTGCATTCGACGAATAGAAGCTGA